>JAZHEH010001419.1:1712500-2312500 GCA_036589455.1 Ateles fusciceps | reverse complement strand
TTGTATTATTTGCTAAATATTTCCTTAATGCTTACTTCAGTGATTTTTACTAGTAACTTAGAGCTATTCATCTTTAGGTCTATCTATACATAATCTTTACAAGCCACCAAAAATGTTGATATATTTATTTCCATTTTATTAATATGAAATCTGAGGCATAGGGAGATGAATTGACTTTTTCTGGCCATAAGCATAATGAGAGGCAGAGTCAGTATACGAATTAGAAATCTTAACTTCCAGCTCCATGTTTAATCCATTAGTAGTGGGTTATTGCTATCTTCTTACAAAATAAACTTTTTCATAATAACACCTATTCCATCATTAAAACAAAACCTATGTAATAAAGCCAAATATTATACATACAAGAATGAACATAAATATTATGTTAATTACTATCTTTTAGAAATATATTGATTTCTAAAATTTTGATTGCGTGAATGTGGTTCTCTTTCTATTGAATCTGTATGATTTATCCTAACTTAGAAATATTGCAAGTTATTTTCATCCTCAAACATATAAGGTATAAATGATTATAAAATTGGACAGAGATTTTCTGTGTGTAAAATATAACCCTTATAAAACACAGAGAAATATTTTGATTCTACAAAGTTGCTTGTATGTATGTTCACGTTGCTTGTTAAATAGTCAGAAATTTTGAGTGTATGAAAATATATTTAAACCAGTGAACAGAAAATATATATTTTCTTGTGACAGTGTGCTATAGGCTATAACATTTGAAAGGCTATCCCAGCAGATTTCTGAGCACATGTTGGCCAGGCTAATTTGCAGAATCCATATTCCAATTTAAATTCAGTAAAGTTTTCCTTTTTTAGGCTATGGATTTATCTATGTCACTTAAAGATAATGACAGTTTTTATTGACTACATAATGATGAAATTATTAGAGTGACAAAAAATGGATATGGCTATGCTACTAAGTTACCTCTCCCATTATCAAAACTAGATTTACTCTGAAGCAGTGGAATAGATGAAGCTATGTGTTATGGTTTGAATGCTCTCTCCAAGCTTATGTTGAAATTTGATTACCATCATAACAGTAGCCAGAGACAGAGCCTTTAATACGTGGTGAGGCCATGGAAGGCCATGGCTTCATCTGTGAGACTGGTGTCACCATGGGAGTGGGTTTCATATTGCAGAAGAAAGCTCCCTATGAAAGGATGAGTTTGGCTTCCTTATATTTCTCTTTCACCCTGGCCTTGTCCTCCCACAATGGGAGGACTAACCAAGTATTTCCCTCCAGATGCTGGGCCCTCGATCTTGGTCTTCTTAGTCTCCAGAACCATAAGCCAATAAATTTCTGTTTCATATAAATTACTTAGTCTGTGGCATTCTGTTATAGCAGCACAAACAAACTAAGAAAGTAGGGTTCTATTTCTCCTCTTGCCCTCTATTTCTTCAGAGGAAAACTAAATTCCTTTATGATTTCCTTTGCTTCCAGTAAGGTACAGAAATGCAAGATGTTCTTTCTCATTGTAACATACCACTGGATAGTACATATAATTTTATATGAAAAATTTTTTTTTTCTTTTTCTGTTTTGAGATGGAGTGGAAAATTTTATTTAACATTCCCTTTGCAAATTTCTAGAAGTAGTGTTAACGCAATGAGATATATCAGAATTGACTACGTGGTCTGCTGTAATATTGATGCCAACACTATCGTAATGGTGAGAAATGAGAGAAAAAAGCCTAAAGAACATGAATATAATAAAGGGAATAAAGTATATAAATTGGGGAAATATACTAATTGAGAACAATTTTATATGGCAAAAATGGAAATAAGGGCTCCATTATTATAAATAAGGATTTGTCAGCTGAATTTATCTTGCTAGCCTCTTATAAAATAAAATAGTTAACCTGAATGTAAAGAAAGCATTTCATTTATAAGCTATTTCCATTTATCCCTTAAATAATGCTTTCCAAATTATAGCAGACTGTAACTTTATATCACTGGCAAAGGATATGTGCTACAAAAACCCACTTTAGGTTACAGTGATTCAATATTAAAATTTCTTCCTAATTGAATTTTAGAAAAAAAATCTTATAGTAACCAAACTATAAATTGAAGAAATCAGAGAAATGACTACTCCTTACAGTATTGTAACACTCTATAGAGTAGGTCATGACATAAATGAAGATCTTACATCTTCTACTTTAATCTGACACAAAGCAAAATATATTAAGAAATTAGAAGCAGAATAGTAAGTTAGAGAGGATTCAAAGAAACAGAAGGTGTGAGGTTAGGCCAAAGAAGAACAAGTTTTAAAATAATATTGTATAACGACATGCTTAATGTATACATATATATGCATATATATGTAGTTTTATAGGAAGCTCCAAATAAGACCTACTTTCTCATAGTACTTGATCTCGTAGTCCAGAATGGCTCCATTGGAAAAAGCAGGTGCTTGCCATGATAGGGCAATGCTATTTTGGGATGCCCAGTCCTTCCTTACCACACCTATCAGGGAAGGTGCTGAAAGGAAAGAAAATAACTAAGAATTAATTGGCAGGAATCATTTTCCATTATCCTTTCTTTAATATTTTCTCTTCCAAGGAAATTTAAATTCTTGTTGAAGAGGACACCATTTGTCGAAGGCAGATTAATAAGATAGCCTTAGGATATGCTCTATTCAACTAAAATAAGGCATTAAATATATTTAGGAACACTCTTAGGGAACACAGGAAAAATTCAAATATTCCAAGAGTAAGGGCCAGAACTCAACGTCTTTGGTATTATTAGGGGAGGCTATTTTTCTTTAAAATGGTTTTGATCTTGAACTACAACATGAAATATAATATACTTGGCTTGTGTGTTTTATCAAATATTAATCTGCTGCAGGAAAGTACAAACTCTGCAATTACAAGATCATTTACAGGCTTCTCCCTTTCCTCTATACATCTTAAGACTTTATGAAGGTTATATTATAAGCTTTATAATTGCAATAAATGATTGTTTATGAATGTGAGGATTATTTCTTTTGCATAGTTTCTACGACATTTGAATAAAATTAAAATATTTAACTTTAAAAATTATTTTCAGAATCAGGTCTATTTTATTTTCCTATATATTATAATTTAACATTCTAATTCAAAATTAAAATAATCTGTGTTAAACTTCCAAAATATAATCAAAATATATATCTCTTAAATTATTTTCTTTGCACCTTTTATAAAATACTTTTTAAGTATTCTAATTTAGAAAAACAGCACTGTTTGACATAGAAGTCAAAATCATTCAGAAAAAGTGAAATCCAAATGAAAACATACTCATATGCCATTTCTCACATAACAGATTGGCCAAAAAAAATTCAAAAATTTGATAAGACACTCTGTTAGCTAGACTACAGGGTAAAACACTCTACCA
Organism: Ateles fusciceps; assembly: GCA_036589455.1. Lineage (NCBI taxonomy): Eukaryota > Metazoa > Chordata > Mammalia > Primates > Atelidae > Ateles > Ateles fusciceps. The sequence continues at coordinate 2,309,116 of JAZHEH010001419.1, read as the reverse complement.
CATTGTTCGTGGTAATACAAAATGATACAACTCTTATCAAGGGAATTTTAAGGCAAAAATTACGTATTTATTTACACTTTGGCTTTTTGGAATCTCTCTCAGAGACACATTGCACAACACAAAGTGACATATTTACAATATCATTCATGGAGATTTATTTCTAAAGATTGTAACAATCTAAATGCCCATCAATAAGGGAGTGACTGAAAAACTGCTACATCCACTAGAGAATTATGAAGTTGTAAAAGGAATTATGACTGTCTATAAACACTGGAGTTATTTCAGAATATATTTTTAACTGAAGAAAGTAAAGTGAAGGAAAATGTATAAAAATGATGTAAGGAGAAACCTAAGAATAAAAAAGAATTATAATGGTTGCTCTTAGGGGGTGAAAGGCAATAGCAAAAACATTACAGGTTAGAAACTAGACATCTGTGAATATACTTTGCCTTGCAAATTTACTTTGTAAAGTAAAAATATTATAAATGATTAAAAATAACTTTAAGAACAATTTTGAAAAGTTAACAGGAAAATAAAATGAAGAATAGTGTATTGAATTGGAGATAGAGACTCCAAGAGGGAACTGTTTAATGTAGCTTTAAAAACACAGTAATTTAACAAACATCTCAATGAGATGTGCTTTAAGAATTAAACAAGAAAAACTTGCCAAAAATTATTAAATTGTTTTTAGTAATGATATTGTTGATGTTAGTATTGGTATTTTAATTTTGAAGCTATTACATATATATCCATATATATATATATGTGTGTGTGTGTGTATGTATATGTGTATATATGTATATATATATATATATATATATATATATATATAAAGGTATAAAGCAAATAAGTAATTATGTTGTTATTGAGAACTAGATTTTTTCCTCCTGTGGGAGAAATATATTGAAATGTCAGATAAATTAAGGCAAATAACTCAGAAGTTACATTATGAACTCATTATTTCTTTCCAATTCATTTTCAGAAATCTACCTAAATGTACCAATCATAGGTGAGAATTAGATTGGAAAAATTGATTATCTGTCATATTTTCAATTTCTAAGAAAGACATAAGTATTAAAAGTTTGGCATTTTATTTCTGAAGGTTGCTTTTGTGTTCTAAGGACACAGTATTTTCTTAAATTTGTGAGAATGACAAGTTTGGTTTTTCTAAGAAAATAAGGGCTTTAGAAACTATGTTTAAAATTATTTCCAGCTGTTCAATGGGAACATTATTGTTGGACTAGAATATATTCTTAAAATGAGAGATAATTACAGAAGTCATTAGGAAATAAAAGTTTGTCATCTGAGCTGAAACAGAAATGAATAATGTGGTATATAAGAAAAAGCACTCAGATAATTCACTATTTAAATTAAGCCCTAACTATAGACTGTAGAGACACAACAAGACTCCTTAAAAAAAAAAAAAAAGAACCAGCTATGTGCTGTTTACAAGAAATTCATTTCACTGCAAAGACACAAATAGACTGAAAGTGAAGGAATGGAAAAAGACATTCCATGCAAATGCAAGCCAAAAATGAGCAGGAATAACTATACTTGTATCAGGTAAAATAGACTTTAAGTTAGAAACTTTGAAGAGACATTTATATAATGATAAATGAACTCAGCAAGAAGATGTAACAATTAGAAATATATATGCACTCAACACTGTGGCAACCAGATATATAAAGCAAATATTAGATCTAAAGGGAAAGATAGACCCCAATACAATAGTAGTTGGGGACTTCAGCATCCTGCTCTCAGCATTAGATAGCTTATCTAGACAGAAAATCAACAACGTAATATTGGATTTAAATAGCACTGTAGACCAAATGGTCCTAACTAATAGTTACAAAACATTTCATCCAACAGCTTCAGAATACACATTCTTCTCATAGACATGGAACATTCTCCAGGTTAGACCACGTATTAGGCCACAAAACAAGTCTCAACAAGTTTATAAAAACTGAAATACTATCAAGTATCTTTTCTGACCACAATAGAATAAAATTAGAAATCAATAAGATGAATGTAAAAAAATACGCAAACGTGGAAATTAAACACCATGCTTCTGAGTTACCAAATAAACAAATTAGGAAAGAAATTACACATTTTCTTGAAGCAAATGAAAATAGAAACAAAATATTCCTAAATCTAAGAGATACAGAAAAGGGAGTACTAAGAGTGAGGTTTATAGCAGTAAGTGCCTATATTTAAAAAGTAGAAAGATTTCAAATAAAAAATCTAGTGATGCATCCAAAGGAACTAGAAAAGCAAGAACAAATCAAGCCCAAAGCTAGTAGAAGAAAAGAAATAATAAAGATCAGAACAGAAATAAACAATATGGAGACAAAATAATATAAAACATCAATGAAATGAATATTTTTAAAAGAGGAACAAAATTGACAAACTTTTAAATAGACTAAAAAGAGAAAGAACACCCAAATAAATAAAACCAGAAACATAAAAGAAGACATTATAACTGATACCACAAGAATACAAAGGATCAATAGAGACTGTTATAGGCCACCATATGCCAACAAATTGGAAAACCTAGAAGAAATAAATACATTCTTGGACACATACAAACTACCAAGGTTGAACAGTGAAGAAACAGAAAATCTGAACAGACTAATAATGAGTAACATGATAGAACCAGTAATAAAAAATCTCCCAACATAGAAAAAGACCAGGAACACTGGCTTCACTGATGAATTGTACCATCATCCTGTGAGAGAAGAACCACCACCAATTTTTAACTATTCCAAAATAATAAAATGGAAAGGGAGTGAATTCTTCCAAACTTATTCTATGAGGCCAGTGTTACCCTGATACCCAAAACCAGACTAGGACACGACAAGAAAAGTACAGGCCAAAATCTCTGATGAACATTGACACAAAAATTATAAATAAAATACTAGCAAACCAAATCCACCAGTACAGCAAAAACATCATATGCCATGATCAAGTGGGATTGATCCCCCTGGATGCAAAGATGATTCAAAATAGACAAATACAAAACTGTGATACATCACATCAACAGAATGAAGGACAAAAATATAATTATCTCAAGAGATGCAAAAAAAAGCACTGATAAAAATTAACATCTCTTTATACAGAATTTCTAAAAATTAGGTATAGAAGGAATATACCTTAGCACAATAAAGGGCATATATGACAAACACACAGCCAACATCATATTGAATGGGGAAAAGTTGAAAGTTTTTCCTCTAATAACTGAAATAATACAAAGATGCTTACTTTTAACACTCTTATTTATTATAGAACTGGAATTCCTAGCCAGAACAATTAAGAGAAAGAAAGAGAAAGTATTCAAATTGGAAAGGAGGAAGTAAAATTCTCCTTAACTGAAGACGACATGATCTTATATACAGAATAACCTAAAGACTCTACCAAAAAACTCTTAGAATTAATAAATTCAGAAAAGTTGCAGGAAATAAAATCAACATACAAAAATCAGTAGCATTTCCATACAATAGTCATAAATGTGTTGAAAAAATCAAGAAGGCAATCCCATTTACAATAACTGCAACAATAAATAAATAAATACAATATCTAGCAATAAATTTAACCAAGGAAATGAAAAATCTCTATAATAAAAACTATAAAACCCTGATGAAAACCTTTAAGAGGAAACAAATAAATGGAAAAACATGCTATGCTCATGGATTCAAATAATTAACATTGTTAAAATCACCACATCACCCAAAGCAATCTATAGATTCCATACCTTCCCTATCAAAATGCCCATTACAGTCTTCACAAAAATAGAAAAAAACAAATCCTAAAATGTATATGGAAGCACAAAAAATCCCAAATAGCTGACGAAGTTTTGAGGAAAAAACAGGAGAAAAAAGCTGAAGGCATCACACTGACTGACTTCAAAATATATTAAAAAGATATAGTAATCAAAGCAGCATGGTTCTGTCATAGAAATACATTAAAAAAAAACCAATGTGACAGAACAGAGAACCCAGAAATAAACCTATGTATTTACAGCCATCTGATTTTTGGCAAAAATGCCAAAAACGTACATTCTTTTCCTCAGTGTATCTTTTTGGCATCTTTTCTTTTTTTTTTTTTTTTTTTTTTTTTTTTTTTTTTTATTTTATTTTATTTTATTTTATTTTTTATTGCATTTTAGGTTTGGGGGTACATGTGAAGAACATGGAAGATTGTTGCATAGGTACACACATGGCAGTGTGATTTGCTGCCTTCCTCCCCCATCACCTATATCTGCATTTCTCCCCCACGCTATCCCTCCCCCAACTCCCCACCCCCCACCATCCCCTCCCCTTTCTCCCCCCACAGACCCCAGTGTGTGATACTCCCCTCCCTGTGTCCATGTGTTCCCTTTGTTCAACACCCGCCTATGAGTGAGAATATGCGGTGTTTGATTTTCTGTTCCTGTGTCAGTTTGCTGAGAATGATGGTTTCCAGGTTCATCCATGTCCCTACAAAGGACACGAACTCATCGTTTTTGATGGCTGCATAATATTCCATGGTGTATATGTGCCACATTTTCCCTGTCCAGTCTATCATCGATGGGCATTTGGGTTGGTTCCAGGTCTTTGCTATTGTAAACTGTGCTGCAATGAACATTCGTGTGCATGTGTCCTTATAGTAGAACGATTTATAGTCTTTTGGATATATACCCAGTAATGGGATTGCTGGATCAAATGGAATTTCTATTTCTAGGTCCTTGAGGAATCGCCACACCGTCTTCCACAATGGTTGAACTAATTTACACTCCCACCAACAGTGTAAAAGCGTTCCTATTTCTCCACATCCTCTCCAGCATCTGTTGTCTCCCAGATTTTTTAATGATCGCCATTCTACTGGCGTGAGATGGTATCTCAATGTAGTTTTGATTTGCATTTCTCTAATGACAAGTGATGATGAGCATTTTTTCATATGTTTGTTGGCTTCATGTATGTCTTCTTTTGTAAAGTGTCTGTTCATATCCTTTGCCCACTTTTGAATGGGCTTGTTTGTTTTTTTCTTGTAAAATGTGTTTCAGTTCTTTGTAGATTCTGGTTATCAGCCCTTTGTCAGATGGGTAGACTGCAAAAATTTTTTCCCATTCTGTTGGTTGCCGATTCACTCTAATGACTGTTTCTTTTGCTGTGCAGAAGCTATGGAGTTTGATTAGGTCCCATTTGTCTATTTTGGCTTTTGTTGCCACTGCTTTTGGTGTTTTGGTCATGAAGTCCTTGCCTACACCTATGTCCTGATGGTTTTGCCTAGATTTTCTTCTAGGGTTTTTATGGTGTTAGGTCTTATGTTTAAGTCTTTAATCCATCTGGAGTTAATTTTAGTGTAAGGTGTCAGGAAGGGGTCCAGCTTCTGCTTTCTGCACATGACTAGCCAGTTTTCCCAACACCATTTATTAAACAGGGACTCGCTTCCACATTGTTTGTTTTTGTCAGGTTTGTCAAAGATCAGGTGGTTGTAGATGTGTTGTGTTGCGTCGGAGGTCTCTGTCCTGTTCCATTGGTCTATATCTCTGTTTGGTACCAGTACCATGCTGTTTTGTTTACTGTAGCTTTGTAGTATAATTTGAAGTCCGGGAGTGCGATGCCTCCAGCTTTGTTCTTTTTGCTTAGAATTGACTTGGCTATGCGGGCTCTCTTTTGGTTCCATATGAAGTTTAAGGTGGTTTTTTCCAGTTCTTCAAAGAAGGTCATTGGTAGCTTGATAGGGATAGCATTGAATCTGTAAATTACTTTGGGCAGTATGGCCATTTTGACAAGTATCTGATTCTTCCTAGCCATGAACATGGAATATTTCTCCCATCTGTTTGTGTCCTCTCTTATTTCATTGAGCAGTGGTTTGTAGTTCTCCTTGAAGAGGTCCTTTACATTCCTTGTTAGTTGTATTCCTAGGTATTTTATTCTCTTTGTGGCGATTGTGAATGGCAGTTGGTTCTTGATTTGGCTGTCTTAAGTCTGTTATTGGTGTATAGGAATGCTTGTGATTTTTGCACATTGATTTTATATCCTGAGACTTTGCTGAAGTTGCTTATCAGTTTCAGGAGATTTTGGGCTGAGAGATGGGATTTTCTAGATATACAATCATATCGTCTGCAAATAGAGACAATTTGACTCCCCTCCTTTCCTATTTGAATACCCCTTTATTTCTTTTTCTTGCCTGATTGCTCTGGCTAGAACTTCCAGTACTATATTGAATAGGAGTGGTAGAGAGGACATCCTTGTCTAGTGCCAGATTTCAAAGGGAATGCTTCTAGTTTTTGCCCATTCAGATGATATTGGCTGTTGGTTTGTCGTAATAGCTTTTATCATTTTGAGATACGTTCCATCAATACCTAGTTTATTAGAGTTTTTAGCATAAAGGGCTGTTGAATTTTGTCAAAGGCCTTCTCTGCATCAATTGAGATTATCATGTGGTTTTTGTCTTTGGTTCTGTTTATGTGGTGGATTATGTTTATAGATTTGCGTATGTTGAACTAGCCTTGCATCCCCCAGGATGAGCCTACTTGATCATGGTGGATAAGCTTTTTGATGTGCTGTTGCAATCGGTTTGCCAGTATTTTATTGAAGATTTTTGCATCTATGTTCATCATGGATATTGGCCTGAAGTTTTCTTTTCTTGCTGAGTCTCTGCCAGGTTTTGGTATCAGGATGATGTTGGTCTCATAAAATGATTTAGGAAGGATTCCCTCCTCTTTCGGATTGTTTGGAATAGTTTCAAAAGGAATGGTACCAGCTCCTCTTTGTATGTCTGGTAGATTTGGCTGTGAACCCATCTGGACCTGGGCTTTTTTTGGGTGGTAGGCTCTTAATTGCTGCCTCAACTTCAGACCTTGTTATTGGTCTATTCAGGGTTTCGACTTCTTCCTGGTTTAGGCTTGGGAGGATGCATGTGTCCAGGAATTTATCCATTTCTTCCAGGTTTACTAGTTTATGTGCATAGAGTCGTTTGTAATAATCTCTGATGATGGTTTGATTTCTGTGGAATCTGTGGTGATATCCCCTTTATCGTTTTTTATTGCATTTATTTGATTATTTTCTCTTTTCTTTTTTATTAATCTGGCTAGTGGTCTGTCTATTTTGTTGACCTTTTCAAAAAACCAGCTCCTGGATTTGTTGATTTTTTGAAGAGTTTTTCGTGTCTCTATCTCCTTCAGTTCTGCTCTGATCTTAGTTACATCTTTTCAATAAATGGTGCTGGGAAAACTGGACTTCCACATGCAGAAAATAAAACTAGATATCTATCTCTCACCATATACAAAAATAAACTTAAATGGATTAAAGGCTTAAATGTAAGACTCAAAAATATAAAACTACTTGAAGAAAACACTAGATAAATGCCTCAGGACTAGTCCAGGCAATCATTGTATAGATAGATCTCAAAAGCATAGGTAACAAAAGCAAAAGCAAAAATAGAGAAATAAGATTATATTAAACTAAAACCTTCTGCATAGCAAAGAAAACAATCAACAGAGTCCCAAACACTGTATGTTCTCACTCATAGGTGGGTGTTGAACAACGAGAACACGTGGACTCAGGGAGAGGAGCATCACACACAGGGGACAGTTGGGGGGCAGAGGAGAGACAGCAGGGGGTGGGGAGGGATAACATGGGGAGAAATGCCAGATATAGTATGCACCTAAAGTAAAATAAATAAATTAAACAAACAAACAAACAAACAAACAAAAAAACCCAATCAACAGAGTCAACAGATGCCTGCAGAACAAGAGAAGATATTTACAAACTACTATTCATTTAACAAGGGATTAATATCAAGACTATACAAGGAACTCAAACCACTCAACAACAACAACAACAACAAAATAATCCTATTTAACAACGGGCAAATGATCTAAATAGACATTTCTAAAGAAAAGACAAACAAATGACTAACGGATACATAAAAAATGCTCACCATCACTAATCATCAGGAAAACGTAAGTCAAAATTACAATGAGATATCATCTCACTCCAGTTGGATGGCTATTATATACATATAAAAAATAACCAGTGCTGGTAAGGATACAGAGAAAATGGAACTCATACACTACTGGTGGGAATGTAAATTAGTACAGTCATTATGAAAAATAGTATGGAAGCTTTTCAAAAACTAAAAATAGAACTACCGTATGATCCAGATATCCTACTACTGGATATATATCAAGAGCAAATACAATTAGTATGTTAAAGATATTCCCTCAAAACTATGTTTATTGCAGCAGTGTTCACCATAGCCAAGGTATGGAAGCAATCAAAGTATCCATCAACAGGCAAAGAAATAACGAAAATGTGTAATACATGCACAATGGAATACTATTCCACTGTTGAAAAGAATGAAATTCTGTCATTTATGGCAACATGGATGAGCCATTATATTAAACAAAATATGTAAGTCACAGAAAGAGAAGTACTGCATGTTCTCATTCATCTGTGGAAGCTGAAATATTTGATCTTATTGTAGAGCATGGAATAATAGTTACTAGAGGCTGGGAAGGAAAGGGAAGTAGATGAAGAAAAGAGCGAAAGGATACAAAATGACAGCTTGATAAGAGGAATTCTTATTCTAGTGTTCTACAGCACTGTACTTGACTATAGCTCATAAGCTATTGTGTATTTTCAAATAGCTAGAAGACAGGATTTTGAAAGTTTCCAACAAAAAAAATAAATATTTTAGGGGATGTATATGTTAATTACCTTGATTTTATCATTACACAGTGTATTTCACGTATCAAAATATCACACTGTACCCTATAAATATATACCATTTTTATATATCAATTAAAAATTTTGAAAAACCTGTGAGCTTTAGGCAAAAATATTATCCTTTTATGCTGACAAGGAATAAAATGAGTGGAAAAGAGTGTTTATTTAGTAAATTCATTCTATTACATTAAACAGAGAGACTACTCAGGTAATAAAGAAACACAATTTAGTGATTCAAAAGAAAACAAATTTTTGGTATATGTTCTTTATGTAGGAACCATATGTACTATTTTCGGCATAACAAATGATGAATATTTAAATGAAAATATGATTACATAAAGTTTTATCCAATTCAACTTCACTAATTAAATCTCCATCAGTTCATTTAAAAAGAAGAGAGAAAGTGTTCAGGTAATTTACCATTTAAATTAAGACACATTCACTCTTAATAAACCACCTCTAATAAATTTGTCCCTGCTGGAAGCTGTATTAATGTTCTTGAATTATAGTGTAATAATGTATTAAATGGTGCTTTATGGATAAATTATAACTTTAAAGGCAAATCATACAAATTAGAAGTTGATTTAAACATATCAACTCATTACAATTTTTGAAAATGTCCTTTTCATGTATACAATCTTATGGTTAATTTTCAGTTTAATGTACAATGTCTAAAGCAATATTACCAGTGTTTTACATCTTGTTACATAATGATTTAGCACTCAAGGTCAGCACTATAATCCTTGCAAAACTTAAAAGAAATTCAATTATAGCAGCAGTATAAAAGAATGATGACTGAGAAAAACGTAGGTACTATTTTTCTATTTCCAATTCTGCAGTGGTCAATTAATAGTACACCTACATCACCTAAATTTTCTGAGTTCCATCCTATACTTTTATAAAACAGTAATAAAGGAAATCTGTTCCTTAAGTACATAGGTTTTTCATTTTAAAATGGATTTCAGGGTCCAAATATGCTAAACCTTAAAATCTCTTTGCTTTTGCACATTTCTTTCACATGTTAAAAGGCATATTTTACATAGTTATAAAACATACACTTATTTTTAACAATGCATGCTAAATCCAATTGCATATTTGAAATAGTATCTGTAATTATTAATTGCTAAATACTCCATTCTGTATTGTTAATGAAGTCATTCCTCTAATGTTGAAATTTCCAATATTTTCCCATTAGAGTTTTCACAGTTCATGCACAAATTTTTTATTTTGTTAAATTTTTATTGAAAAAATTGCTTCATATAACTTGGATATTCTGAGCCATACTATGTAAGAACTGAATCAATATATATTAAGCATACACTTTAAATGCTTAATGAATTAAAGGAGAGGATGAGAGAATCAATTTACAGAGCAATATACATCCCCAAATGGTGCACTTTCTGTTTTCACAGAAGCCAACAGTATATAGAATTTTATTTCAAAATGAGGCTTCAATATATGAAAGCTCATGTTTGTTTTGTATATATTTAATGATTTTTTAACTAATAACTCAGGATTAATAACATTTGAGTCTGACATATAGTGGTAACACTCTTGAACTAATGAATAAAAAGCAGAAAATATAGCATATACATTTATTTCCCATATGAGAAAAACTGACTTTAGGACACAGAAGAGCAATTATTGATTTTTATCTCTGATGCTAAAAAGTCAGGGGGAAAAAAAAGCAGGAAAATAAACTCTAGAGTTTGTCATATCAGAGGCTGATGGAATAACTTGAAGACTCAAGCAACATTCCCTGAGTAAGAATTATGTATTCACTACAGTTTTCAGCAGAATTTCATTTCTGATATACATCCTTACTTAAGTCTTCAAAATCTTAGCTTTGACCTTCAAGAAAAAGATTGTTGAATAGATTGTTGAAAATGGTTTTAAATATAAACCTTTCTGGTGACTACATTTCCGGAATCTCAAATAGTTTCCCAAACACTATGTAATAGAAATCTGAAGAGAAAAAAAATCTATAGGGGAATTAGTTAACAAAAGAGGCCTCATTCACAGTTAGATGAGTATTATTTTCTTATGCTTATGTGGAGATACCTGAAGAAATCATAAATTATTTTGCTCTCAAGACAATATTTTTATTAAATATTTATTTTATACCATGTATATTTATCCTATTTTAGTCTCATAAATCAACAGAATGGAGATTGTCTTCATTTTAAAGATAAGAATGCTAAATCTCACAGGAGTTGAGCAATTGTTTAATGAAGAGATGGGAAGGTAAATTTTAATATTAATTCACAATGCCAAGAACGAACTGAAAAATTACGTTTTTGCTACATTTTCTCCTAAAATGAATTCCAATTTAGTGTAATAATTTTAAAATTAAAATTTATGCTCTAAACTAAAAGCAAGAAATAAAATAATGTCACAAATATCCTTGTTGCCTTTGAAAATGTTATTTTTTATTTTTCCTAATACTATTATTCAAATTCACACTATGGATAAATATAAATATGCATTATTTTGAAAATTTCATGCTTATAATATGGGCAATAAAGTTATGTTTCTAAAATTATATTAAATAATGCTAATTCCAAGTCATCTATAAGCATACTATATGTATTAAGGTTTACCTACTGGGGTGTGTGTATGTGCACATGCTCATGGTGTGAGTGTGCATGCGTGCTTATGTGAGGAAGTGAGATAGAAAAGAAAGAATGAGAGCACACTCCTATACACATGCTTGTGACAATGAAAATCTTAATAGTGAATGCTACAATAATAGAATCTTATTATGAAGATAGACCTTATAAGCCATTTAATATATTTTTCCAGCAATGCAGAAAATCCCTTGACACATCGTTGATAACTTATTATCCATTTTTTGCTTCAGCATTTAGTGACTACCTTACTTCACAAGGCTTTCCATTCCTTTATGTAACCCTCTAGTTATTTAAAAAGACTTCACATAGAATCACTGTCTTCCTGTAACTTCCACCTAGATTCTATGTACTAACTTTTAACATAAATAGAATTAACTCTTCTGCCTTCCCTCATCTATCATCCTCTTTCTTCTCTCCCCGTTTTTTCTCTTTTTTCTATGCCCGTGCCTTCCTTCTTTAATTTTTCTTCATTTACTTTCTAAAATGCTTTTTACTGACTTATTTCTTTACCTTTTTATTTTCTTCTTTGTGCCTCTTTCAGGACAGGGATATATGTGTATGTAGGTGTGTTTTCAGGGAAATATAATCACAAACACAATGATACGTCAATAAAGAATACTATAATAAATAAATACAGACCAGAAAGTACAAATCAGAACAAAATTTTAAGACTACATGATTTTTTCCTTCTGTGTATGCTCAGGAAAGAGACATGACAATTTTACCTGTGAAATTCTGTAGATGTGATATGTGTTTGTCATGTTAATTGACATTTTTTGAAATCTAAAGAAGATGCTTCAAAACACTTCTGACCTATATTTTATTTTGAAAATGTTTCTTAAATGTTTTGTGCTTTAGATATCACAATAGTTTGTAAGAATATCTGTCTTGCATGCTTTTATTTTTATATGTTTTTTCTTGTAATCAGAGTTTAATGGTAATATATATTGTTATCTATTTTCTGCATGTGTTTTAAACCTAGTTTTGAATTTGAAATACACATGTGAGATTTATATGCAGCAAGTTGATACTTTCTTTCATGTTCTTACTAGTTTTTTTTATCTTTCTGAATTTGAAAATAACATTGCAGTATGTTAAACCAATATGACAGCTGTAATAAAATGAATAATAGCCCTGAAATATCACATTTTAATTCCAGAGTCTGTGAATGTTCTTTTATGGCAAAGAGACTTTGCAGTTTTTATTAAGTTAAGAATTTTGAGGTGGGGAATTAGCCTGGATTATCCAATGTGCCCAAAGTAAGTATAAATAACCTTATATGAGAAAAATATATGGTAGTTTTATTTTGAATTTTTTGAGAAATCTATATACAGTTTCCCATAATGGCTATACTAATTTACATCCCCGCCAACAGTGTGTAAGATTTCTCTCTTTTCTATATTCTTGCAATCATTTGTTACTTTTTGTCTTTCATAATAGCCATTCTAACTTGGGTGAGGTAATATCTCATTGTGGTTTAGATTTTCATTTACCTGATGATTAATGATGTTTAATATTTTTTTCATATACAGGTTGGCTATTTGTATATCTTCTTTTCAGAAATGTCTATTCAGATCTTTTGCCCATTTAACTACTGGATTATTTGGGTCACTATCATTATTTCATTGTCAAGTTCCTTTTCTAGTCCGATATTAACCCCTTTCATATGCATAGCTTACAAACATTTTCTCCCTTTCTGCAGTTTTTTTCTACATTCTATTGATTGTTTCCTTTGCTGTGCAAAGCTTTTTAGTTTGACCTAATCCCAATTGTTTAGCTTTGTTTTTGTTGCCTGGGATTTTGCAGTCTTATCCAAAAATTCCTTTCCTTGACCAATGTCTTGAAGTGTTTTCTCTATGCTCTCCTCTAGTAGTTTCACATCTTATATTCATGTCTTTAATTGTTTTAAGTTGACTTTATTAAGCCGTGAGAGGCAGGGATCTAGTTTCATTCTTCTGCACGTGGATATTTCGTTTCCCCGAGTAATGTCATACATTGACCCCTAGAGATTGTCCTTTCTCTAGTCTTTGTTCTTGGTGTCTTTTTTGACAATCAGTTGGCTGCAAATAGATGGAGATATTTCCAACAATTCCAGTAATGGGTAAATAGCCAAAGGAAATGAAATTAACATATTACAAATTTAGGTACCCCCATGTTCATTGCAATAATATTCACAATTGCCAAGAGATTGAATCAACCTGTCTGTCCATCAATAAATGAACAGATACAAAAATATGGTCCACATACACAATGAAACACTATTCACCCATAAAAATCACAAAATCCTGTCATTTGTGACAACATGCATGAACCTAGATAATATGTTAAGTGATATAAACCAAGCACAGAAGGATAAATGCCACAAGATCTCATTCATATGTGTAATCTAAAAAAAGAACGTTCATTGCAGCACTGTTCACAATAGCAAAGACTTGGAACCAACCCAAATGCCCACCAATGATAGACTGGACAGGGAAAATGTGGCACATATATACCATGGAATACTATGCAGCCATAAAAAACGATGAGTTCATGTCCTTTGTTGGGACATGGATGAACGTGGAAACCATCATTCTCAGCAAACTGACACAAGAACAGAAAATCAAATACCACGTTCTCACTCATAGGCGGGTGTTGAACAACGAGAACACATGGACACAGGGAGGGGGAGCATCACACACTGGGGTCTGTGGAGGGGGAACTAGGGGAGAGTCAGCGGTGGGTGGGGGAGATGGGGAAGGATAACATGGGGAGAAATGTCAGATATAGGGGATGGGGAGGAAAGCAGCAAAACACATTGCCATGTATGTATTACCTATGCAACAATCTTGCATGTTCTTCACATGTACCCCAAAACCTAAAATGTAATTATATATATATATATATATATATATATATATATATATATATTATATTAAAAACAGTTGATCTCTTAGAAGTAGAGAGTAGGACAATGATTATCAATGTCTGCAGAGGGTAGTGGTGAGGAAAAATGGGGAAAATAGAGGAGGCTGGTCAATGAGCACAAAATTACTTGTTCCCTCTTCCTGCTTCCTCCTGCCATGCCAGTAAGATGCTGGTAGCTTGACAAGGCATTAGTGGAAGAACTGCAAAAACATTTGCCCAGAAAACTCTTCCTATCTGTATTGGCCAGAGTGAAAAATCAGCCAAAATGCAACAGCACTGTTAGCACTTAATTACATATAGTAAGACTAGACAAGTTATCTTTAAAGTTGAAAAGATAATTTGTGTCTTTTTAATGTCTCTTTGATAAGTCTTATGACTGTGATTTAATTTGCTCACAGTTAAGCTTGTCTTTAGCTGCTGTTTTCAGTAATTTACACCATACACATCTACTGACCATTATTTAGTTCCAGAGACATTTGAAAAACTACTTATATGACAGATTCTATAAAATGCAGTTTCTTTGAAATATGAGAAAAAAAAGTATCCTCAAATTGGACCACTCTGAGATTCTTCTGACCTTATTATTACTTGTCATGTTTCAGTAAAAAGAATATATGTTGTACCAGTACTTTCTAGGAATTTAACATAGGCTATTCTCTGAAATCTCAGAAAGTTGGCCTGGCCATAAAGAAAAATCAATCATTTGTCCTATTGCATCTGAACATTAAACAAATTCCTCATTTATAAAATCTGTTTATATTAAAATCAAGGACATTGGTTTCTAGTAATTCTTCCAGGTAGATGTATTATCATTTGATATGTACAATTGTATGAATTACATATGACAATTTGTAAATAGGTTTTAAACGTAGAAATTTACTAGTTGTATTTGAATATTGTTTGTAACTTCTGGATCTCAGCTGATTTCTGATTTCTTCAACAAAAAGTCTGCATCATTTTCCAGACATGGAAAAAAGAACTAATTTTAAAGTTATTTTAAAGGCAAAAGTTATATTAAAAGAATCAGAAAAGTCAATAATAAGTAGATGACTAAAATTATTTTAACTAATATTATGGAAAGGAAGCAGCCAAGTGATAAATCTTACAGAGATATAAATCTTTAAAAAATTTTAGTATGAATGGATAAAGCTTTACATGTGAATTTTATTGTTGCATTTTATAAAAAGTTTAGAAACAAGAGAAATCATTACATTAAAAAATTATGTGCATATATAGGCCTAAAAAAATAAGCATAAGTGTCAAAAACAACTTACAAAACAATATGGATGACATGATTCCATTTTTTTTTTTGTAAACAGCAAATACCCCCAAATCATATATGTGATGCCATACATAAATATACGCACACACACGCATATATATATACACACACATACATATATATATATACACACACACATACATGCATATATATGTGAATGCATTAGCAATTTACCATGCTAGCCTAGTAAAACTAGATTTAACAAGAGCAAAACAGGAGTATATCTTGAAATTGTGCAATAGCTACTGATTTTTAAATTACCTTAATAATTGCATTATTCATAATTTTTAAAGTAGCTTAAAGGGAAAATAATTTTATTCCAAAGAGCCTAACTAAACCTAATCTTAACTCATGTGATATTCTGAATATCTATTCTAAGATATAATTTAAAAAGGCTAATACTTTTCAAAATGTTAAGCCTAAACATGAATATATTTATAAGCTACAACTATAAGGTAATACATGTGGCTTATTCTTCAATTTACATGATGACACAAAAGTGCAGTGGCAGCTAGCTGAAAGACCACTGGCTTCAAGAGTGTTTAAAACATAGAGCTTTATGAAAATTAGACTTGTAAATTTTATAGCTTTGCTTACTGGGTATCTCATGAAAGAAAAAATCTTTTTCTGTTGGCCCCCTAACGTGCATAAGCAGACAAGAAAATGTCAGTCTGATTTTGAGGCTGTGAAACAACCCATAAATAACCTTAGACATTTGAGAAGACAGTCACCATTTAAAGACTTTCATTCATAATATGAAATAAAATAACAGCAATTACCTTTTTTCCCTTAAGATAGAACACCAGACTAGCGTAAAACTTCTTTGATAACTTCAGATGGAATTGGTTTTTATGTCTGAATTCCTAGAACGTTTACTCTCTCTTCCTCATGACATCCAGCAATCGACTACCCTTATCTGAAGCCCTTCCATTCCTCCTTATATTTGAGAATACACACAAATATATTGTACTGTACTTTTCAACTTTCTATGCTCTTTCACATACATTAAATCATTTCACATACACTGTAACTTTGTATGTAAGGCAATTCTCATTTTAAAGGTGAAGAAATAGGATCAGACTTACCCAAAGTTGTATAACATGTAAAGACTCAAGTCTAGCACTTATGAACTGTACCACAGCCATGGCGGTAAATTTAAAGAACGGAACCTCCCATGGGACCTAATATAGTGCCACACAGACACATTAGGTAGCTTTCACTTGACTCTCTTTTATATTCAAAATGTTTAAAACTTGTTTGAGGGCTCATCAGACAACTGTCGTGTCCTCTGATGTTTTGTTTTATAAATCCTCTATGATACCATACAAGCACTGTCCAATTGATTTATGTACTTACTCCATGCATATGACTACCATTTTATGAAAGTAGAATTAATGTAAGAAAATGATAATTATAATGATAATAGTAATGCCAGAAAATAAGGATAGGTTATTTCAAAATGATGAGAGTTTGAACATACAGTATTGATAAAAAAATATATGAAATACATCAGGCTGTGATTCTATTGTATACTATTAAAATCTATCTTGGATTAGTTTCTTGGCTTTTCAATATTTCCCATTATTTCCCAGTTTTATTTTAAAAATTATTTGGATTGGAAAACAAAACAAAAATACCCTGACTTATTTGACTGCCATTTGAAAATGTCTCCATATCAATTGCCTTTTCACTAATTCTAAATCCAATCTCATCATCCTCAGAGGTCCTTCATCCCATGAACTGTAATCTCACTTTGACTAGATATAGTTTAATAACTCTTGATCATTAAAATTCTAATTGGTGAAATTCTGCTGGATTTCATGGATTTTGTAGGATATCAAAGCTTATCCCAAGATTCTATATAATGTTTTCTGTATACTTTAGCTGTAAAATATTTTTAAAAGGTGCATTTTTGTGTTTTTATCTCTATTGCTTTTTGGGAGTGGAAGCTATATTCACAACACAATGTGTGTGTGTGTGTGTGTATGAATAATTATAACATTCATAATTTATGAAAATAATTTAAAGGGAAATATACATATATATATACATATACACACAGAATATATAGAGTGTATATATATATATGGAATTCCTTCTGGAATATATATCCCATATATGTGGACATTTTCAATTGGCCCAAATCAGATATATATATATATATATATATATATATATATATATCCAGAAGGTACAGAAAGGGAGAAAATGCTCATACTGCTGGCTACAGAAAGGAATGCTGAATGATGTTGTCACATTGGTTCAGGGAGATGCTGGTATTCCTGCCAATTCACCAGAATGGGACTGCAAAACTGCTTTTGTTCTCTAATTAAAGAAATAATGCAATGCCACAGCAAATTCACTGCCATTGTTTCTGGTTCAAGCCCAAAGAAATAAATCTTGATTCTTCCTTAATGGACATAGTCTTTGTGTCTGACAAGTAGCCAGGTGCTTTCACAGCTGCCTTGAAACATTCATGGCTTCCTAAGGATATCAGTGATTTTGTTCTCATCATTGATCAAATAGCAGAGTAAATCACTGAGGTAAAGTAACACCTGGCTGAGCTGTGTGTTTTCCCCTCATTTTCTCTAGTTAGTAATTGTTGTTCACAAATCACTGACTACATGCAGAGCAGAAGCTTGTGTTTTCTCATACTAGCTGCTAGCTCATAATTTCTACTTCATGTTCTCACAGTAGCTTCAAAAGCATTCAGGGCATATGTTTCATTTTTTCCCCTGATTTTTGTGACTACTTTGTTAAAAATAACATTGCTTCACATTTATTGCATAAGTTAATAGGATTACAGAGAATTTTAAAAACAAAAATGTGCTAATTATTATCATTCAGAATGGATAATATTGCAAATCTTTGCCACATTTTCATACTTTACTTAAAATGCAACATGTTGTGCTATATAATCTTGCTTTTTATGTTCTAAATTATATTTCTAAAGAAAAATGCACAAAGCTCAATTTAATGTTTTTATACCTTGTAAAGTCTTTTAAACCTTGTACAAATAAACTTACAAGGTTTGTTTATGCAACCAAGAAATATTTGTTTTCTTAGAATCATCATGATAAATCATTTATATAGTAGTTGTGAAAAGTAAATATAATGTAATATTAATTTCAAAAAGTAAATGCTATAATTCAGCAACATCTAAGTCTAAATATTCAAGTTACATTAGGTCATGTATAAGGGAAGTTACTGAAAAATGAGGAAATAAAAATATCTGACAGGTGCAATGCTGACCAGCACACAACATCATGACCATATCAATATTCAACCTGTGCTATAGCTGGCCTAAAGTTAGAACCTGAACAAAGCTACGTTTTAAAGTAAGTTGTAATGGCTGCCCCACTCTCCTCACAATAACTGCTGGCCTTTGGCTTCTGTACATAAAACTGCTAGTTTGCTCTGCAAACTATCTACCTTTCTTATCAGTAATAGCCAGAACTGTCAGCCTTTGTGACTAGAATAGCAGCCCAGGCTAATTCCATCCTGGTCCCTGTGCCTTATAATAAGTAACCAAAATCTGTTATTTCCACTACAGCCCAGAAAATGTGCAAACTAACGCTTATCTTAACTTCTGTAAGCCACTTAGGTAACAGTCGAGGGGGGTAAGATGTCCTCAAGCCCTTGGAATGTCCGGAGCCCCCCTCCCTCCTTTCTGTCTGGGAGATGATTTACGAAAACCCCTAAATGTCTGTGTCCCTTCACCCCCGCCCCCGCCTCTCGCCCTGACTCCCAAAGTGATTCTTACGGGTATAAAAGGTCTTAACACCCTCCATTCGGGGCCACGGGTTGGAGAGACGCAAGTCCTTCGTAGTCGCCAGCTTAATAAACCCTGCAATTTG
This sequence comes from Ateles fusciceps, assembly GCA_036589455.1. Classification (NCBI taxonomy): domain Eukaryota; kingdom Metazoa; phylum Chordata; class Mammalia; order Primates; family Atelidae; genus Ateles; species Ateles fusciceps. The sequence continues at coordinate 2,289,729 of JAZHEH010001419.1, read as the reverse complement.
GCATACTTTCGTCTTGGTGCTGGTCCCTTAATCTCGCCTCGAATATAACAACCAGCAGTGCTCCAACTGGCTAACGCCTATGCCATACAGTTTTAAAGTACTTTGAGAATCATTCTGAATGTTCGCACTACTACTGTCTTTAATAATTTTATAATTATATAATTTGCTGTGATGCTTGTCATGTTCTTCTCCTTTAAATTGAGAGACCAGTTTCAATCAGTGGCCAGTTTACTATTTTATATACTAATTTGTATAAATTTGTCTTTGATTTGTGTTTGTATTTGTTACCTTTGCCTGCTTCTTAAGGAATCCAAATATTTTCTTAAAGAGAAGTAACTGATCAGACTCAAAATTGGCCTACATCAGATATCAACTAACAAATGACTTCTGCTTGCTGGACATTCTGTTTTTTCAAATATCCACAATCATGGTGTTTCCTGGCCCAACGCTGTGCTGCAGAAAAATTTCAGAATAGCTGTGCAGATCAGTTTCCTTACTTTAGTCACTATCTCTCTGCATTATTGGTTGTCCTACTGCCTCTACACTTTGTATACGTCATTGTCCACTTGAGTTTTGAAAGGCTCCAGAATATATCTGTGGTGAGTTTTTTTCCCCAAACTTCCCTTATCTGCCCAAAAGCAGAGGCTGTCCAAAGAACTCAGCTATCATAAATCCCCTCTTTAGTTTAGCAGCCCAGAAAGACTGCCTCCCATTACCAAAGAGGAGAAGTCAGCATAGGATAAGAAATCATCTAAACAGACATTATCACAAAACTATCATAACTTCCACCCATCCTTCTATGGGCCCATTTTTCTTTCTTAAAACCCATTTGTTTTCCCATAAGAATTGTTCTCCTTTTCTTATTAAAATTGTATATAAACCCCCAATTCTAACTCCCTGAGTCCCATCTGTCTGTGAACTCCTGTGTACATATAGAAGTAAAGATCTATTCTCTTGCTGATACGTCTTTTGCCAATTGAATTTGCAATGACTGAAATAAGAGGATTAAAAAAAAAGGTTTTCTTCTTCAACAGTGTTAATGCAATAAGCATGGTTTCAATGCTAGTAGCATAATTGTGGATGGTTTTGTCGCTGGAGTTTTCATGAGAAAGACTCGACTGAAATACGTATATGTATCAATGAGCCATTTTACAACATGGTTAAGGAAAAGTTAATGATATGGTTTGGCTTTATGTGGCCATACAAATCACATGTCACATTGTAATCCTTCATGTTGGAGGAGGGGCCTGGTGGGAAGTGATTGAATCATGTGGGTGGATTTCGTTTCTGCTGTTCTCATGATAGTACATGAGTTCTCATGAGATCTGGTTGTTTAAAAGTATGTAGCCCTCTCCCCCTCATTCTCTATCTTCAACCAGCCATGTGAAGATGTATCTGTTTCCCCCTTCCCCTTCTGCTATGATAATAAGTTTCCTAAGGCCTCCCAAGAATCAGAGGCCTGAACAGCCTGCAGAACTGTGAGCTGATTAAACCTCTTTTCTTCATAAATTACCTAATCTCAGGTACGTCATTATAAGAGTGTGAGAACAGACTAATACAGAAAATTGGTAATGAGAGTGGTGGATTGCTATAAAGATCCCTGAAAATGTGGAAGCGACTTTGGAACTGGGTAACTCACAAATGTTGGAACAGTTTGGAGGGCTCAGAAGAAAAACAGGAAGATGAGGGACAGTCTGGAACTTCCTAGAGATTTGTTAAATTGTTGTGATCAAAATGCTGATAGTGATATGAACGGTGACGTCTAGGCTGATGTGGTTTCAGATGGAGATGAAGAACTTCTTAGGAACTGGAGCATCTGGGAACCAAAGCACTTGCTGTGCTCTGGCAAAAAGAATAGCATTGTGCCCCAGCTGTAAAAATCTGTTGAAGTGTGAACTTCATGACAGAGATGATTTAGGGTATTTGGTAGAAGACATTTCTAAGCTACTGAGGCATTCAAGGTGTTGCTTGGCTGCTTCCAAAAGCCTGTGTTCAACTGCATACGTGAAAAAAATAAAGAACTGAAATTGTAACTATTATTGTCATATATTTTTTGAGATGGAGTCTCACTTGGTCACCAGGCTGGAATGCAGTGGCACAATCTTGGCCCACTGCAATCTCCGACTCCTGGGTTCAAGTGATTCTCCTGCCTCAGCCTCCGGAGTAGCTGGGAATGCAGGCACGCACCACCACGCCTGGCTAATTTTTTGTATTTTAGTAGAGATGTGGTTTTACCATGTTGGCCAGGATGGTCTTGATCTCCTGACGTCATGATATGCCCATTTTGACCTTCTAAAGTGTGGGGATTACAGGCATGAGCCACTGTGTCTGGCCTGTAACGATCATTTAAAAGGAAAGCAGAGCATAAAAGTTTGAAAAATTTGCAGCCTGGCCATGTGGTAGAAAAGAAAAACTCATTTTCTGGGGAGGAATTCAAGCTAGCTACAGAAATTTGCATAAGTAAAGAGTAGCCAAATGTTAATAGCTGAGACAATGGGGAAAATGTTTCAAAGGCATTTCAGAGACCTTCAAGGCAGCCCCTCCCATTACAGGCCAGGAGGCCTAGGAGGGAAGAATGGTTTCATGGGCCAGGTCCAGGGTGCTGCTGCTGTGTGCAGCCTCAAGACATGGCACACTGCATCATGACTGCTACAGCCATGGTTAAAAGGGGGCCACAGAACAGCTTGTGCCATTGCTTCAAAGGGTGCAAGCCCCAAGCCTTGGTGGCTTCCACATGGTGTTCAGATTGTGGATACACAGAGGGAAAGAGTTGAGACTAGGAAGCGTCCGCCTAGATTTCAGAGGACGTATGGAAACACCTGGGTGTCCAGGCAGAAAGTCTGCTGCAGGGGAAGAGCCCTCATGGAGAACCTCTTCTGGGGCAGTGCAAAAAGGAAATGTGGGGATGGAGTCCCGACACAGAGTCCCAGTTGGGATACTGCATAGTGGAGCTCTGAAAAAGAGAGCCACAATCCTCCAGACCCCAGAATAGTAGACCCACTGGCAGTTTGTACCATGTGCCTGGAAAAGCTGCAGACACTCAACATCAGCTTGTGAAAGTAGCCAGAAGGGGGACTGTACCTTGCAAAGACACAGGGACAGAGCCACCAAAGGCTGTGGGAGCCAACCTCTTGTATCAGTGTGCCTTGGATGTGAAACATGGAGTCAAAGCGCATCATTTTGGAACTTTAAGGTTTAATGACTGCCCTATTGGATTTTAGAGTTGTATGGGGCCTGCAGCCCCTTTGCTGTGACTAATTTCTCCCTCTTGGAATGGGTGTGTTTACCCAATGTCTGTACCCCTATTGTTTTTTGAAAGTAACTAACTTGTTTTTAATTTCTCAGGCTCACAGGTGAAAGTAAGCTACTTTGTCTCAGATGAGACTTTGGACTTGGACTTTTGAGTTAATGCTTGAATGAGTTAGGACTTTGGGGGACTGTTGGGAAAACATGATTTGGTTTTGAAATGTGAGAAGGACATGATATTTTTGAGGGGCCATGGTGGAATGATATGACTTGCCTGTCTCCACCCAAATCTCATGTCAAATTGTAATCCTAAATGTTGGTGAAGAGGCTTGGTGGGAGGTGACTGGATCATGAGGGCAGACTTCTCCTTTGCTGTTCTCATGATAGTGCATGAGTTCTCACAAGATCAAGTTAACACTTTTGTTCAAAAGTATGTAACACTTCCCCTTTTGTTCTTTCTCTTGTGCCAGTCTTGTGAAGATATCCCTGCTTCCCCTTTGCCTTCTGCCATGATTATAAATTTCCTGAGGCTTCCACAGAAGCAGAAGCCTGTACAGCCCACTGAACTGTGGGCAGATTAAACCTCTTTTCTTTGTAAACTACCCAGTCTCAGATATGTCTTTATAGTAGTTTAAGAATGAACTAATACACATAGATAAAGGAATATTTGGAGGGATTACAGGGAACTCCACAGGGCACACAATTTAAGAAGTAAAAAAATCTATAGATAGTGAGTCTTTGAAACAAACCTGAGTCTAAACTTCTCATCTCTTTTAATCTCTGTGTAATTTTCCCAAAGTACATACTACGTCATTTTATTCTAGACCAATGTGCGTACTGTAAAAAAATAAAATAAAATAAAATAAAATAAGTGCCCCCTCAAAAAAAGGACGAGTAACCGCTCAAGAAAAGCCACCGAGGGCTATCCTCAATTTAAATCAGAATTAACGGGGCTGGGGGTCTTATTTACTAAGCCCTCAAGAGCCCCGGGTCACTTTAAAAGTTAAGGACAAACCTGTCAGCTTCTTACTCAACACCAGAGTAGCCCACTCAGTCCTTAGACTCTAGGACTACTATCCAACAAAAAAACAATTATCCAGAGGACCACAGAAAAAACCACAACAAGCCCTTAAACCACCAACCAATTCGTTAATCTGGGAAACGGCACCATCACCCACTCTTTAGTCATTCCAAAGTGTCCGTACCCACTCCTAGGACGGGACTTACTCCACAAACTTCAAGCAAATATTTCTTTCGGCAAGAGCCAAGCTTGCCTCTCAATCCCCTCCTCCCTTAGCATCAGGGCCGCCTCAGCAAATCCTCATCACCTGTGCTCTATCAGACAAGTATCTCGTGCAGAAAGCTTTATCCTCAAAAGCAAATCAACCACCAACATCAAACCTCCTCCACCAATTCCAAAAAAATGTACCCGGAGTGTGGGCCAAGACAAATTCCCCAGGCTTGGCAAGTCACCGTACCCCAGTCGTAGTCCAGCTATTGGCAACGGCAATTCCAGTCCAGGTATAACAATATCCTATGAACCAGAAAGCCAGACAAGAAATTGCTCCACATATAATCAGACTCCTAAAGGAGGGGATCCTTACTACCTGTAAGTCCCCCCTGGAATACCCCCTTGCTTCCCGTCTCAAAACCAGGCACAAAGGACTATCGGCCTACACAGGACTTAAGGGAGGTAAGCAAATGAGTGGAAACTGTCCACCCTATGGTTCCAAATCTGTACACCCTCCTAAGTCTCTTGAGCCCAAAGCACCACAATTACACTGTCTTAAATCTCAAGAATACATTCTTTTGCATCCCACTGTACCCTGTTAGCCAGCCCATATTTGCTTTTAAATAGTCTGACCCTGAAACTGGGGTCTCGGGGCAACTCACTTAGACAAAACTGCCTCAGGGGTTCAAAAACTCCCCTACTCTGTTTAATAGGGCACTCAGCCAAGATCTTGCCACCTTCCAAGCTGAGTTCCCCAAGTGTACCCTACTCTGATACGTGAATGACTTACTATTGGCTACAAAAACCCAGGAGGCCTGTAAAAAAACCACCCAGTCATTATTAAAAACCCTACAAACTTTGGGTTACCAGGTCTCAGCTAAAAAAGCCCAACTCTGCCAACCAAAAGTTACTTACCTGGGCTATATCATAGAGAAGGGCAGCCGGGCACTGGCACCTAGTGGAGTCCAAGCGGTGCTGCAAATACCCATCCCCACCACAAAACGCCAAGTTCAAGAATTCCTTAAGGCAGTAAGGTATTGCAGGCTATGGATTTTGGAATTCGCCGAAATAGCCAAGCCTCTGTATGCCTGCACTGGAGGAAATCAGCCCTTAACTTGGACAGAGATAGAGCAACGGGCTTTTAACAAGCTCAAAACTGCCCTGACTAAGGCCCCAGGCTTGGCCTTGCCAGACATCTCTAAACCCTTCCGGTTGTTTGTGCGTGAAAAACAGGGAGTCGCTAAGGGGGTGCTCACCCAGACGTTAGAACCATAGTCCCGGCCAGTCACCTTCCTTTAAAAAAACTTAATCCAGTAGCCTCTGGGGTGGCTAGCTTGTCTAAGGTCGGTGGCAGCTACAGCCCTGTTAGTCAAAGAGGCAGACAAAACCTTAGGGCAGGAGTTAAACTTAGTGGCACCCCACGCGGTGGAGTCACTACTCCATGGAGCTCCGGGAAAATGGATGTCAAATGCCCACATAGTTCAATATCAGGCCTTACTTTTGGACCAGCCCTGCATAAAATTTTTAAAGGCTACAGTTTTAAACCCCGCCACGCTGCTACCAGACAGCGAGCTGGAGGAGCCCACACACGACTGCCAACAGACAATGGACGTCCTCCACACGGCTCGACCGGACCTCACCGACGTCCCCCTGCAGAACACAGAGGAGGTACTGTATACAGATGGCAGCAGTTTCATGGTCGACGGAGTCAGGTATGCAGGGGCAGCTGTAGTTACCCTAAAGCGAGTTGTCTAGGCCCAGGCTCTTCCACATGGAACCTCAGCCCAAAAAGCAAAACTCATAGCTCTAACAAAGGCCTTAAACTGGGCAGAGAAAAAACTGTTAACATCTACACAAATAGCCGGTATGCCTTTGCTACGGCTCATGTACATGGAGTCATTTATAAAGAAAAAGGACTACTTACCTCAGAGGAAAAAAATCATCAAACATAAACAAAAAATCCTAGCCCTACTAGAGGCTATATGGAAGCCCAAGGCAGTATTGTTAATAACACTGCAAAGGACACCAGAAAGAAAATTCACCAGAGGCGAGGGGAAACAGGGCGGCTGACCTGCAAGCCAGACAGGCAGCCTTGGGACCAGAAAAACCTCTGACTCTTCCTGTAACTCTGCCGGCCCCAACCCTGCCCCTCGACCCCTACGTACTCACCTAATAAAAAAAACTTTGCTAAAGGACAAGGGGGCACACAAAATTCCACAGAATGCTGGATTCTACCGAACACAAGGATTGTAGTCACCCAGGCTCTAGGACGGTCCCTAGTTAAAACCACACACCAGGCCACTCACTTAGGACAAACCAAACTAACTAAGCTGCTAAAAACCAAATACTACATTCCCCACTTACATAAACTTATCAAAGAAATTACTACTCGGTGTAATGTATGTGCCCGAGTAAATCTGGGAAAAACAGGTCTAGCCAGGTAAAAGTAAAACTCAAAGGGGATAGCCCTGGGGAGCACTAAAAAAGTAAATTTCACTAAAATAAAACCCCCAGCAAATGGCTATAAATACCTCCTGGTGTTTATAGATACGTTCTCTGGATGGGTCGAGGCCTTCCCCCACTAGCTCCGAGACTGCTTTAGTGGTCACAAAAAAACTATTACAGAACCTTGTTCCTCGGTTTGGCCTCCCTCTAACGCTGGGGTCGGACAATAGGCCCACCTTTAGTGCACAAATTTCTCAGGGCCCAGCCAAGGCCCTGGGTGTATCCTGGAAATTACACTGTGCCTATCATCCCCAGAGTTCAAGGCAAGTCAAACGAATGAACTGGACCTTAAAAAAAACCCTGACAAAGTTTATCCTAAAGACCGGTAAAAACTGAGTCAGCCTGCTTCCTTTTGTCCTCCTCCGCGCCGATGCACACCCTATCAAAATGTTTCTCCCCTTTTAAAATCATGTTCAGCAAGCCTCCTCGCTTACTCCCCAAACCCGCGGATACCTGCATGCTGAAGTCCATAATTATGCACTCCTTAAGCCCTTACAGGAGCTCCAGTCTGTTCAATCCCAGATACACCAGCTCATTAAGGACACCCGTCCCACTCCATTAAACCTCGCAGAGCAGCCAACACACCCCGTCCAGCCTAAAAACTCTGTCCTTGTTAAAAAATTCACCACCTCCGGCCTCACTCCCCCGTTAAAAATAACCCTACACGGTTATCCTAACCACACTCACCGCACTCAAGGTGGACGGACTAGCAGCCTGGATTCATCACACCTGTAAGGCTGGCGGCCTCATTTGGAGTACCTCGTGAGGTCGGGAAACCGCGCCGAGGGCCAAGAAGCCAAAACCAAAAAAGCCCCAGCTGAGGCAACACTGGCCGGCTCTTGCACTAAAAAACCCGCCCGATAACCCGCCAACCAATAGCGGCCCGCCCCGTGTCAATCCCGCTCCCCCGGAGCCAATCAGAGTGCCCTGCTGTGGCTCGTTCCTCATAGCCATAAAAAACCCCACGCCCCAGGAAGTCAGTGCGACTTCTCTGGTCCCCTTTCCCCCGGACCATAGAACCTCGCCTGGGAGCTGAATAAACTGGCATTTAATTTTCTTATACTGGCCTCAGTTTCTTCATCTTAAACTCGGCAATAACCCTTACAACACCCATGTCAAAACGGCCCCACCGGAAGGACAATGGAGCGTCAAACACTCATCCGCCAATTAACTAAAGCTAAAACTTGTGCGCTCTTCACGGTCACCACGGTCGCCACCCTAATCCGTGCTGTAAATCCCTATAGCAAACCCCCGCTAAAACCCACCTACTATCAATGGGTCCTCACCGACAGCTCCACTGAAGAATATATTAGTTCCTTAACCAGGAAAAAAATCCACCCTAGTCAATTTAACCCTAAAGTACATTCCAAAGAACCCCATTACCTTATCCCTAGACCTCTGTGCCCTCTTGGGCCCCAAAATAAATTTCAAAACAAGTAAAGGTGTAGCCGGCTGCGGTAGTTCAGGGGCAAAGCAACAACTATCTGTGCCCAGCATCCACCCCACAAAAAAATAGAACTGTAAAAACTTAAGTAAATTATTTTGCTCCCACTAGGGTTATAAAACTATCTCCACTACATCAAGGTACACCAAAAACATAAACTCCTTCATCTCTTTTAACCAAGACTCTCCCCCATCCCCATGCTACACCGGGTCTTGTAACCCACTCAAAATAACTGTAACTACCCCAAATAGTAAATAAACAATGGGGAAAACTGGGGGTCTCAAGGTATATATGCGTAAATAAAACATAGAAAACATCTTTCTACTCCTACTGAGACTCATGTTTAGCCCCTGCCTCCTAAACTAACTGGTCAGGTTCATAAAATCTAGGGTAAACTCTGTAAAATTAATAATATTAAGGTCTCAATATAGGCCCTTAAAACCAACAAACAATACTAACCTGTTGAAAAAAATCAATAATTTAATTCCTATAAATAAAACAAAAGGGGAATGTGACATGGTAAAAAGCCCCATAAACCTGCATACCTCAACCATACCTCGGCTTTCTGCTGAAACTGCTCTCTATAACCCAAATGTGAATAAGTAATTAAGGACTGCAATTGCCACCCTACCCAGACAATGTGTAAACAAATGCTAATCTTGACTTTTGTGAACCACTTAAGTAACAATCAGAATGTCAAAAAGTCCGCTAGCCCTGGGAATGTCCGGAGCCCCTCACCCTCATTTCTGCCCAGAAGGTGATTTACAGAATCCACTAGCCCTCGGAATGTCTGAAGCCCCTCACCTCCACCCCTACCCCTCACCCTCACTCCCAAGGTGATTTTTACAGGTATAAAACTTCTTAACACCCTCCTTTTGGGGCCACGGGTTGGAGAGACGCGAGTCCACCGTGGCCGCCGGAAATAAAGACCCTGCAATGTGGCATACTTTTGTCTTAGTGTTGACTTTCTATGCTCGGGCCAGTACAACATTATTATTGTTGTGGACAAAAGACAACATTGAATAAACACTGTAATAGTCATAAAGAGCTATTTCACTTAATCCTATAGATTTTCTAATAGTCAACCTTATAAATCTAGAAAAAACTTACATATTCCACATACTGAAATGCCACATATAATACAATTTATTTCTTCATATATGAGAATTTTGCCAAACAATTCCCAAAGATATTTTTCAAAATTGAGTATCTCTGGTATATGCATTTGCTACCTTGGAAATCATTTTCCAGAAAATTAGATGCTTAGGATTTTAATAAGTGTTACACAAGCAAAAAATTTTGTAGTTAAGTACCTTTTGGAGACCCTAGATTGTAAAAAGCCAAACAAGTTTCCTTATTGAAGGAATTATCAGAGCTTTAAATGTTCTACTTTGCTCTGTATGTGGTAAGGATAGTAATATACTGTGCACATTTCCTTAACTTAATTGGCCAAGGAATCACTTTTGAAAAGCATTTACAGGACTAATCCTCTATAGAAATACTTTGGGAGAATGCTAATCTAGAAGATAAGTCTAGGAAGTTTAAACATTTATTCAAACTAATACACTTTCTCAGAATTCTCCAGATCATGTTAATTTGTTCATCAGTGAACAGACATAAAAATTTCATGTCATCCATTGGTACTTGATTAATTGAAAATACTTAGCTAGAAATCATGCCAATAGGCTAGAATTTCATTTTCATGGCATGTTTTCAATGAATAATACCAAGAATATGAATTTGGCATTTTACTTGTTTTAATTCCGTAAATAAGTGTTAGCCAAATACTGGTAATGCCCTTCATCCAATGTTTCTGGATCTGTTCAATATATGTCAGAGAGTTTTGGCAGAATATAGACATAATTCCTACAATCATAATGCAATTACTGCTTTTCTGGGGATATGCTATGTCAGTTCCCTATTAAAAACAATTTTTTATAGAGAGATCATTATATAAAATATTAGTAACTCCACAGTTTATTTTCTAAATCAACACATTGAGGTCCTAATTGATCTTTCAATACTACAGAATCAACTCCTAACTCTGAGTCAGGCCATTCAGTAAATTACTGATTAAATGCATTGGTGGTATCCTATGACCTCAAAAATTAATGTGGCAGCTTTTTGGGGACCAGATGATACCTTATTTACTAAAAGAGTATAGCTGAATAAATGGTCATCTTAGCAAACTTTTAAATCTTCAGGACATGAGTAGATTACATCTTGCTTGCTACCTTAGTTATTCTTATTTTCTGCATATACATTACCATTAGATACTACTTTTTTTTTCTCAAGAAATACAAGGACTAAAGCTAAAAGCGTAAATACTAAAAATGAACCTAGATTGCTTCTATATGGTTCATTTGGTTAAAAATTATCCAACTCATGTTTCCATTTGTTTTCTTTTCAACATACTGAAAACTAGTATATTTGACTGACTGTATTCTCATAAAGTCTCTTTTTGTATACAACTGAACTGTTGATCCATCTTTGTAAGAGCCATCCGTGGTAGACTATATGAGTAATGCAGATCACTGAAGTTAAAAGTGCTTTAGTTATTTGAAAGAGCACATCAATTGAGCACTGCTGGGCATACCCAAGTCAGGGTGGGTCTTAATTGCTTTGATAAATATTCTGCTGGGAAATTGATCTTCAAAAATTCCTTAATGCCTTTTGAAAAAATAACTCATTTACTTCATTTAAAACTTCAAAGTCCTCCTTTCTATTAATTATCACATATACTAGCAAACACAAAGAACAAAATGCTATGTTTTATTCATCTAAGCAGGGCATCTAAACACCAAGTTACAGCAAAGATGGGGACTTATTGAAGAAAAGGTCATCCTCTGTCAAACAAGACCATAAGACACTTTTCTTTTAGTAGGGAATTCATGAATATTTTATCTGAACATTTCCATGAACTTGCTATAAAAGCTGTGTTTCTTGGCATTTACTGGGGATGTCAAAATCATTTACTGTAATTTAAATCTTTTGCTAATACTGGATACTTATCAGACTTTCATTTAAAACATGCTCATCATCCATACAATAGTTCATTTAAAATATACACTTCTAAATGATAACATTATAGATATGTGTACTCTGTAAAATCACATTTGGCATTATTTTATTTGTAAATAAATCTTACTTTTTTATAACACAAATGTGAGAGCCTACAGAAAAGAAGAACAATAAAGTAATGCATAATTTAATTCTCTATAACTGAATGGGAACAGAATAATGTCCTATTAAGTGCTTCCCATGTTTAAGTTTAGTGCTAAGCAGTCTCTTGGACTCTGAACGGTGAAGGTAGGTTGCTCAACCAAAAAATAACCACAGCTCACAGCTGACTAAAAGTTTAATTTAATTAGGCATGATTATTTGATGATCCAGGATACTTCTAACATTTTTAAGTCGTCACAAAATGTTGCATTTGTATATGATGTACACATTAGGAAAACCTCTAACCCTGCTATTAATTTCACTTGCTGAAACTCAAAAGACGCTTTTGAGTATGCACATGATGGTCCTTATGAAGAAGACAGAGCAATCAAGAGAAGCAGGGTATTTGTCTCCTTGACTCGACTTCTGCATATGTGTGGTGTGGCTTACCTAACAGGTGTGTATAAGGTAGGATTTTAAACAATCACGTCTGGAGCTAGATTTTCTTTACTTTGGATTGTGGCTCAGCAACTTAATCTGTAGCAGTTCACTCATTTTTTCTATGCCTCATTTTCTCATCTATAAACAGGAAATACTAATAGTATCTATGTAATAGGGTTTTTAAAGACAATGTAGTGACTTTAGTGAAGTTAAATGACTAGCTCAGTGCTTGGAAAATAATAGGCATCAATAATAAATAGGCTATTAATTCTCATTATTATGGCAATAAATATTTTCAGAAATTTTATATAATAGCTATATTTTTAGAAAATGCTTATTTTATGTATTTCTTTTAGCTCAAATGCCCTCAAGTGTACTTCGATTAAAAGGTGTTTTGTTGGAGAGAGATCCAAGATGGTCGATTAGCAGCAGCTCTGGATTGTAGCTCCCACTGAAAGCACAGAGAGTGAGTGGACGCCACATTTTCAGACGAATTTTCATAGCCCACGGACCAAGAGATTCTTGGTGGAGGAGCCCCACGGGTCGCCAGTGCGACCCTTTTGGAGGGCGCGGCCGTTTTGCAGGCGCCCCGACGCGGCGGTTCTCAGTCCGGAGTATACGGGACTGAGTGCCCTTTGGTTGGCGTTGGAGCTCCAGGAAAGCAGAGTCTCCCATTCAGCTGATTAAAAAGCGGACTGAAGTGGGGAACCAGACCGGGAGATTCCCGGGCAGAAAGCGCCACGAATCTTAACACCGCTGTTTCAGCCTGCGTAGTGGGTCGCCACAGGGGAAGGCTGGTACCCGCCTCCACAAAAAAAAAAAATAAAATAAAAACAGCAGTTGGAACTGCTGAAGATTGAGAGTTTCACAGCAAGTACAGCTGAACCCGGGAAGGTCCAGCTCTGTGGGGGGAGGGGCATCTGCCGAAGGAGAATTAAGAAATAGAAAAAACTTTATCACCAACAAGCTGGACGTCCACTCAGAGACCTAATCTGAAAGTCAGCAATTACACAGACGACAGGTGGATAAATCCACAAAGATGGGAAGAAACCAGCGCAAAAAGGCTGAAAACACCCGAAATTAGAATGCCTCTCCTCCTACAGAGGATTGCAGTGCCTCAACACCAATTGAACAAGGCCTGATAGAAAATGAATGTGAGGAATCAACAGAATCAAGCTTCAGAAGGTGGATAATGAGAAACTTCTGTGAGCTAAAAGAACATGTTCTAGCCCAATGCAAGGAAGCTAAGAACCTTGAAAAAAGGTTTCACGAAATGTTCATGAGAATGGACAATTTAAAGAGGAATATAAGTGAATTAATGGAGCTGAAAAACACAATACGAGAACTTGGAGAAGTATGCACAAGTTTTAACAGTCGAATTAATCAAGCAGAAGAAAGGATTTCAGAGGTCGAAGACCAACTTAACGAAATAAAACAAGAAGACAAGATTAGAGAAAAAAGGGTAAAAAGGAATGAGCAAAGTCTACAAGAAATATGGACTATGTGAAAAGACCTAATCTACGTTTGATAGGTGTACCTGAATGTGACGAAGAGAATGAATCCAAGCTGGAAAATATTTTTCAGGATATTATCCAGGAAAACTTTCTTAACCTAGCAAGGCAAGACAATACCCAACTCCAGGTAATACAGAGAACACCACAAAGATAATCCTCAAAAAGAGCAACCCCAAGGCACATAATCATTAGATTCATCAGGGTTGAAACAAAGGAGAAAATACTATGGGCGGCCAGAGAGAAAGGTCAGGTTACCCACAAGGGGAAGCCTATCAGACTCACAGCAGATCTCCTCTCAGCAGAAACCCTACAAGCCAGAAGAGAGTGGGGGCCAATATTCAATATCCTTAAAGAAAAGAACTTTCAACCCAGAATTTCATATCCAGCCAAACTAAGTTTCATAAGTGAAGGAAAAATAAAATTTTTTGCAAACAAGCAAGTACTCAGAGATTTCATTACCACCAGGCCTGCTTTACAAGAGCTTCTGAAGGAGGCACTATGTATAGAGGGGAACAACCAGTATCAGCCACTTCTGAAAGGACCCATCAGTAAGCTGCATCCAGACCCATCTTACATGCAAGGATATACAGAGACTCAAACCAAAGGGATGGAGGAAGATTTGCCAACCAAATGGAGAGCAAAAAAAAAAAAAAGAAAAGCAGTAGTTGCAATTCTCATCTCTGATAAAATAGACTTTAAAGTAATAGAAACCGAAGAGATAAGAAGGATATTGTATAATGGTAGAGGGATCAATGTAACGGGAAGAGCTAACGACCCTAAGTCTATGTGCACCCAATATAGGAGCACCCAGATACATAGGGCAACTTCTTGGTGACTTACAAAGAGACTTGGACTCCCACACAATAATAGTGGGAGACTTTAACATTACATTGTCAATATTGGACAAATTAATGAGACAGAAGGTTAAGAAGGATACCCGGGACTTGAACTTAAACCTCAAACAAGTAAACTTAATAAACATTTACAGAACTCTCTACTCCAAATCCACAAAATATACATTTTTTTTTCAGTAACACATCACATTTATTCTAAAAGTGACCACATGGTTGGGAGTAAATCACTCCCTAGCAATTGCATAGCATTTCATAGGTTTAAATGAAATATTGGTTGGCTGTTTGTTTGTTATTTTCCTCCCTTATTCCTTCCTGTCTCCATTGTATAACACAATTATTAGTATAAAAAAGCTTTTAATATCCATTTGTAGACTGCATTCTAGCCTGGGCAATAGAGCAAGATTCCCGTTCTCTCTCCCTTTTTTTTTCTTCTTCTTTTTCTCTTTATTTTATTCTTTTTTTCTTCCTTCTTTCTCTTTTTCTCTTTTTCTAAAAAAAAAAAAAAGATCAACAATGACACCTAAGTAGCTGCCATTAGCAGGCATGATTTCAACATTTTTCACGTGGTAAAAAAAAAAAAAAAAAAAAAGGTGTTTTGTTTCAGTTGTTTCTTTTCAAATATAAGCCACCTAAAATATTTATATTACAAAACTAAATTTATTGAAAATTAATGGAATTCCAAGCCAACTTAGTCTAAAATTAATAATAAAGGTCAAGAAGAAAATGCTACTGTCTTGAAAAGAAAATGACTGGACTGAAGAAAAAAAGAATCTGTACGAGAGAAGGTTGCCTTCACAATCATGAAAAAAATAAAACTATGCTATAATTAATACATTATAGACAGTGCACAGTGTTCTTTGAAATTGTGATAAGTGATTAAGCAGATGTTTTAATTATGGGAGATTGCAGACAGATTAATATATCTAGAAAGGAAAATAAAAATCTTTCACCATTACAATATTATTAAGATAGATATTTGGCTACATAAATCAACTGGAATTATTTCTTTATAATGCATCCTTACACAAGTTATACTTTTAAAATATGTTGTGATTAGCCTATTTGAGTATTAAAATCTGATTTACCTCATCACAGCTGAAATGTTTCAAAAGCACTTTTTTTCCTTTAAGACCAAATGGGTATCTATTACATATCTCAGACTGTTTCCAATTTATTCAAGTAAGAAATGTAACTTGTCTGGTCACGAAGGTCTTGTGGCACATTGTCCCCTCACCACTTGGTGTTTCTGATGCCTAAAGAGATCCATGGTAGTGAGTTAGGCATTCTTTGAATTCCTCATCTTGTGTGCACAATATTGTACACATAAGTACATATGTCTATATGCATTTCTTTCAAGTGGTCAGTGAGTTCCAAAAGGTAAAGAAATCTATGTCCAGGGAGCACCTTTTAGTTTTTATTCTACCCGAGTATAGATCTGATTACCTTTTTTTATTCAATAACATTTTTTCTATCACAAAATCTGTAAGATATATTTTTTAATATCCTTGTGTTGAAGAAAAATACACTAAAACAAACAAAACATGTCTTAAGATCGTGTCTAGGCAAACACTAATGCAGAAAATTTTTCTATTCTGTAGACAGATCAGGTATTAAAGGTCTGTTTTCAATTACAACTTCGTCTCTACTCCTGGATTCTTCCTAAGGAGCACCAATGTGCTAGAGTTGTTTTCTATCTTCTCATGAACCCGTTTCACTGCTTTAATCCTTTTCCTATTCCTGAAAATCCTGGATGAGCTTTGTAAATTTGTCTGCCACATTATTAGTTTGATTTGTCATTTCTATGTTACTTTCTCTTATGCCAACCTTTTTTTTATCATGTATCATTTTTCTGATGTCTGTAATTAGTTCATCTATCTCTCGTTTAATATCCAAAAAGCATAAAGTGAAAACTTTATGCTTTTTCCTTGAGATTAAAGCACATCCTTTTAAAAATCTTAAACATTTTTAATAATATTTGTTTCTAGATTCTATAGAAAAAAAAATTTCAGAGGTTTGAACTGCCTTAATCATCTATATTATGTTCTTTCCCCTAGTCCTGAAGTATTTCTCATTGGTCACTGTATTAGTCCATTTTCACACTGTTGTTAAAGATATACATGAGACTGGGAAGAAAAAAGATGTTTAATTGGACTTACAGTTCCACATGGCTGCGGAAGCCTCAGAATCATGGCGGGAGGCAAAAGGCACTTCTTGCATGATCGCGACAAGAGAAAATGAGGAAGATGCAAAAGAAGAATCCCCTAATAAAACCATCAGATCTTGTGAGACTTATTCACTACCGTGAGAACAGTATGGGGGAACCGCCCCCATGATTCAAATTACCTCCCATTGGGTCCTTCTACAACACATGGGAATTATGGGAATACAATTCATGATGAGATATGGGTGGGGATATAGAGCCAAACCAAATCATTCCACCCTGGCCCCTCCAAATCTCATGTCCTCACATTTTAAAACCAATCATGCCTTCCCAGCAGTCCCCATTTCAACATTAACCCAGAAGTCCGCAGTCCAAAGTCTCATCTGAGACAAGGCAAGTCCCTTCCACCTATGAGCCTGTAAAATCAAAAGCAAGTGAGTTACTTCCCAGATACAATGGGGGTACAAGTATTGGGCAAATACAGCCATTCCAAATGGGAAAAATTGGCCAAAACAGTGGGGTTACAAGGCCCATAAAATTCTGAAATCAAGTGAGGTCATCATATTTTAAAGCTCGAAAATGATTTCCTTTGACTCCAGGTCTCACGTCCAGGTCACACTGATGCAAGAGTGGGTTCCCATGGTCTTGGGCAGCTCCACCCCCATGTCTTTTTAGGGCCCAGTCTTTCTCCCAGCTGCTTTCACAGGCTGGCATTGAGTGTCTGCAGCTTTTCCAGGTGCGTGGTAAAACTAGGTGAATCTACCATTCTGGGGTCTGGAGGATGGTGGCCCTCTTCTCACAGCTCCACTAGATGGAGCTCCAGTAGGGACTCTGTGTTGGAGCTCTGACCTCTCATTTCCCTTCTGCCCTACACTAGCAGACGTTCTCCACGAGAGCCCTCCCTTGCAGCAAACTACTGCCTGGGCACCCAGGCATTTCCATACATCTTCTGAAATCTGGGCAGACATTCCCAAACACCAGTTCTTGACTCTGCACCTACAGGCCCAATACCACGTGGAAGTTGCCAAGGTTTGGGGTTTGCATCCTCTGAAGCCATAGCTGAGCTCTGTGTTGGCCCCTTTCAGTCAGGGCTGAAGAGGCTGGGATGCAGGACAAGACCCTACACAGCACACAGAGTGGGGACCCTGGGCCCTGCCCACAAAACCATTTTTTCCTCCTAGATCTCCAGGTCTGTGATGGAAGAGGCTACTGTAAAGGTCTCTGACATGCCCTGGAGACATTTCCCAGTTGTCCTGGGGATTAACATTTGGCTCCTTGTTACTTATGCAAATATCTGCAGGTGCCTTGAATTTCTCCTCAGAAAATGGGATTTTCTTTTCTGTCACATTGTCAGTCTGCAAATTTTCCAAACTTTTATGCTCTCCTTCCCTTTTAAAATGGAGTGCTTTTAACAGCACCCAAGTAACCTCTTGAAAGCTTTGCTGCTTACAAACGTCTTCTGCCAGATACCCTAAATAATGTCTCTCTAAGTTCAAAGATCTACAAATCTCTATCACAGGGGCAAAATGCTGCCAGTCTCTGCTAAAACATAACAAGAGTCACCTTTGCTCCAGTTCCCAACAAGTTCCTCATCTCTGTCTGAGACCACCTCAGCCTGGATTTCATTGTCCACGTCATTATCAGTAATTTTATCAAAGCCATTGAAGAGGTCTCTAGGAAGTTCCAAACTTTCCCACATTTTTGTGTCTTCTTCTGAGTCCTCCAAACTGTTCCAACCTCTGCTTATTACCCAGTTCCGAAGTCAATTCCACATTTTGGGTATCTTTTCAGCAACGCCCCACTCTACTGGTACCAATTTACTGTATTAGCCTGTTTTCATGCTGCTGGTAAAGAAATACCCGAGGCTGGGAAGAAAAAGATGTTTAATTGGACTTACAGCTCCACATGGCTGGGGAGGCCTCAGAATCATGGCAGGAGGTGAAAGGGACTTCTTACATGGTGGTCGCAAGAGAAAATGAGGAAGATACACAGGCAGAAACCCCTGATAAAATCATCAGATCTCGTGAGACTTATTCACTACTATGACAACAGTATGGGGTAACCGCCCCATGATTCAAATCATGGGGCCCTCCCACAACACGTGAGAATTATCAGAGTACAATTCAAGATGAGATTTGGGTGGGGATACAGAGTCAAACCATATCAGTCACATAATGGCCTTTGTTGTTGTTAACTTCCAAACTAATGAATTACCTCCAAGATTTGGCATCACATAGTGCAGGAGGATCATATTTCTTCCACTTCTGTCCATGTGAGTCCTGGTTAAATTTACTTAGACCCTGAGCTAATACAAGTGGATATGCCTGGATTTTCAGATTCTAGATGGCTTTTATCAGATGCAGTTCTACTAAATTTTCTGATATTCCCATGAGCTGAGTATTTGGCAGTGTGAAAATGTGGAACCTGCATCATGAAATCATGAACTATTTCTTATGTTCTGTCTCCCTCACCTTGCCTCCAGCATAATTCATTATTTCTTTGCATTATTCTCTTACTTTCTAATTTTCTGGTGAGTATAAATCCCTCGGTGAATATAGAAGGTAATGATCTAGGCAGGAATCTTACTGTCTCATTGAAGCAGCACCCACCAGTGCAGAAGTGACTGTCCAGTGTTCTGGTTTAGAACTTGCATTTCTGAATCAAAATCAGACTGTGGCAAAAGCTGAAAGCTCTCTTTCAGAAAAATAGGCCAGTAATAAGATTAGTCAATCCTTCTCTTTCTGCCTTAGAGATTTACAGAAACTTTCTGATTCTAACAATATACTATTAGACCTAATAGACTGCATTCCTGTGCCTGTTGATTATTGATTTTGTTTTTGTTTGTGATTTGTAGATAAAGAGAAACTGGAACACGTGGTCAACCAGTTCTACCAGCCAGATGATCTTACAGTCAGAAGCCGGCTTATTGCATTTCAAATACTTCTACATGTAAGTCAATTTACCTTTTAGAAGTAATTCTGTACTTTAGTTTTAACAAAATTGTACATTTGCAGGGAACATCTGAATCATATTTATCACGAGATCACTCTCCATTATTATTAGGACAAATTATTAAAATTTAGTGTTTCTCCCTTTTACTTAATTGAAGTATAACTTACATATGATAAACTGTATATATTTATTTATTTTTATTTGTGAAAATTTATGGAATACAAGTATAATTTTGTTAATGCATAGATGCATAGTGGTATAATCAGTGCTTTTATGATACAAGTACATATATTGGACAATTTGATGATTTTTGATACAGGTTTTTACCTGTGAAATCATCATTGTACTCAAATATTGGATATTTGTATTCCTGCAAAAGATCACTCTTGTCCCATCTGTAATCCATTCCTCCTCCACCACTGTCCCCAGATAGACTTTCTTTCACTACAGGTTAGTTTGTATTTTCTAGAATTCCATATAAATGAATCATAGACTATGTAGTCCTTTTTTACATGGGCTTTTTCTTTCAGCATAATAGACTGGTATTCATCCATGTTGGGGCATGTATTAGTCATTAGTTCCTTTTAGTTGCTGAGTGATATTCCATTATGAATATTTTCAAGCATTAATTTTATATCTGTAGTAAGGGTTCAAATATTTAAGACGGTTTTATTTCTTACATGATACTTAAATTTTCCTCAAAAAATTAAGCTGAGCTATATTACCTAGGATATAGACAGACCATATTTTTTTCATAAACTGTGTTCTTAAATCTCTTTTTATAGATAGAAAAAATTGATTAATTTTCCTGTGGCATAAATAAAATTAAGCAGAAGATGTCACTTTTTACAATATAACTGAGAATAAATAATGCTCAATAGCTTTTGCCATCCCAGTCCCTTTCTCCATCTTGTCTTGGTAAGAAGAGAATATGGTAAAATTACCATTTAGTTACATGGTTTAATTCTTCTCCCTGGTATTTTGTCAGTGATGGGAAAGAGGCTAATATTAGACACAACAGAAGTAGGAGGGAGTACTTAAGACAACTGTTTCTAAAAACACCCTTCCTTTTTATTACGCAAGGAGAAAAAGAAAGGCCTTGGTAATAGGATGACCAGTGTATGTAGAAAACATAGTTCTGTTTTCTAAACTTCAAGAGCTGGCAGATTTTGTGCTGGGGAATGACAGAGAACCGTTCATTTGCGGAGAAATAGGAAAAATAGTGAGTAAAGTAGGTGGCACACTAAGAACTATTTTTGCCTTGTTAATTTTGTGTACTCAGTGCCTGCATGGGCCAGACACATAGTAGCTTTTCAAAACATTTATCCTATAAAAGCATTAGGTCTAATAAGAAGTGTTGACCCAGACATGCAAATTCTTCGAAGCCAATCAGAAATTGTATATATCATAAAAGAATAGGAAAAATATTTAAATCTGGTAGTGAAAAGTTTGGTAAAAAAAGTAGTAATGTGGTATTTGGTTTTCTGTTTCTGCATTAATTCTCTTAGAAAAATGGCCTACGGCTGCATCTGTGTTGCTGCAGAGATAATAATTTTTCATAATGTCATTCCTTTTTATAAGTAGGAGCTAAACCTTGAACACACGTGGACATAAAGATGGGAACAAGAGACACTGGGGACTACGGGACTACTCTAGGGATGAGTGAGGGGCAGGACAAGGGTTGAAAAACTACCTGTTGGGTACCGTGCTCACTGCTTGGGTGATGCTGACTACCTGGGTGACGTTCATCCCCTAACCCTCAGCATCATGAGATATACCCTTATAACAAACCTACACAAGTACTCTCTGAATCTAAAATAAAAGCTAAAAAAGAGTATTAATGTGGAGGGTGGTTGTCAAGATGAAGAGAGAATGGTATCATGGAGAATATTAAGAAGATGATTGCAGTAATGAAAGCTGTAGTCCACCGGGGCCTAGGGAAGAATGATAATAAAGGTACCAAAACAGGGTGGTTATTTTGGTAACTGATTCATGATTAATAGGTAAAGGGTGCAAATGTTAAAGACTGTAAGGGTCATTGCCGAGTTTAAAATGAGGAAACTGAGACCAGCCTAGGAAAATTAAATGCCAATTTATTAAGCTCCTGGGAGAGGTTCTGTGGCCCAGGGAAGGGGGGGCCAGAGAAGTCATGCTGGCTTCCCGGGAGGAGGGGTTTTTATAGCTTTGGGAGGGCAAGGAGTGGCTGGGTGTTCTAACTGTCTGCGGGGGGAGTGGGATGGAGACGGGGCGGGCTGTTATTGGTGGGTAGGTTGTGGGGCGGGTTTTCTGGTGCAAAAGCCGGCCAGGGTTGCATCAGCCGGGGCTGTGCAGAGGGCTGTGTGCAGAGTTAGGTGCCGAGTGCAGAGGCGGGTGTCGAGTGCAGAGGCGGGTGTTGAGTGCAGAGGCGGGTGTCGAGTGCACAGGTGGGTGTCGAGTGCAGAGGTGGGTGTCGAGTGCAGAGGTTAGTGATGAGTGCAGATCCTGGTGAGGAGTTTCCAGGCGCGGAGAGGGATGGGCGTGTCCAAGCTCCCGGCGAGGTAACCGGCCTTACAAAGATGAAAGAAGCAAAAGGGTAGGAGAACAAAAGTTTTGAGTCTGGATGATTAGGGGAATTAGGATAGCAACTGTGGATGTGGGCAGCTGAAGGTAGGAATTAATTTAGAAACAGGTGTGGCGAGGTATATGAAGTTCAGAGCTTCCCCTTAACTTATGCTTTAGTCCTTTAAAATATGCAGTAGGCTATAATCTAATATAGGAAGTATTGATAGAAACAGGAGTTCAGATAACTGTTATTTTCCTAAGAAAAATAAAATTGGAGAACACATTTTGGTTTCTGAAAAAGCTTTGAAAAGTTTGCCTCTAGTAAAAAAACAAAAGTCATAGATCAAAAGTGAAAGACCACCTTTTTAAATTAAGAATTTTCTTTTGTTATAAGAATTATACATCTAACAAGTGCTTCATATAAACTATTTTTCAACAATTTTACATATCAAACCAAAGGAAATTTTTGAAGGGAAAAAATTTATATTGCACAAGGGAATGGAATGAGATAGTTCAGGGCTTTAAAAATTTACTACAATATATGAAGTCTCACTAATATAAAGCAAGATAGCAATAAAAGATAAATTCAGAATCACATGATATTTTCTTTAAAAATGATCACATCTCTCTTTCAAATCACATTGTAGTATCTCAAAAGCAGTATTTCGTATTACTGATACTAATTCCTAAAAGGTTGAATAGTTTCTGACTTTATGGCTGATGAATTCAAATAACAAGCCATTCTTGTGTCAATTTTCTGACTTCAAAAGTAAATGACTTGTGGAATAATGTTCTAATTTTACCTTATCTTTTAAAGCCACCTACTTTTCTTATTAGCAAAGAATTGAATGTAATCGCAGTAGCTGGAAATTTACAAATTTTCAATCACTTGACTCAGTAGAAAAGAGGAATACAACCAGCTTATTCTTACAGACTGTTGTGATTGAGATTTCATGACTTAGCTGCTATCATAAGGCTGAATTTAAGAAATGTGAGATCATAGACACGATTATTTTAAAAATTATAAAAAAAGAAATGAAGAACTATATCTTATCCAAAATGTTCATACCTAATTTTATTACAGTCACTTCATATAAAAACATACATTTTAGGAGGAATTGTGAATATGCTTTTCATTCCAAAGTTACAATTCCTAAATAGGAATCACTAACAAAAAAATAGAGAAGCAAATTTGTTTTATAATATAAATCACAAAAATGTTGCTAAGAAAAGAATTTCAAGTACAGTCGTTCTGTTTATTGTGAAATTTCATACAGAAACAAAAAAGCACAATAGTGTAATGGCCATCCTCTATCATCACCTGCTTTTAACAAGTGGGACCATTTGAAGAATTTGTTTTGCATCTGATTTTGTATAATTAAAAAACAAACTTTTCAGATAAAAGCCTCTTTTGTAACCTCCTTGATCAAATTCTTTTGTTTTTTATTCCCAAATTAACCATTTAGC
This sequence comes from Ateles fusciceps, assembly GCA_036589455.1. Classification (NCBI taxonomy): domain Eukaryota; kingdom Metazoa; phylum Chordata; class Mammalia; order Primates; family Atelidae; genus Ateles; species Ateles fusciceps. The sequence continues at coordinate 2,266,211 of JAZHEH010001419.1, read as the reverse complement.
TGGAGTCTAGGTATGTTTGCTATCAGTTTACAGATAGATTACTTAAATAATGCATGTTATATATGATATGTAATAACATAATATATATTGTATTATATGTTATGTAGCTTGGTATCACTTGAAGTATTTTTAAACTTAAAATGGATTATATTATGTATATTTTGTCTTTAATTCATAGTTACATTTCTAAATTCCCAAATGTATCTGTGTTAATGCTTGTACATCTGGTTCATTCATTTTAACTGCTGTGTAATATTTTATTGCATGCCAATATCAAGGGTTATTTACATGTTCCCATAAAAATGTAAATAACCTGTAGGTCATTTTCAAATTATTATTAAGGCAAATGCTGCACTGAACATTTCTGAACACATCTCCTTAGGCACGTGTGAGAATTTGTTTAAAGCGTGAATCTGAAAGCAGAACTGCTGGATTGCATGAAGGATATGCATATCTTCCTATTAACTTAATCTCCAAAGGGACTGTACAAATTGACATGCTCCCCAACAATGAATGAGAGTTCACTTTCTCTGCATCTTTGTATACTTACCTTTAAGAAGTAAATTTTAAAATTAACATAAAGCTTGCATCTACTGTAACTTTAACATAAAACATATTAGCTAAAATGCTATGCTGAATTTTGTATTTGTAATGAAAAGGCTTTAGGAACAATGAATCCCTCAAAAAAATGTGGATCTTCTTGCATTAATTAAACATATTTAGCTACAGCAAAATTCAGTGTAGACAGGACCAGGCTTTTCATCTCTCTCTCCTTTCTTATGATCCCAGAAATCAACCACTACCCAAGAGAAGAAATAAGTCAGGAGACTGATAATAGACTGGAGCCAGACATTCTTGCCTCATTTCCTGGTTCTGCCTCTCATTAGCTTCATGATCATGCAAAAACGCTTGATCTTATTCCACCTCTAAAAGAATTTTAGATTCTCCTCTAAAAAAATGGTGATTGTAATTGCAGCCCTATAATAATGTTTTAAAGATATGATATAAGTCAAATAACATTTGTAATTCACATAGTACAAAATAGCACAGAATAGGTGCTAGAAAATGTTCACTTATTCTATATGAAATTGGGCAAACTGTAATGTTAAAGCCAATAAAACAGAATAAAATCAAAACTTTCAATATATAACAGGCATTGCATGTTTTCTTCTTTTCCTTTAGATTCAATAGTTTTTAACCTAATACTGTTATTAGTTGGCATTTAACAAATATTGTCTAACAGGAACCCTGAAGTTCACTCTCCTATATACTTTGACCTGACATAGTATGTACATTATAAAGTATAGCTAACTTGTTGGATACCTTTATAATGTAGTAGTGCTATTTACGGGTGGAAAAAAGTAGCAGACAAACGTGTTGAGCCATACTTTTTCCATGTTATGCAAGAATTTTTTTGTGGTCAAGGACTTTCCTTATTCGTATTTAGATTTCTATGGTTGTCATATAAGTGCACTTATATGCTAGATGAATGAATGAAGAAACAAGTGTTTCTTCTTGTGCTGATTTTCAGGAAAATGAGTTATTCTTGTCAGAATCAAATCGTCTCTATAAATGGAAGCAGTAATGTCTCTGTTCATGAACCAGTCAGTTATCACAAGTAGTAAATTATAAACTCAAACCTCAATTGGAGTTGATTTTGCTACCACACCAGCTGTAAATGCTACATGGCTAAAAACAGGGCAAAGAGGGTGGAGATTGTAGGGGCGGGGTAAATCAATCACACTAATGCTTTTCTTTAAATTCCAAATCAATAAAAGGTTATCTGTTCCTTATTCTGTAGGGACTAAAATGTTGTATGTGAATTCCGCTTTGTAAAAGCTACCATCTTTATGGAAAGAATAAAATATTGAAAACTTTGATTTTTTTTGCATCTGGTAAACTGTTGTTATATATTAGTAGCCTGATAAAGTAGAATACTCCTAAATTTCGTAAATAACTGGAGATACAGGTCTAGATATTACGTACAATATACAAAATATAGGCAGGACATGTATTGATTATCAGTATATAAATGTTATAAAGAAGCCAGAGAAACTACATTACGGCCATGAATTGTTTGATTGTATCAATCAGTGAAATTCAGAGATCACAAAAGAGAAGGGAAGTCCCCCCGAGCAAGGAATGGAAAATGAAGGCGAGAGCAGTATCAGGTTAAAGGCAAGAAGCTGGTGCCAAACTCATCATTCCTGAGCCTTCCATAGTATTCCCCATGCCAGTAACTGAAACAACCGTTTACCCAGTTGCTAAAGTCAAAAATTTGGAGTTAACCATGACTCCTCCATTTTCTTTGATCCTACATATTCAAGCCATTGTCAACAAATCCTGTCAGGTCTACTTACAAAATACATATGCCTCCATCCACTTCTCTGTATTTCCACGCCCACCACTCCAGCCCAAGCCACCTTTCTGTCCTGACTAAACTTCTAAGTGATCCATTCCCATAGCTGCCAGGGATCACACTTGATCCCTTCACATAGCTGCCAGACTCATCTTTAAAGAGTTAATTCAGTTAATGTCACTTCCTGTTTGAAAACTTTCAGTGTCTTCCAAAAAGAACTTAAAATATAATCCAAATCTATTATTCGCATGTTCTGGCCTCTAGGAGCCCAACATTTCATTGTTACAGCGTGATACTTTTATATCATTCACTGTAGCGCGACTACAAGTGTACTCCGTTAAGACACAAAAAACTCTTTTCCCAGCTCAGGGCCATTGTATATGTTTTTCTTGTTTTTGGAATGCTATTCATATGTCCAGGTTATTCTCATTTTTCAGAAATAAACTTAAATATCAGATCTTTTTGTTTAACCTCTGCATACAAAACAGCTCAATCTATATGTCAGCAACCAGGTTATTTTCCTTATAGTAGTAATCACAACAAGTATTACTTATTTATTTAGTAATCACAATAAGTATTACTTATTTATAAATACTTATTTATTCATGATTTACTTTCTTACAGTATGTTTCCAATACTTGGCATAGTGTTGATCATTCTCATAAGAACCTGGGACTGTGCATGGCATACAATAAGCACTTAATACCTACATGTACAAATAATGAATGAATAAATGAAAGAATAAATGCTTATCTGCATGCCTCTCTAGAGATTAAAGAGGTTAATGGATGAATTTGGAATTTCAAAAAAGCTTCTAAATGTTATTTCATTAATTTATTCATTTTGAAGATATATCATCATTGAAACAGGTTGAATTCTTCAATAAATAAATATAGCAAATATAAGAACCATAAATATATTTTATTAGCTTTGCCTTATATATATGGTTACTATGACAGAGAGATTGACCTGTTTTGTATACAGAGGTTAATAAAGAAAATCATTAGTTATGCAATATGGTTGATGAAAACAAAATACTGTATTTATTTTTGCATAAGCATTTACATTTTCAAATTCAATAAATTTATACATGATGAAGTATTGTTGACTTCTTTGCTATTTAATCATACATATTTGTAAAGAACTAAATATGTTTCAAAATTATTCACAGAATACATTTTAAGAGAAAAAGAAATGACGTAGTCTCTCATTTTAATGTCTGTGTAGATTCGTGCATTTTCTCAAATAATAAAACATAACGAAGACCACAGAAATTAAAAGGTTTTCATATTAAGATTAACTGACATTTGTCTCAGAACAAAAGGTAGTTTCTGGCATTGATTCTTTATATTATTAGGGAAAGGCTTGCAATATTCCAGATGGGTTCAGTGTTTACCAACATATGGTAATGTTGTCAAACAAAGAACATGTAAATTTTGAGCTTTGAAGTCAGTACCTTGAACTTGTGAAAATATACATGAATTATTTAAGAAGTGTGAAAGTAGTGTTACTTTACATAAGGAAGGAAGATAGAAAAAGGCTGTGGTTATACAAAATAAATATTACTTCTTATTTTTGGCCTTCTATATTTTAAATGTATTGACTTTTTTTTAGGACACTGTCGTAAGTGGAGACAAAGTTTTCACTGGAATAGTCTGTTATTTTTCTTATTTAATATAGATATTCTGGCTAGTTGTACTAACCCTATGATATTACCTGAAACTCCCCCAAAATGCTTCCTAAGAGCAAATATATCATACCAATTGGGTTACTAAAATGAAATAGTCTATTCAAATTGGGATAATTTAAGAAGAGTTTACAAAAGGGACAGGTTACAAAGGTGTGGGCAAGTTGTAGGGGAACCACAGGGCTTATTCCAAGCTAAAAGCAGAAAACTACAAAAAAAAAAAAAAGCCACCCCCTAAAACAAATGTTATCACCTTCAGGCTTAAGAGAAGGGAGTAAGCAGTTAGGCAAAAAAAAAAAAAAAGAAAAAAAAAAAAAAAGAAAAAAACCAGAGTGAGAGAAAGAGGCTGCCTAGAAAGAAGCAGTGACCTGCAACGGCCAGAAGTAACACACAGGAGATGAGCCAGGGAAATCAATGCTGGGACCTTGCTCTCCTTCTGCTCTCCAATACAGCTGCAGAGTTGCTGGGGTTGAGCATGTGACCTGGTCTTAGCTGATGTAGGGGGTTAACTTATTCTCTATTTACTGTAAAAATGGGTTCACACACACACACAAACCCAACAAGAAAAGTATTAACTGTTCACACATTAATTATAATACTGTATTACTCTAGTGTATGCAACACAATAGACTGTAAAGCTATTTTACTTTTATCTTAAGTGTATCCTCACAAAAGCACCCACAGGTCAAGAACATGGTTCCTGGAGTAAGACATACTGAATTCAAATCTCAGAGTCCTCCCTTATCAGCCATGTATCTTTCAACACGTTCCTAATTTATTTACCACTATTTCTTCATCTGCAAGAAGGGGATGATAATATCTCCTCCTGCTGTGTTGTGAGAATTCAATGAATCAATGCATTTAAAGCACTGAGAACAGTTCCTGGCATATGGTAAGTGCTTAGCAAATGCAGGCTCTTCTTACTTTCATTTCACAGGAACAGAAACGAAGTTCAATGAAATAAAAACATTTAAGGCCATGCAGTTTTCAAAACAATGGCGAGAGGTAGTGCATACCCAAGGCTCTGGATTTACAATCCAAGGTTTTTTGTATTCTACATAATTACATGTTCATAATCAATTGCTTTGTTTTTGTAAGGTTTTCCAAACATACGCTTTTCTTGGCTTTACTCACTATCTTGTCTGATTATTGTTTATCCTTGTCTTTTCCTCTCTTTTCACAGGGAAGTGAGGAAAAAAAAAAAACAGTAATTGTGTATTCCATGGTGATATGCTTTAAATTCAGTCTAAGAGTAGTTGCTGTATTAACAATAAACCTACTCAGAGATGGCATTTCCACACATGTACATATGATCACAGTGCACCTCTATAAATTACTGAAATAATCCAATCTAATATGTAATTTTGAAAGAGGCTTGACAACTTTAAATCCTCCATAGCTGAAAAATTTTAAACTGTTGCCTTCCGGATTGACTCAGGGCATTGATATCAGCACCATGAATGCTGCCTGATACACAGCAGATGCTGAACAAATATTTGCTGAGGTAATTAATTAGTAAAAATGCTAAGGTCCGGAGCGGTGGCTCACACCTGTAATCCCAGCAGTTTGAGAGGCTGAGGCGGGCTGATCACGAGGTCAAAGCCTCTAGACGATCTTGCCCAACATCGTGAAACCCCGTCTCTACTAAAAATACAAAAATCAGTTGGGTGTGGTGGCACACACCTGTAATCCCAGCTACTCGGGAGGTTGAGGCAGGAGAATCACTTCAAACACAGAGTCGCGCCACTGCACTCCAGCCTGGCGACAGAGCTTGACTCCATCTCTAAATAAATAAATAAAAGTGCTCCACCCAACATATTACTTTTATTAATATACAAGAATGTAAGTGGCACAGAATACAAAAAAAATCAGAAAAATATGAATATCTAGATTTAGATGGAAATACAAAGGATCAATAAATCACAATGTGTAGGTTTCTTTAGTTAGAAAGGCTTTAAATCAACATGATATTTCAACATAAGAAAAAACAACAATACCAAACTGAACTTTTTCAGGCTTATATAGAGATAGATAGTCTGCTTAATTTTGAGTATGTTTCCCTAAATATTGTGAGAGAGAAATTTTGATGGCGCAACTATAAATTTTTAATCTGAATTGTAGCAGTTAAGAGTTTTACTCCATTGAGTGTCTGAATCTTACTCCTCACAAAGGGTAAGATGGTTTTTCATTGCAAAACATAGTTGTTGAGAACAAAACCAAACCCCCTTAACCTAAGGATGATCAAAACAGACTAGTTCTAACTGAAAAAAATTAACCAAGGAAACAAAACTAAAGTTACCTTTCATGTAAAATCAGTCATGGATTCTTTACATGAAAACCAAAAGGCGGGAGCTTTTGTCCATTTACCACAAATAGAGGAGTGGAAAACTACAATCTATTAAAATGTCTTTATGATTTTTCCTGTCATAATATTTTAAATATTTTGCTAATGATGGCTGTAGGGTAGTTGTTGGAAGAAATAAAATAGAACATTATAGAACTTCAGGCTCATCTACTGCTTTAATCGCTTTGAAACATCTTTATCCCAAATTTTTAAAGTCTTTAGAAATGCATCTAAGTAAAATCAACAACATATTGTAGAAGTTCTAAATAAATATGATTATGATAATGGCTTCTCACACAAAATTTAAGAGATATTCATTTGCCTTTTGAATCATTATAGAGCGAATATATCTACATCTTTCATTTTCCATGAATGCATTCTGTATATCAAGGTTTTAGTAGAGCAGATCTAGTTACTAAGTTATTGATAATGTGTTTTGTTAACACAGAATTCTCCTATTCTTTTGGATTCAGCAGAGTCTTTTGGAACTTAAACATCTTAACTCTTCTGTTTAAAGCCTAACTCAACCTGAGAGTAGGGATGTTTTTAGAATGGAAAAGTTGCTCCCAATAGTTTTAAAAAGATAGACATCTCAAATTCAAGTCTTCAGTTTGTAATTCATTAATCTCTTAAAGTTATTGCCAAATTTTTTTAAAAAAATTAATACATCAGTAAGTTATAAAAATGTACTTTTAAAAGTAAATTCCAAACATATTCCAAAATAAATCATACATTATTTACATAAGACATTTTATTTTAGAAATTAGTGCCTTGATTTTGCTAAGGGCAAATAATTACAGTTACTATGGTAATTAATATTCATTTAAATTTAAGTCTCCAGAGTTGCATAGAAATAAATTACGTTTTTACATTGTAACTGTTTTGCATACACTTTTAAAACATGATTCTAATCATGAAGATTAGATTTTTTCCTTGAAATTTTCTAGCAGTGACATAATTCTAAGGAAATGTGTTACCTAAAGAATAGTTGTCTGCCTTATTTTTATCTATACCTCAAAATTGCCCTGTTTTCTTGATGTCTCTTGAAATACTTAGAATAGGAAGAAAATTACTGTTTATGTCAAATGTTAAAAAAAAAAAGACAACTAAAACTCCAAAAAATTGGCTTAGGTAACACTAACAGATTCTACCGTATTAGCGTAAAATTCTCTTAGAAAAATAACTGCTAAAATTAGACTCCTTTCTGGCTTTCTCTGTGTCCTCGTAATTTTTCTCAAAAATTTCCCACTACTTCAGAACTGTTTTTTATAATGGTAAAATATAAACAACATAAATGTACCATTTTAATTATTTTTAAGCATATGCTTCAGTAACATTAAGGGCATTTATACTACTATGTAACCATGACTATCCTCTATCTCCAGAACATTTTTCATCTTCCCAAACTGAAACTTCATACCCATTAAACAGTAGCTCCCCATTTTGTCCTCTCCCAGTCCTTGGAAACCATTATTCCACTTTCTGTCTCTATGAATTTGACTATTTTAGGTACGTCTTATAAGTGTAATCATATATCATTTCTCCTTTTGTGACTGACTTATTTCACTTAGCCTCCTGTCCTCAAGGATGATCTATGTTATAGCATGTGTAAGAATTTTCTTCAGTCTTAAGGCTGAATATTATTCCATTGCATGCATATGCCACCTTTTGTTTATCCATTCATCTGTTAATGGACATTTGGGTTGCTTCCTTCTTTTGGCTAGTGTGAATATTGGTGTTAGGAACACTAGTACACAAATAACCATTCAAGCCCCTGCTTTCAATTATTTTGGTTGTATATCTAGAAGTGGAATTACTAGATAATATGGTAATTATATTTTTAATGTATTGAATAATTGCCATACTGTTTTCAGTATCTAATTCAGAGGTTCTTTTTTAAACAGTAAAATATATAAAATTCAAAAATGAAAAAGCAAGTTAGCATGCCACTGTGGACTGCAACATTGATTTGCTTAAAGAGACTTGAGGTTAATTATTAACCTACCACATTATTTTATAATGAGATAAGTAAACCAGAGCGATTTTATGAGATGTCTAACCCTGGTATTCAAATTTGCAGGTCAATGGTTGTTCCATAAACCTGCATTTCAAGTGGGTGCTTAAAACTCAGTTATGATATTAGAAAAAAAAGATTAATACATACACTTGTATAACTGTAGAAATAATTTATTTTGTTTTTGCAGCACCTGAGATTTTTTTGATATATATTGCAGGGGCAATGTGGCATAATTATGGCTTTTGATATTTTGTATTAAAAATTCTTACATGTGGTGTTTAAGAACTGTTGTTGTGCGTAGAGAATTCCTAACCTTATTAACACCTCCACATTATCTCTTATACTAAGTAAATTACACTTACACAAAAAGCAAAATCTACAAAGTATAAACATAATAAATTACCCTAAAGTTCTATAAATAAGTAATCAAATTACTTCCATTTCAAACATAGGTTTTGTTCCATTTTTTTTCAGGAGGATTATAGTAATCTTAATGGACTTCCACGAGTGCCTTTAATTTACTAACTAGGACCATAAACACTTTCACAGACTGGACCACCTGATTAAAAGAAAAATAAAATTGACATCTTGACTTAGTAGTTTGTATACTTCAATAGACTTTCCTTCAAGTTAATTAATGTGTGAATGCTTGACTGTGGATTCAATTAACCCAACAGGGTACTTGTTGCTGTATTTTTCAAAAAAAAAGCAAGAAGCAAAGTACACCTAACTGACATTAACACCATATATTAAGGTTCCAACATTAAATTAAACAACCAGAAATAATAAAAATTACACTTTATCTCATTAGCCCACAAACATATACATGTTACATTCTTAAATTACTATTTGGCCTAATGTATAAATAGGCTAAATGTGTAAATAAATAACAAATGTAAAATGATAATTAGGTATTATGAAAACCTGAATTTTCTCATTTTCTAAATTTTAACTCTAAATATCACATGTGAAGTGTTTTATTTTTAATAATAAAGATTGAGCTATAATGTATTGTGATTTTTATCACAGATATATAATTTAAAATAATTCACATGTGGCATGCTCATAAATAGGCTGACTGGCAATACTGAATATCAAAATGATATATACTAATCACTATCAAACTCAATCACAAGTTATTTAGGGCCACTGTCTCTGTGAAAATGGGAAACAGATTTAAATCTCCAAGTTACTCTCATTCTACTTTGAAGTATTTTATTGTATTATATATAATAAAATGATTTGTGTACTTAGTTGTTTTTATCCTTTAACAAAATATGAATTTCACGGAGGCAAAGATAATGTCAACCTTATTTAGTACTTTTTCTTCCGTGGCTAGCATAGCCCGTTGCATCTTAGATTTTCATGAAATATTTTCTGAATGAATAAAATCATGTTTTTAGGTAAACTTTCTGATTTCCTTTAGATCCACTGCCTCATTTCTTTCAGATATAGTGGAATGACTTAAAAATCTGCTAGTGGGTATACTCAAGCTGCTATGGTTTTAATGTTTACTGCCTTTAAAACTCAGGTTGAAATTTAATCCCCAAAGGGGCAGTATTGAGAGTGGGGCCTTTAAGAAGTGATTGGGTCATGAGAGCTCTGTTCTCATGAATAGATTAATCCATTCACAGATTAGTTAATTAATTAATTAATGGGTTGATGAACTAACGGGTTATCATGGGACTGGAGCTTTATAAAAAGAGAGATGTTAGCTAGCATGCTTAACCTCCTTGCCACATGGCATCCTGCACCATCTTGATACTCTGCAGAGTCCAGCCAGCAAGAATGCCCTCATGAACTGTGGCTTTTTGACCTTGTACTTTTCAGTTGCCATAAATGTAAGAAATAAATTATTTTTCTCTATAAATTACCCACAGTTTCAGGTATGATGTTATAAGCAACAGAAAACAGACTAAGACACAAGCCAAATTGCATGATTCATATTAAATTTCTGTTGCTATTCATGGCAACTGTTTCTGAGCCTGGCATCCTGCACAGCACGAAGTTTACCTCTGAGTGTTAAAAAGAATTGATCACTTGATCAGTTTTGCAAAAGACTCAAGCTGTTAGACCAAGATTACTTTGGGGATGCTATTAGAGCCTAGCAGGTGAAATAAACAAAGATATTTATTAACACGGTTTCTTACTGATAGTTACAGTAACTCTAGGTGTACCCATTAATGAGGCCATCGACCTAGTTTGTGCTATAAATGTTGCATGCCTATGAAATTTTGTGTTGTTTACACTAAAAAGAATGAAAATCCTACTAGATGTAGAAAAACAAAGCAATCCTTGATCCCCATTGGATGGAAGGCTCGTGATTGCATGACAATCACGGTATTGGGAAAACAACTCAAAAGGGCACAGGAATTGAGCTGAGTAATGTCTCCTACAGAGTTACTTTCCTCAGTGAGCTTCATTGAACTAATAGGGCCAACAGAAGCACAGGTAACAGCACTTTAGTGTGGACAGAAGCTGAGTAGTCAGAGAATGCATGAGGGGGAGATAGTAAAAGTTGACTTAAATAAATGTTTTTGTTTACTTAATGATTTTTCTCCTTATAAACTATAAATACTATGTGAGAGTATGTCCTGTATAGTTGATTCCTTTGATTTCATTTAGAGTTACACACGTTATCTTCTAAATGCATCTTATTTTCTCAAATTTTATTAAACAAATGTGGTTTAAGTTAAATAATGCAGAAGAAAATTCATGTGGTCACAAGCTTATTCAATTCCCAGTGTAAAACAAAGATACATGACTTCATCTCTTCTCCAAAACACCTACAAAATTTAAAAAAGGAAAGGAATAAAATTTATTCTGACAATGTAAAATTTAAAACTATAGGAAATAAAGAAATGCGGCAAAATGTCTGACAATGTTCATGACAATGTTTGAAAAAATTTTAAATTAAATATTCAAATTATGTTTTCATCAAATCTGAAATAAGATACTAAATGTCAATATACGGAGAATTCTGGAAAGATGGTGGAGTAGAAAGAACCAGGAATCTGTCTTCCCATCTAGGCAACAATTGCACTGGCAGACTCTGCCTGATATAACTAATTTGGAAATCTGAAGTCTACTGAAGAATTGCAATATTCAGGGGAAGGTTTGGATGATAAATTGAAGTTGATTTCAGTTAATTTCAGGTCTTAGCACAGTAGCAGCTAACCATCCCTCACTCCCAGCTCTGTGGCAGGCAGCTGTGCATTTGTTCCTGGTGCAACTTGCACACAGCTTGTGGAAATCAGGGTGGCCATAAAGGACCCTGCTCTCAAAATATCAGGAACTATGCTCTGATTGCTGATTGTTGCTTCTGATCACAGAGGTACAGATAAAGAGACCTCCCCTCGGCTAAGATGACTTCCAGATATAAAGGGATAGTATCTTTTATTCCTGTTTATTGTCTGTTTTTCCCTCCATTGGGAGCTGTACATGAAAGACAAGCAAAAAATCGAAAAGCACAAAAGAGAAAGACACAGGAAAATTTAGAAAGTGACCACACATGCTTAGAGAAAGACACAGCTTAGAAAAGACCTGAGAAGACCTTAAGTTTACCTTGCATGCTGATCTTTGGCAGAGAGAAAGCCTATAGCAAAACAAAAAACAAAAAACAAAAAAACAAAAAAACAAACAAAACACAAAACAAAGCAAACAACCCAAACCAAAAACAGTAACAAAAACAGCAAATCCTAAAAAGGAGAAACTTATTTTTAGAGTTACCTCTCTATTAGGTTCAAATGTCAAGTTTTCACCAAGAAAGTCATAGAACATACAAAGAAACAAGAAAATATGACCCATTATAAAGATTAAAAAACAACAACAACCACAAAAACTGTCCCTGAAAAAGACTTGTGGCACATCTATTAGACAAAGACTTAAACAAACAAACAAAAACTGTTAAAAAGATTTTCAAAGAAATAAAAGAAAATGTAGAGAAATTCAAGAAAACAATGTATGAACAAAATGAAAATATCAAGAAAGTAATAAAAAGCTAAAAAGAAAACAAAAATAAATTCTGGAGCTAAAAATACAATAACTGAAATAAAAAATCAACTGAAAGTATTCAAAGGCAGATTTGAGGATGAAGAATCAATGAACTTGAAGATAAGGCAATGAAAATTATCAAGTCTAAGGAACAAAAAGAAAAAAAATGGTTGAAGAGAAGTAAACAGAGCCTAAACAAACTGTGACACCATCAAGCAGATCAATATATGCAATGTAGAAGTTTCAGAAATGTGGCACATATACACCATGGAATACTATGCAGCCATAAAAAACAATGAGTTCATGTTCTTTGTAAGGACATGGATGAATCTGGAAACCATCATTCTCACCAAACTGACACAAGAACAGAAAATCAAACACTGCATGTTCTCACTCATAGGCATGTGTTGAACAATGAGAACACATGGACACAGGGAGGGTAGCATCACACACTGGGGTCTCTTGACAGGGAATAGGGGAGGGACAGAGTGGGGTAGGCTGGTTGGGGAGAGATAACATGGGGAGAAATGTCAGATATATGTGACGGGGGATGGAGGCAGCAAACCACATTGCCATGTATGTACCTATTCAACAATCCTGAATGTTCTGCACATGTACCCCAGAACCTAAAGTGCAATTTTATATATATATATATATAAACACATATATATATATATATACACACACAAAAAAAAGTTTCAGAATAAGAGACAGAGAAAAGGGCAGAGGGAATACTTATAGAAATACAGGCTGAAAATCTCCCAAATTTGATGAAAGACATGGATATAAATACCCAAGCTCAAGGAACTCCAGATAAGATAAACTCAAAAACAAAAAAACAAACAAACAAACCATAGCAATGCATATTTCAAAAGAGAAAGAGAAAATCTTATAAGTAGCAAAAGAGAAGAAACTCATCATATTGAAGTTATCCTCAATAATAAATCCTCAATAAGATTTCTGATTAGAAACACTGGAGGCCAGAAGTTAGTGGGTTGGTACATTCAAAGTCCAAAAACAACCTGTCATCCAAAATTCCTGTATCCAAGAAAGGTGTCCTTTAAACATAACAGAGAAGTTAAATATTCCCAGATAAACAAACCTGAGTCAATTGATTATAAGTAGAGTTCCCCTGTAAGAAATGCTTAAAGGAGTCCTGTAGCGTAAAACGGAAAAACATTAGATAGGAATTTGAGGCCATATGAATAAAAAAATCTCAGTAAAGATAAATCATGTGCAGTTATAAAAGATAGTATTATCATACAAAGGTTTCTAACTCTACTTTTTGTTTTCTACTTGATTTAAGTATTAATACACTAAAAAATCAATTATTACTCTAAAAGCTAGTATATTTATGTTTGGTTTGCAACTGTACATTTAGTTTTTTACATAACTTTAAAAACTACTGAATTAAAACTTATCACTTTGTTTTTGGGCATATACAGTGTATAAAGCTGTAATTTTGTAACATTAACAACGAAGAGGGCATGGAGCCAGAGCTGTAAAGGGCAGCGATTTATATGTTATTGAAGCTAAGCTGATATGAATTCAAATTAGAGTGTTATAACTGTAGGATGTTAGATGTAATGCCCATAATAACCAAAAGAAAATAGTTGCCAAATATGCAAAAAAGGAAATGAAAAGGAAATTTAAATATTTCACCACAAAAAAATCAACAACAAATAATAAAATAATGCAGGAAATTAGGGAAAATACCATATGGAAAATAGAAGACAAATAGAAAAGTGACAGAGGTACAGTTGACCCTTGAAAAACACGGGCTTAAACTGTTCAGCTTCACTCCATGTAGATTTTTTTCAAAGTTACACAAAATGTTTCTGCTTCTCCTATCTCGTTTTCCACCTCTTCCACATCTTCTGCCTCTGCTATGCCTAAGACAGCAAGACCACCCCCTTTCTTCTTTATTCTCCTCAGCCTACTCAATGTGAAGTTGATGAAGATGAAGATCTTTATGATGATCCACCTCTGTTTAAGGAATCCTAAATATATTTTCATTTCCTTATGATTTTGTTAATAGCATTTTTTCCCTCTAGCTTACTTTATTGCTAGAATACAGTATACAATACATATAACATAGAAAATATGTGTTAATTGACTACTTATGTTAGCAGTAAAGCTTCCAGTCAACACTAGGCTATTAGTAGTTAAGCTTTTGTGGAGTCAAAATTACATACAAATGTTCAACTGCATGGGGGTTTAATGCCCATAACGCCAGTGTTGTTCAAAGAACAACTGTAAATCCTTCCTTACTGGCAATTACTTTAAGTTTAAATACATTTAATTCAATAAAAAGACAGATTGGCAGAATGGATAAAAACACATGATCAACTATATATTGTCTAGTCGGCCACAGTGGCTTATGCCTGTAATTCCAGCACTTTGGGAAGCTGAGGCGGGTGGATCACCTGAGGTCAGGAGTTCAAGACCAGCCCAGCCAACATGGAGAAACCCGGCATCTACTAAAAATACAGAAACTAGCCAGGCATGGTGACACACGCGTGTTATCCCAGCTACTTGGGAGGCTTAGGCACGAGAATTGCTTGAACCTGGGAGGTGAAGATTGCAGTGAGCCGAGATCACACCATGCAATTCAGCCTAGGCGACAGAGCAAGACTCCATCTAAACAGAAAACCAAAAAACACAAAACTATACATTGTCTATAAGAGCCTCAGTTTAAATCCAAAGATACAGATTAAAAGTGAAAAGATGGGCCATGCGTGGTGGCTCATGCCTGTAATCCCAGAACTTTGGGAGGCCAAGATGGGTGGATCACCTGAGGTCAGGAGTTTGAGACCAGCCTGACCGATATGGAGAAACCCCATCTCTACTAAAAATATTTTTAAAAAATTAGCCAGGTGTGGTGGCATGCCTTTGTAATCCCCACTACTTAGGAGGCTGAGACAGGAGAATTGCTTGAACCTGGGAGGCAGAGGTAGTGGTGAGCCAAGATCACGCCATTGCACTCCAGCCTGGGTAATAAGAGTGAAACTCCGTCTCAAAAAAACTCCAAATATAATAAAAGTGAAAAGATGGATAAAGATATTCCATGCAACTATTATGCAAAAGAGAGCAAGGGTGGCTACATTAATTAGACCAAATAGATTTTAAACTAAAATACATTACAAAAGACAAAGAAGGACATTATATATTAATAAAAATTTCAACAAAGCAAGAAGACATATAAGTATTTACACACATTACCACAGACCATTAAAATATATAAACAAAAAACCGATAGAATTGAAGGGCGGAATAGCTCTACGATACTAGTTGGAGACATCAATACCCATTGTCAATGATTGACAGAGAAACCACACCAAAGGCAAATAAGAACATAGTGCTTAAACCACAATGAACCTGCTAGATCTAACAGATGTAAGTAACAACAAGAGTATATACAATTTTCTCAAGTGCAGCTGGGACATTTTCCAGTGTAAACCAACATGTTAGTCCACAAATTAAGTTTCACGAGATTAGAAAATATTGTTATCATGCAAAGTATCTTCTGTGACCACAATAGCATGAAGTTATACATCAATAACAGAAGAAAAACTGGAAAATTCACAAATTTATGGAAATTAAACACCACACTCTTAAGTAACCATATATCAAGAAAGAAATTACAAGGGAAATTAGAAAACAGAGAAGACTCAAAACAAAATATGACATACCAAAACTTATAAGAAGTAGTAAAACAGTCCCTAACCTTTTTGGCACCAGGGACCGGTTTTGTGGAAGACAACTTTTCTATGGAATGGGGTTGAGGTGGATGGTTTTGGGATGATTCAAGCGCATTACATTTATTGTGCACTTTATTCATATTAATGTTACATTGTAATACATAATGAAATAATTATACAACTCACAATAATGTAGAATCAGTGGGAGCCACAGCTTGTTTTCCTGCACCTAGATGGTCCCATGTCGGGGCGATGGAAGACACTGACAGATCATCAGTCTTAAATTCTCATAAGGAGCCTGTGACCTAGATCCCTTGTATGCACGGTTCAAAATAGGGTTCACACTCCTATGAGAATTGAATTCTACCACTGATCTGATAGGAGGCAGAGCTCAGGTGGTAATGCCAGCGAAGGGGAGCAGCTGTAAATGTAGATGAAGCTTTGCTTGCTCAACTGCCGCTTGCCTGGTCCATTGTTGGGTACGTATATATTTACAACTGCTACATCCTCTTGCTGAATTGACCCCTTTATCATTATATAATGACCTTCTTTGTCTCCTTTTATAGTTTTTATCTAGAAATCTATTCTGTCTGATATGCATATAGCTACTCCTGCTCTTTTTCTTTATTTCCATTTGCATGGACTATCTTTCTCCAGCCCTTTATTTTCAGTCTATGTGTGTCTTTATAGGTAGGTGTTTTTCCTGTAGGCAATATAATTTTGGGTCTCGTTTTTAATCCATTTATTCAGACAATCTGTGTCTTCTAAGAGAAGAGATGAATGCATTAACCTTCAATGTCGTTATTGGTAAGTAGGGACTTACTCCTGCCATTTTGTTATTTGTTTTCTGGGTATTTTGTGGTCTATTCTTTCCTTTTCCTTTCCTTCCTATCTTCCTTTTTGTGACGGTGATTTTCTCTAGCAGTATGTTTTAATTTCTTGGTTTTTATTTTCTCTGTATCTGTTGCATATTTTTTGACTTGAAGTTATCATAAGGCTTGCAAATAACAAATCTTATGACCCATTATTTTAAACTAGTGACAACATAACCCTAATTGCCAAAACAAACAAATGAACTAACAAACAAGAAAAGGGATAACTAATAAAAACTCTATACTTCAATTTCATCCCTCATGTTTTTAACTGTTTGTTGTTTCCATTTATATCTTATTATATTGTCTATGTCTTCAAAGTTTTGTAGTTATTATATTTGATGGGTTCATCTTTTAGTCTTTCTACCCAATATATGAGTAGCTTACACACCACAGTTACAGAGTTATAGTACTCTGTGTTTTTATGTGTACCTGCTATTAGCACTGAGTCTTGTACCTTCAGATGATTTCTTACTGCTTGTTAGTGTCCTCTTCTTTCAGACTGAAGAACTCTCTTTACCGTATCTTGTAGGACAGTTCTGGTGTTGATGAAACGCCTCAGCTTTTGCTTGTCTCAAAAATCTTTATTTCTCTTTCATGTTTAAATGGTATTTTTTCTAGATTCCAGGATAAAAGGTTATTTGTTTGTTTGTTTTCTTTCAGCACTTTAAATATGTCATCCACTCTTTCCTGACCTGTAAAGTTTCCAGTGAGAAGTCTACTGCCAGACATATTGGCACACCTTTGTGTGTTAGTTATTTCTCTCGCTGCTTTTAACATCTTTTCTTTATCCTGATACTTTGGGAGTTGAATTACTAAATGCCTTGTGGTATTCTTATCTGGATTAAACTTGCTTGGTGTGCTATAACCTTTTTGTACTTGAACATTGATATCTTTCTCTAGGTTTGGAAAGTTCTCCATTATTATTTGTTTGAATAAACTTTCTACTCTGATCTCTCTCTCTCTACTCCCTCTTTAAGGCTAATAACTCTTTGATTTTCCCTTTTTTTGGGCTATTTTCTAGATCCTGTAGGTGAGCTTGATTTTTAAAATTGTTTTTGAATCCTCTGACTCTCCGACTATGTGTATTTCCAAACAGCCTGTCTTTAAGACTATTATCTCTTCTGCTTGATCAATTCTGCTGTTGAGAGACTCTGATGCCTTCTTCAGCATGTCAATTGCATTTTTCAGCTTCAGAATTTCCATTTTCAATCTTTTTGTTAAATTCATCTGACAGGATTCTGAATTTCTTCTCTGTCTTACCTTAAATTTCATTGAGCTTTCTCAAAACAGCTATTTTGAATTCTCTGAAAGGTCACAGGTTGGTCACAGGTACCTTATTTAGTTTGTTTGGTGAAGTCATATTTCCTGGATGGTCCTGATGCTTGTGAATGTTCATTGATACTTGGGCACTGAAGAGTTAGGTAGTCATTGTAGTCTTTACAGTCTGGACTTGTTTGTACTCATCCTTCTTGTAGTTAGGTAGTCATTGTAGTCTTTACAGTCTGGGCTTGTTTGTACTCATCCTTCTTGGGTAGGCTTTCCAGGTATTCAAAGGAAATTCAGTCTTGTAATCTAAATCTCTGGTTACTGCAATTGTATGTGCATTAGGGGTCACTCCTAGCCTAGTAACACTGACTTCTGCAGGTTCGTAGAGGCATTGTGTGGTTGGCCTTGAGTAACATACAGGAAAATTCCCTGGATTACCAGGTAGAGATTCTTACTCTCTTGCCTTACTTTCCCTCAAACAAATGGAGTCTCTATGAGCTGATCTGCCTGGAGCTGGGGAGGGGTAATATAAGCACCCCTGTGGCCCCCACCAATGGGACCATGCTGAATCATACCTGAAGCTAGCACAGTATTGGGTCTTGCCCAAGGCCGGCAGGTACCACTACCTGGCTGACACTGATGCTCACTCAAGGCCCAAGGGCTCTTCAGTCAGGAGATGGTGAATCCAGCCAGGCTTGTTTCTCTCCCTTCAGGGCTGCATGCTTTCCACTGCCATTGCTTGGTCCAGAAATGCTGTCTGGGAGCCGCAGCCTGTAGTAGGGATCTACCTGGGGTTCCATTCTAGTTCAGCTACATTGGCACCCAAGACCCAAGAAAAACGTCTTCCCATTCTTCTCCCTTCTTTCCTTATGCAGAAGGAGTCTCTCCCCCATGGACCCCACCACCCTATGCCTGTGGCAAGTACTGCCTGACTACTTCTGATGTTCACTGAAGGACCTAGCACTCTTCAGTCAACCTGTGGTAAATGCTTCCAGGCCTGGTTCTGTCTCTTCATGGCAGCAGGACCTGGTGCAGGGCAGATCCAGAAATGCTGTCCAGAAGCCACAGTCTGGGATCAAGAACCACAGGAGTCTGTGGCCCACTATGGCTTATCCCACTGTGGCTGAGCTGGTGTCCTAGCTGGAAGACAAAGTTTATTTTACTCTCCCCCTCTCCTTTCCTCAAGCAGAAGAAATCTCTTCCCATGGCCCCACAACTGGGAATGTGCTGGGTCACACCTGAAGCCAGCATGGCCCTGGCTCTCACCCACGGCCTGTGGTGAGCGCTGCCTTGGTACCACTGAGGTTTATTCAAGACCCAGTAGCTCTTAGTCAGCACGTGATGAATCCCGCCAGGACTGGGTCCTTCCCTTCAAGGTAGTGGGATCCCTTCTGGCACAGAGTGTGTCTAAAAATATCATCCAGGAGCTAGGCCCTGGATGGGGCCTCAGAACTCTGCTTGGTGCCCTATTTTACTTTGCCTAAGCTGTTATCCCAGTTGCAAGACAATGTTCTCCTTACTCTTTCCTTTCCTCAAGCTGAAGGAAGGAGTTTCTCCTGGACCTGTGAACTGCCCTGCCTTGGGATGGGGGAGGGGTGATGCAAGCACTCCCCACTTGGCCACCGTGGCTGGTGTCATGTGCACCCCAAGTCCCCCTGGTTCCTAGCAAAGCACAGTGCCAAGACTTCCCTAGGAATTGCAGGCCTTGTGGCCTAATCTACCTTTCAAGTTTATTTAGGACTCTAGGGTATTCAGCCCATGGTGGTGGGGCTAGCTGGAACTCAAGTTCTGACTGCTGGGATGGACACTTCCCCTCTAACTAGGGCTGGTCTAAATGTTCCCTTTGTGAGCACCAGCTGAATTCTGCCCCATGTTTCTTTCCACTGTGACAGGGCAGCACTGAGTTCCAATGCAAAGCCCACAGTCCCTGCCTTTCTCTCCTCGAAGCACACACTCTCTCTCATGCCATGCGGCTGCTGCTAGGGGATGTGAGAAGGTGGTGTTGGCAATTTAAGACTGTCTTTCCTACCCTCTTCAGTGCCTCTTTCCTTGATGTGTTGTTAAAACTAGGAACTGTAATTGATCACCTGATTTCTGGTTCTTGTGAAAGTGCTTTCTTGTACAGACAGTTGTTCAATTTGGTGTTCCTGTTGGGGGAACTATCGCTGGAGTGTTCTATTTGGCCATCTTATTTCACCCTTGAACCCACATATATTTCTGATATTGCCCATTGTAAGTCCTGAGGCACCAGTCATTTTTAAAAAAAATATCCTTTTGTTCTCTGTTTTTCAGACTGAAAAATATCTACTGATCTACTTTTAAGTTCATTGACTCTAGGTCATTTACAATCTACTTTTAAGTCCATCCACATCATTGCCTTAACTATAGAATATAATTCTAGATATGTGTATTAGTTTATATGGTTTCTTCTTGTCAATTTGTTTTCATGATCCATGAAAACATGGCTCCAGTAGTAATGGGGGCTATGTTTATTAATAAACATTTCTTTCAAATGTAATTATTTATCTTTGATTATAATGATAAACCAATAATATAAGCTACATTATATTAGCAATGGTTAATATCGACTCTCATCTCATCTTCCAAACTATGCTCTCCCCAGCCCCAACTCCCCAGATATTATGAACCAAAAAAAAAAGTTTTCTTTTTATGACTTAAAGGTTAACATTCTTTTCAAGCAAACTTAAGTCTAGTTTTATCATCTACAATCATCTTCTAACGATTACGAGTTATTTTCTAATGCTAGATAGCAACTTCAATTACCTCAAGTTAAAGATCCACTTCTATTTTTAATTTAAAATTCATCACAGTAGATTGCCCCTATTTGTCATTGGAAGTTATGAGTTATTTAAGGAACAGAAGAGTTGGTTTTGTATCAATGTGTTCTTATTAATAATTTCCCTCACTGTACAACTGTCCAAAAATTGAATATGATAAAACCTAAGACCTCAATGTATTCCCAAATTGGCAAAAGTTGAAATGTATACTTCTAGGATGGCTGATAATTTTCTTCTGTAACGAACGAAAGAAAGCATAACTAAAACAACAGAATTCTCTTTAGTGAAATACTACATGTACATTGCTTAGGATTTGTCTGATGACATGTTTAGTCACTGCGTTACAAGCACTAAATAGACTGATCCAAGTCACCTCGGAGTTGAAGGTTGGTCATGGTCTGTTTTTATTGTATAAGCGTGCACTTGGCATGCCAAATGAGGTTTTCCAGCCCAGTTCCACTGTATCAACTCATATCTTTCAATCGACAAATTGCACTTTGGCATGAACACAAGGATGGATGTCTGCCATTTTTTCGGTCCCTTGTAAAATAGCTATGAACATATGGAGTGTGTTGTTCAGTTTTAGAGCTTGAGGGTGGCAGGTTTAATTGTACCAAATATGCAAAGAATGGATGGCAAGTTGAAGACCAAACAGGCTGAGCAGGAGATGTACAAGGTCATTTAGCAAGAACTATTCATGCCACATTAGGACTCCCTGACATCTCATATTTCAATTTTATCCCACAGGTTATCTTTGCCTTTCTTTGTTAACCTTGCCTAATTAGAACCTGTTAGCAAGAAAAAAGAGATTAGATATATTTATGTATATTTTTTTTCTTTAGGGCTTCAGATGTAGAAAAAATGCAGGAGAAGCAATAGAGAGCCCGATTTGGAATGAACATGTGGCATATTTTCAAGTCTAAAAGCTGTCCAAAACTGCAACGGGACGCCTTGGAAGTTGTTAAGTGCAGTATCATGAAAGTGCTCAGGCTAACACCGTCCCACTTGAATAGGCTGTTATACAAAAAAAGAGAAGCAAATGATGACAACTGGACCAGATGTGTGCTGAGCTGTCCTCTTGGGCATCCTTTAAGTTATATCTGCTCTACACAAACTACTATTTTCAGGAACCTTTCAAATAAACAGTTTTGATTTACTTTCTTTTTACTGTGGCCTTCCTACAATATTCTCCTTAGGACCACTATATTTGTGAAATTTCCTAAAAATGAAGTCTGTAAGAAAATATTCAACACAAGACATGCACTGGGTAGGTCTTTAAAATGTTCTGCGTTGTGATAGTCTGTAGTAGCTGTTCTGCTAATGAAACTGTAAACGGTAACAGCCTTTACAATCTTCCTGGCATGTTTTACACCACTCTGTCCTTCTCACTGGGAATGTTTGTTACGGTCAGGCTTTCTGCTTCAGTTTCACAAGACCACTCTTAATATTCCAGATATGTCATTTTTTCTCTACAATATCCAAAGCTGGAAGAGTGAAAGGAGCCAGAAAAAGCTCCTTCTCTAATGCTAGGTCTTTTATTAGCAAATTAAAAATTTCCCAGAAACAAACCATGGGAGCTACCCTGCCATATCATTCGTGAGAACTAAGTCATACTGGTCCTCTTAGACCAAAAACCGGCAAAAGAAAACAAGATTATCATGATTAGTTTAGACTATTATTTCT
The DNA here is from genome assembly GCA_036589455.1 of Ateles fusciceps. Taxonomy (NCBI): domain Eukaryota; kingdom Metazoa; phylum Chordata; class Mammalia; order Primates; family Atelidae; genus Ateles; species Ateles fusciceps. The sequence goes on along the minus strand of JAZHEH010001419.1, from coordinate 2,243,488 downwards.
CAACTAAGAGTGGTACTGCCCTCTAAAAGCTATTCATAAACCGCTGGGAGCAGTTTTTAAAAATCGTTTTCCTGCCTGCAACATAATGTTGAACACGAGTTGTGAGGGGCTAAGATGAATATACATGATTCTATGATCAGAAAGACCTGCTCAATGAAGACTCTGAAGCTTTCTAAGTCTCAGGAAAAGCACTAGTCCCAAAACTGATACCTTTCCTTGGATCTAGACACATTACTGGCTGAAAAAAACAGGATTTATGATAAGAGAAAGAGGAGGCTGTATGGTAGGCAAGCAATTATATCTGTCTCAATTTTTATACTTTCTCTCTATGGCTCCTTCTTTTATTTTTGTACAACTCTGAAACCACAAAGGAAATGCATATTTAAAATTCTAAGTACCGTGTGGAAGATATTATGTATCATTTTGACTTGCTATTGTTTTTCACAATGCTCCATATTTCCGCCTCAATAAAGATGGGTTGATGATGCTGACAATGTCGTGTGTGAGGGGTTGTTAAGCAGCCTGAAGAGAAACATAAGTTACCTGGTGACTGTAATTGTCAAAGCATACACACATACTTGAAGTTGGCTATACCCAAAAGCCTGACCTTTGATCTTTTTTTTTTTTCACTTTTATATTAATGGAACTTGAATGCTTTTCAAAACTAAAATCCTGATCAAAAAATAAGACTAAAGGCAATACTCTCTTTTATTAAAAACCTTTATAAGAGTAAAATGGAATTTTGGTAAAATGAATTTAAGGGAGATTTTAATAATGCATGGAAATTTATACCAAGATAAATTGTAAGGATACATGAAGGAGTGATAGGAAATATGTTTTAATATTCAGATGAGTACTTAATAAAAGTTAGAATATATAAACGATTTTTACAGTCAGAATAAAGGAACTCTTGTTAGGAAAGAACCATGAAAATCTGCTGAAATATTGAACTCGTTTTTTAAGGTATTTTAATTATTTCTGATAATTGTCTATTTGGTAAAATTATATTAGCTGTCTAACTAAACCTAAGAAGGACCATCATATCTACTCCCTCGCTTCGGTAATTACTACTCCCTGTTGCATGGAATAAAAACACTTACTCATCTGAGCCCCATCCCAATTGTCTGTGCTTCCAGACTATTCTCCCACCATGACCTACCTTATGATACACTTAACAGTCAAATCTTCAATGAAAGCATGATGAAAAGCCTTCCTGACATTAATATATGTAATATTTTACCTAACTCTTTCAGTTTCCTTTATTTATGTAATTTCACAAAGTACATTTTGTAACTGTGCTCACCTAGCCTAGTTATGCATAATTAGTTGCTTAATAAATGCTTTCTCAATCTGATAGTGATAAATTACCTTTTTCAAGTATAATAACAATTATCAAGTGACCTGAAAAAACTGCTATATAATCGACAAAAAATCTACCCCATCTTATATGTGGAATCAAGATTGCTTTAAAATAACTTGGAAGAAAGTAAGATTAAATCTATAAAGATCTGATATTTACTTCTGCCAGGTTTTTAATATATATGCACATTCACTTGCTCTTAAACTTTTATATTAGACAGGAAAAAATAATTTTTAAACTCAAGAAATTAGCACAGAGTTAGAATATGAATATTACTGTCAACTCAATTTGTAAGACAGTCTAACTGCTGTCTTTATTAGATTTATATGTTTCAAGGATAAAGGTAGAATTTTAGAAACATAATACTTAGCCTATGGCATTACATTCTTTGTAAGGAATCATGTACTCTTCTATTCCCTGCTGTTGTTTTCACACAGTCTTACTCTCTAATAGCATAGAAAACATACATGTAAAATAATTTATTTCCTGGACAAACACAAAAAGAGGGCTGTCAAAAAAATAAGTTTGAAATGTTTATAAGTGCATTAAACAAGGGACATTAGTTTTGCTGGTAATGTAAAATTTTAGAAAATCAGATAAGACTTTGTAGCGTAAATTAACTCGATGTTTGTGACTTGAGGCCTCTTTAATTAAAGATGTTTTCATATATGGCTATCAAAAGATTTAAGTTGCACTTTGATTCCTTTTTTTTTTTAGACAGAGTCTTGCTCTGTCGCCAGGCTGGAGTGCAGTGGCGCAATCTCGGCTCACTGCAACCTCCACCTCCTGGGTTCAAGTGATTCTTCCACCTCAGCCTCCCGAGTAGCTGGGACCACAGGCACGTGCCACCATGTCCGGCTATTTTTTTGTATTTTTAGTAGAGACGGGGTTTCACCATGTTGGCCAGGATGGTCTTGATCTCTTGACCTCGTGATCCGCCTGCCTCAGCCTCCCAAAGTGCTGGGATTACAGACGTGAGCCACCGCACCCGGCCTGCACTTTAATTCTTATATGTGAAAATGTACTTGCCAGATAAATTCATTTTTGAAATGCTGAATTGACAAAATACTTCAGAAGGGCATGCAAAATTTCACCAAGAAAGTTGATGGCGACACTGAATCTGGTCAAAGGGAATGACTAACAACCATCTTTTTCTCTAAGAACAATGGCTATTTTATCTATTAGCTTAACTGATTTAACCACAACCCTTTCCCCTTCCAATGTTTTTCTTCTAGGAGAAATAGCCTTAAATTCATGTTCATTGGAGTCACTTTCAAATACTATATTATGTTTCCCAGAATTACTGTGTGAATATATGCTTCTCTCCTGTACTCAAAGTCAAAAAATATTCATTGAATGATTTATTTATTAAATTTACTTAGCAAATTTTTGTACATTTACTCTGTGATAGGTGCTGGAGATGTAATAATAATGAACCAAACAAACATAGCTCTTACCCTAGTGGAGCTTGTGTATTTTATATCTAAGAAAAGTTAGTGTCAATTGATAAGGTGAATATATCTGAATATTGAAAAGATCACTGTTTTTGAAAAATAGAGAATTGATTGTAAAGAAGCCAAAGTGAAGATATTTTAATAATTTAAAATATCTGAAAATGGAGAGACAACAAAGTGAAGTCTGGATCATAAAACCTACAGGATTTTGTGATGCCTTGAATGTCCAGGCAAGGGAAGAGGAGGTGTTAAATATGATGGTACATTTCAGAGACAACTGGTGATCTCTCTAATTACCATTATTCCTCTTTTCAACAGTAATAAAAATGTTTGTGAGCATCATGGAATCCTTCCAATTTCTTGGTCCACATAAGCCCCACTAGAAGACTCAAGTTATCATCAGACTCCGCTTCATTCATTTATGAAGTCATTTTATGTGTCAGGCATTTTATAAAGTCATAAGAGAAGATATAAGGCAGGAATAACAGATTCCTAGAAAATACCTCCTATGAGCACGGAGTCCCTCTTGCTGTTTCCCTACACTTGGATTGCATCTCAATTTCTACATGATAATGTCCATGTTTATGTCCTGTAATATAGACATTTGGTATCCTATTTAAAGATTACATTTTGCAGCCTCATTTGAAGCTGTATCTAGCTATGTGACTAGGTTTTGACCAAAAAAATGTGAACATCTGATGTATACAAGTTGGGTCATGTTTGTAAAACAGAAAAGCATGTCCTATAGACCTTCCTTCCTCCTTTTCCTTATAATCAGTGGAATGGGGCTGTGACGGTGGAAGATGTAATAGCCATTCTGCATGCAGAGATACGAGTCCTGAGGATGACAAAGTAACGGGTCCTTGGTACTCTGAAACCATCATAGTATCTCTGGACTGCTGAGAAGGATAAACTTCTACCTTCAAGACACTATTATATCTGTTTTTTGAAACAGTAACTTTGTACAATTAACTTTCTTTTTATTTTGGTTTCCTGGCTAAGTGTTTTAGAATACACTTTTCTGTACCTATTTTCCTCAGTGCTAATTCCTCCCTTGAGAGGGACTTAATTTTGTCCAGGCTCTAAATAAAAATGGTGCATCTCAAAAATTTTAACATATGGTTGCAGACTTTGAAGGGAAGAACACAAGGACTTTAGGAAGATTACAGTTAATTAGTTGAAGAACTGAATTATGCAAAGTAAAATAACAGGATAGTAGACCCAGAACCCTCTGGGAAATACATATATTTATATATTTATATATTTGTGTGTGTGTGTGTGTGTGTGTGTATCCCCCTCATTGGGCTCCCCCTCTACTTTGCCTCACTTTTAAATTTGACTTCTATGAAGTAAGCAATCCAGAATTTACCTCTTGCTCAGGCTTCCAACATTTACTACAAAGTTACCATTTGGTTGTAACACAAAATCCAATCCTATTCTTTCTCCTTCCTTTTTTTGTTCCTTCATTTGTTCCTTCTCTTCTTTTCTCTCTCTCCCTCTGTGTGTGTCTTAGATTCTATAGGATTTGATATTCTTTCCAAGCTAATAAAAGAACCTGTATAACTGTAGAGAGCCAGAGTAGCCCACTCCCTCTGGGGGAATCGAGCAGCAAGGCTGCTGTGAACTTTGGGTGAACTCCAGAGAAACCAAACCATAATAGGGAAATGTGTCTCCAAAAAGAACAGAGAGGCCTAGAATAAGATAACCAACTCTCACTGACCTTACTACAAGACAGTTGCTAGCTAAAGTATGTTAGCTAACGTGTGGAAATTATAATCACAGGCTGTTCTAAGTAACTACACCCTCCCTCTACTATATGCTTTGTAAACCTATAAAATAAAGTGCTCTAAGACAAGTTGGGGCTGAAGAGACCAACACCATCAGCTTTTTGGACCGCCCGGCCCAGCTTTATCTATGTTTGTTTGTATGTCTTTCTTCATCCCCCGCCATGTAAGTCTGAGATGAAGGCATTGGCAGATCCGGTGTCCAGTAAGGACATGCTTCCTGGTTTGCCTATGGCTTATCTTCTCCTTGTTTCCTCACATGGTGGAGAGGAGAAAGAGAAAGAGGGAGCAAGCTCTCCAGTGTCTCTTCTGATAAGGGTACTAATCCCATGAAGAAGGTTTGATCTACTTACTTCCCAAAGGTCTCACCTCCAAACATCATCACATTAGAAATTAGGCTTCATTTTTTTTTTGCAAGGGGACATTATTCAGCCCATAGCACTCCACCCCAGTCCCCTGTAATTCATTTTCTTCTCACATATAAATACACACATTTCTTCCAAAAAATGCACTAGTCTTAACTCATTCCAGCATCAATCCTGATGTCTAAAATCCAAAGTCTCATTTAAACATCATCTAAATCAGATATGGGTGAGACTCAAAGTAAAAAGTCATTCTGAGCCAAAACTCCCCTCCAGCTGTGAACCTGTGAAACAAAACAAATTACGTGCTTCTGAAATATAATGGTGGGAGAGGCATAGGATAGACATTTTCACTTCGAAAGGAAAAAAATAGACATAAGGAAGGGTAATAGGCCCCAAGAAAGTCTAAAACATAGGACATCAAATCCCATGAGACCTTAAGGCTCAAGAACAATCCTCTTTGTCTCTCAATGTTTGGTCTTATGGGCCCACTGGGGTGGCGTGGCTGTATCACTCCCTTGGCTCAATAGGGCAGCTCTGCAGTAGCTCTGTCTATGCCCCAACCCTGCCCTCTTGACACCTAGGTGGTGTCCCTGATGATCTCCGAATCACCGTTGAAGTCCTTCTTATCTTTTCTTCAGTGATATCATACATTCACAGTTTTCCTTCACTCCGTCTCACTTTCTCTGTTTAGTCCCATCTGGTAGTTTTTTCTGGTGGCTTAATTTTCTCTCTATCCCCGGCTTCTGGTGAGATGGCTGATTAAGTCTATGGTCACACCCATACTAATCTCCTTATCAAAGTAGGTTTGCCATATACTTGGTGTTCTCTTCTGAATATACTCTCTCATTTTTTGTAATATAGACAGGTAGCCTTAGAATTTTCCAAATCTTTAAGTTCTAATTTATTTTTGCCTAACAATTCCATCTTCAATTCATTTCCTCCCTCTTTTATTTTACTATATGCAGTCAGAAAAAACCAAGATGCCATTTCAACACTTTCATTAGATTTATCTCCTCAAGCAAACATCCAGTTTCATTCCTTACAAGTTACAACTTCTACAGAACACTAGAATACAAACACAATTTAGCCAAGTTCTTTGCTATTTTATAACATTGCTTTTCATCAAGTTTTTAATAACATGTTTCTCATTTCTGTTTGAGACTTCATCAGAATGGCCTTTGCCAACCATATTTCAATCAATTTTCTATACATAATTATGTATGTATTCTCTGAGAAGACAGAGGCTTTCTCTACAGCTTTCTTCTTTTTTATCCTGAGCCCATACTGGAATGGCTTTTAAAATTCTTTTCACAGGAATATTGGCTTTTTCTAGCACATACCTCAAAACTTTTCAAATCTATGCCCATTACCCAATTTCAAAGCTGCTTCCAGTTTTACATATTTATTAGAAGATTTCTCAGCTTCTCTGTACCAATTACTGTCTTGATCAGCTTAGGCTGCTGTCAGAAAATACTATATACTGGGTGCCTTATACAATAAGCATTTATTTCTCACAATTCTGGAGGCTGGATGTCTGAGATTAAGGTGCCCATCGATATAGGGACTGGGTTAGGGCCTTCTTTCTGGTTCACAGGCAACTGTCTTATTTTATCCTCCCATGGCATAGGACAAAGAGACGAAGAGAGAGAGATAGAGCAAAGAGACAAGCTTTCTTGTATACCTTATCATAAGGGACTCCACTTCATGACCTAATTAACTCTTAAATACCCCATCAGGAAATACTATCACATTGAGGGTTAGGGTTTCAACATATGAATTTTTTGAGAACACAAACATTCAGTCCAAAGCAAATCTCAAAACTATTATGTGGTAGTCTGAGGCTACACACCATGTGATTCCACTTGTATGACCTTCTGGAAAAGGCAAAACTATACAGGCAAAAAGAGAATCACTGGCTGCCTGGGCTAAGTTTGGTTAGGAGGTTGACTGCAAAGGGAGAGAAGAAACTTGTTTGAATTGATGATGGTGTTCTGCGTCTTGACTATGATAGCATAATCGCTATGTAATCAGAGCTCTATACATTTGTCAAAACTCATCACTCTGTAAAATTTTAAAGGATGAACTTTACTGTATATAAATAATACTTCAATTTTGTACTTAAAAATTGGAATCAGAGGTAAAATTTACTTAAAAATAAAAACACACAGAAGCCACATTTGCTACAAGTTCCAATTCTTTCCACACAGAGCTATGAAAATTAGAAAGTAAAAGGGAGAAATAGACTGCTCTTTGCCTAATAATGTGTAGGCAAATTTTTGAAAGAGCCACAGTTCTACATTACCTTTCTCTGTTCCTCTCTATATCCTGCTATTTCTCTATGTTACAGAAAACTTGAAATAGCTTTGATATATTCAGATCCAAAATGTGGCTTCTATATATGTCTACATATTTTGTTCTATAATTCGTCTACACAATTGTCTTTCTCACCCTCTCCTCAAATACAAATTTCTGTCAATACATTTTTTCTTAGTAGTGTATTTTGGAGAAAGTAAAATTTTTCTTAGTGGTATATTTTGGAAAATGTGTTTTGGAAAAAGTTAATATAAATATATGGAAGCATAAAACACAGAAAGGTACTTGGAGAAAGAATATACCTCTAAAATTAAATTACTGTATCATCAAACCAAGTCAAAGCTTTTCATTATATACATAAAACATTAAATTATAAAGAATGAATTATATATATGATCTAATGTTTACTATGTGTTAAACTTAATATATATTAAAATTGGCAGTGGAGAAAGTATTAATATTTTTGTCTGAAAGCAGGCGCACAATACCATAGCATGATGAGAGACTCCAGCTGTTGGGTTAGCTCTTCTAATTTGCTTCCTTTCTTAGTCCATTCTTTCCCTTTTCTTTAAAGTACACACAACCTCTTAAAGTTCCAAGTTGTTTTTTTTCTGACAACCACTGTGCCCAGTGCTTTTGGTTTCCTCCACAAAAACATTTTTTTCCTTCCTTGCTAGTGAAGGCAGATTCCATTCACTTCTTGGATGTTCAGGTACTTAAGGGGAAGCTAAGCCTACTCTGCCTCTGGCCAGGAAACAGGCTGCCATTTTATTTCCTTTGCCAGCAAATGACCTAATGGAGGAGAAGATGGCTTGAGACTTCTGGGAACAAATTTTCTCACATTTTAAAAGGGATGTGAGTAAGGCAGTATAGATTGAGTTGTGCCCCCAATCCTAAATTCATATATTGAAGCCCTAACCCCCAGTGTGACTATATTTGGAGATACGGCCTGTACGGAGGTAATAAAGAGTAAATGATGTCATAGGGGTGGGGCCCTAATCCAATAGAATTGATATCTTTCTAGGAGGAGGAAGTGACACCAGAGCTAGCTCTCTTGCCATGCTAACATAGAGGAAAGACCCAGTGAAACACAGTAAGAAGGTGGCTGTCTACAAGTCAGGAAAGAGAGGCCTTACCAGAAACCAAATTTGCTGCCACTTTAATCATGGACCTCTACCCTCCAGGATCGTGGGAAATTAAATGTTTTAGCCACCCAGACTGGAGTATTTTGTTATGGTAGCCTGGGCAGACTAATACATAAGAGAAACACTCACTACCCCCTTCTTGGCTTTAGACCTGGCTATGTGAAAATGTGATGATTGACGCTTCCGTGCTTATCTTGAATTCAAGAAGGAAAAAGCCTAGAGAGCAAAAGCCAACAGGCTGAGAATTATGAATTAGAGAAAAAGAATGTCAGTCCTCCATGATTTTACCAAACTCTTACATAAACCAAACCTCCACCTCCTCACTCACCCGTCACTTCTTGGTCAGATTCCTACCTGCTCTTATCCCACCAACAGAGTTCCAATGATGGTGGCAGTGATGTCTCCAACCACGGAGGTTGCGGAAGTACAAAAGCAACAGGAACTTCTACATATACAAAGGTCTTTGGTCAAGAAATGCCTGAAAAATAATTTTTACCATTGGAAAACTCAATATTTAGCCTGAATCCTTCATGCTATGTTGTTTGAAATAAGAGTCCTATCTTTTGTAAAATATGTTATGATAGAGGGAATGCTCAGATACTATTAAATTTCTTCTCTCCAGGATGAGATAAAAAGTACCTTAAAGAAAAACCAGGAAGGAGTGATGAAGAGACAGAAGCCTAGGGGTCAGAGTAAAGACCAGGATAATGCAATCTTTGGTGATTCTAAATCTGGATCTTATCTAGGTTCAGCCATTAAGTGTGCTGGAACTTTAGAGATGTATTTTTTTACATCTGTCCAGCCTATCTGTATCTGCTCCTCATATAAATGTGCCCTCTCTCTCTCTCCAAAGTCCATGTGATTCTGATAGAGTCATTACAGGACTCCATTCCCTTGACTAAGTGGTTTGTCTAGGAGCAGCTATTACCTAAGCCAGGACAAAGATTGATAAATCACTGAAGATGGTGACAATTCAGGCTTCTCCGTTCTCTAAGATTATTAAGCAGAGATGACTTAAGACAGGATCAGTAGATAGCCATGTTTCCAACTACTTATAATGAGCCAATGTAGTAGGAGAGATTAGACGGGGGAAGATGATAACGGCAGAGACTGAGAAACAATCATAGTGGTCACTGAGTTCCTGCTTCCAATGTCTGAGGTCCCTAGATATGATCTGTTTTCTGTGCAAGCCTTTTGATCACATAAAATGTTTCAGCACCTCTCCACTAAGTCTTTTCGCCCTTTTTGCATCTCTATCACTCGCAACCAAAAGAATACTGTCAGGGGCTGAGTAACGCAACTAACACTCACTTCAAACAGTAGTTTCCTAAGTGATATGGTAAATTTGCAAACTGGGCAAGTGACAAATCTCAAATATGTGATATGGTGTGTGTTTGCAAGCCTTCTGGAGCTTGTGGGCTGTGGGGCAATATGTGAAGTCAGCTATAATAGGTTTAGCAGCATCTTAGAGTCTGAGATTTACAAAATGATTCATTTGAGTTGAAACAGAAGTCTAGTGTCCTCAAGGCAAGACCACAGCTGAACATGTTTGGAGTTCAAGCAAGAGCTGTAGGGGTAGATAATACAAAACAAACAAAAATGTAGCCATATGATCTGGTGATCTGGGTAGATGCTCAGAGTGATGGTGGGGATGCATTTCAAAGACCCTACAAGTAGCAAAAGGCTCATCTTAGATGCAATATACATTAACCAGGCTTGTGACAGAAGAGTTATACTTCATGGATTCATTTATCAAGCTTTAATTGCATACCTACTGTGATCAGACACTGTGGCTGTGACCCAGGTTTAGTTCTAATTGGCATAGGATCTAGTCTGAGATAAATATACAGAATTGTACCATGTGGCAGGATTGTGTGGGTAAAGGATTTTAAGGGGTAGACTCTCAAACTCTCAAGGGCTAACAGGTTTTACTCAATTGTGGAAAACACACACACACACACACACACACACACACACACTCATTATCTGAAACTTCTTCATACTACTCCAGTTCTAGTCTCTCAACTGAGATCAAAACTTATATGTCCAAATGATGATATTTGATATTATCACTTGGAAATCTGAGAGTGTATCTCTAATTTAGCACGGCCAAATAAAACAGTTTTTCGCTAGTGTTCCCTGGCTTAGTAAATGGCTACATCATCCACCCACTGAGTTGTTCATCTTCAAAGAACAGACTGAGATGATTAATTCTTGTGGTATAAATATGATTACTGTGATAAATCTAATAGTTTATCAACTAAACCTTTGAATTTTATTTTAATAAAACTTACATTTCTGAACATTGCAGTTCTCATGCTATTAGAGGATATAGCTTTCCAGACTGATACACTCATTTTTCCAATTATAATTCAAGATTAGTAGATACGTGGCATTCCTAAGAGTTAGGTTCCCCCTTTCATCCGTAAGTGGGAAAGGTTTATAGCACAAATGTTGGATGAATACCAATAAAATATTTCTGGCAATGGATATTGCTTTGTCATATATCCTTCATGCTATATTTCTTGAAAATATCTCCTGGATAAACACTGACATGGTAAAAGTAGAATTCATGTTATTATTTCTTTCCATTCTTTAACCTAGCGAAATGGGGGGATAAGGCAAAAGGTGAGAAAGATTAAGAAGAAAAATAGAGGGAGAGGGATCCAAGATGGCCGATTAAGAGCAGCTCTGGATTGCAGCTCCCAGTGAAAGCGTGGAGAGTGAGTGCACGCCGCATTTCCAGACGGATTTTTATTGCCCACAGACCAGGAGATTCCCAGGCGGAGGAGTCCCATGGGTCGCCAGTGCGGCTGGTTTGGCCGGCGTGGCTGGTTTGGCCAGCACAGTTGTTTTTGCCAGCGCGGCTGCTTTGCTGGTGCCCCAGTGCCGCGGTTCTCCGTACAAAATACACGGGTCTGGGCGCCGTTTTAGCTGGCTATTGGAGCTCTGGGAAGGCAGAGTTGCCCATTCATCTGATTAAAAAGGGGACTGAAACAGGGATCCAGGCCAGCAGATTCCCGGGCAAAAAAGCATCACGAATCTCAGCACCGCTGTTTCAGTCAGTGCAGTGGGTCACTGCATGGGAAATCACACAGATCCTGGCACCCAGGCAACTGGAACACCTGGGAGACAGTCAACCATTCAACTAAAAAAAAGGCTCTGAGGCAGGAAGCCAGGTGATCAGGCTCGGCTGGTCCCACCCCCACAAAAAAATAGCAATCGGAAACGCTCTAGATTGAGAGTTTCACAGCAAGCACAGCTGAACCCAGGATGGTCCAGCTCTGTGGGGGAGGGGGGCGTCTGCCATTACCGAGGCAGTCCACCACTAGGGAGGTAGTTTGCCAATGCAGAGGCAGCCCCCATTGCTGAGGCAGTTCTAACTACACCTGTATAAACAGGACTGCAGGGAAGTTCACATGGCAGTTGGGCGGAGCCCACAGCAGCTAAGCAAAGCCTCTGCAGGAAGACAGTGACTAGGCTGCCTCCTTGCTGGGCAGGGCAGCCCTGAAAAAAGGCAGCAGCACAACACAAACTCATAAATAAAGCCCTAACTCCCTGGGACAGAGCACCTGGGAAAAAAAAGGGGGTTTATGAGTTCTGCTGCAGCAGACTTAAACATACCTGCCCAGCAGCTCTGAATGAACAACGGAGCTCACAGCTCAGCACTTGAACTCCTATAAAGGACAGACTGTCACCTCAAGCAGCTCCCCTGATCCCCGTATATCCAAAGAGTCACTTGATAAAGGAGAGCTCAGGCTGACATCTGGTGGGTACCCTTTGGGGCAAATATAGCAGAAGAAGAAACTGGCAGCAACCCTTACTGTTCTGCAGCCGCTGCAGGTGATCCCCAGGCAAGCAAGGCCTGGAGTGGACCTCAGCAGTCCTACAGCAGAGGGGCCAGACTGTTAGAAGGAAAACTAAGAAACAGAAAGAATAACTTCATCATCAACAAACTGGACATCCACTCAGAGACCCAATGTGAAAGCCAACAACTACAAAGACAACAGGTGGATAAATCCACAAAGATGGGAAGAAACCAGCGCAAAAAGGAGGTAAACACCCAAAATCAGAATTCCTCTCCTCCTACAAGGGATCACAACTCCTCACCAGCAAGGGAACAAGGCTGGATGGAGAATGAGTGTGATGAATTGACAGAATCAGGCTTCAGAAGGCGGCTAATAAGAAACTTCTGTGAGCTAAAAGAACATGTTCTAACCCAATGCAAAGAAACTAAGAACCTTGAAAAAAGATTTGACGAAATGCTAATGAGAATAAACAACTTAGAGAGGAGTATAAGTGGATCGATGGAGCTGAAAAACACAACATGAGAACTTTGCGAAGCATACACAAGTTTCAACAGCTGAATCGACCAAGCAGAAGAAAGGATATCAGAGGCCGAACATCAATTCAATGAAATAAAACGAGAAGGCAAGATTAGAGAAAAAAGGGTAAAAAGGAATGAACAAAGTCTCCAAGAAATATGGGACGATGTGAAAAGACCTAATCTACATTTGATAGGTGTACCTGAATGTGACAGAGAAAATGAATCCAAGCTGGAAAATACTCTTCAGGATATTATCCAGGAAAACTTCCCCAACCTAGCAAGGCAGGCCAATATTTAAGACCAGGAAATACAGAGACCACCACAAAGATATTCCTCAAGAAGAGAAAACCCCAGGACACATAATCTTTAGATTCACCAGGGTTGAAATGAAGGAGAAAATGCTAAGGGCAGCCAGAGAGAAAGGTCAGGTTACCCACAAAGGGATGCCCATCAGACTCACAGCAGATCTCTCAGCAGAAACCTACAAGCCAGAAGAGAGTGGGGGCCAATATTCTACATCCTTAAAGAAAACAATTTTCAACCCAAAATTTCATATCCAGCCAAACTAAGCTTCAGAAATGAAGGAAAAATAAAATCCTTTGTGAACAAGCAAGTACTCAGAGATTTCATCACCAGCAGGCCTGCTTTACAAGAGCTCCTGAAAGAGGCACTAAACAGAGAAAGGAACAACCAGTACCAGACACTCCAAAAGCATACCAAATGGTAAAGAGCAGCAACACAATGAAGAAACTGCAACAACTAATGGGCAAAACAGCCAGCTAGCGTCAAAATGGCAGGATCAAATTCACACATAACAATATTAACCCTAAATGTAAATGGGCTAAATGCCCCAATCAAAAGACACAGACTGACAAATTGGATAAAAAGCCAAAACCCATTGGTGTGCTGTATCCAGGAAACCCATCTCACATGCAAGGATACACAAAGGCTCAAAATAAAGGGATGGAGGAAGATTTACCAAGCAAATGGAGAGCAAAAAAAAAAAAAGCAGCAGTTGCAATTCTCGTCTCTGATAAAATAGACTTTAAACCAACTAAGATCAAAAGAGACAAAGAAGGACATTACGTAATGGTAAAAGGATCAATGCAACAAGAAGAGCTAATGATCCTAAATATATACACACCCAATACAGGAGCACCCAGATACATAAGGCAAGTTCTTAATGACTTACAAAGAGATTTAGACTCCCACACAATAATAGTGGGAGACTTTAACACCCCATTGTTAATATTAGACAGATCAATGAGACAGAAAATTAACAAGTATATCCAGGACTTGAACTCAGACCTGGACCAAGCAAACCTAATAGACATTTACAGAACTCTCCACCCCAAATCCACAGAATACACATTCTTTTCAGCACCACATCACACCTACTCTAAAATTGACCACATAATTGGAAGTAAATCACTCCTCAGCAAATGCAAAAGAACGGCAATCATAACAGTCTCTCAGACCACAGTGCAATCAAGTTAGAACTCAGAATTCAGAAACTAACTCAGAAATGCACAGCTTCATGGATACTGAACAACTGGCTCTTGAATGTTGACTGGATAAACTATGAAATGAAGGCAGAAATAGAGATGTTCCTCAAATCCAATAAGAATGAAGACACAACATACCAGAATCTCTGGGACACATTTAAAGCAGTCTCTAGAGGAAAATATATAGCAATAAATGCCCATATGAGAAGCAAGGAGAGATCTAAAATTGACATCGTATCATCAAAATTGAAAGAGCTAGAGGAACAAGATCAAAAAAACTCAAAACCTAGCAGAAGAGAAGAAATAACTAAGATCAGAGCAGAACTGAAGGAGATAGAGACACAAAAAAACCCTTCAAAAAAAATCAATAAATCCAGGAGCTGAATTTTTGAAAAGATCAACAAAATAGACAGACCACTAGCCAGATTAATAAAAAAGAAAAGAGAGAATAATGAAATAGATGCAATAAAAAACGATAAAGGGGATATCACCACAGATTCCACAGAAATTCAAACCATCATCAGAGATTATTACAAACAACTCTATGCACATAAACTAGTAAACCTGGAAGAAATGGATAAATTCCTGGACACTTGCACCCTCCCAAGCCTAAACCAGGAAGAAGTGGAAGCCCTGAATAGACCAATAAGAAGGTCTGAAGTTGAGGCAGTAATAAAGAGCCTACCACCCAAAAAAGCCCAGGTCCAGATGGGTTCACAGCCAAATTCTACCAGACATACAAAGAGGAGCTGGTACCATTCCTTCTGAAACTATTCCAAACAATCCAAAAGAGGGAATCCTTCCCAAATCATTTTATGAGACCAACATCATCCTGATCCCAAAACCCGGCAGAGACTCAGCAAGAAAAGAAAACTTCAGGCCAATATCCATGATGAACATAGATGCAAAAATCTTCAATAAAATACTGGCAAACAGATTGCAATAGCACATCAAAAAAATCCACCATGATCAAGTAGGATTCATCCTGGGGATGCAAGGCTGGTTCAACATACGCAACTCTATAAACATAATTCACCACATAAACAGAACCAAAGACAAAAACCACGATTATCTCAATTGATGCAGAGAAGGCCTGTGACAAAATTCAACAGCCCTTTATGCTAAAAACTCTCAATAAACTAGGTATTGATGGAACGTATCTCAAAATGATAAAAGCTATTTACGACAAACCAACAGCCAATATCATACTGAATGGGCAAAAACTAGAAGCATTCTCTTTGAAAACTGGCACTAGACAAGGATGCCCTCTCTCACCACTCCTATTCAATATAGTACTGGAAGTTCTAGCCAGAGCAATCAGACAAGAAAAAGAAATAAAGGGTATTCAAATAGGAAAGGAGGAAGTCAAATTGTCTCTATTTGCAGATGACATGATTGTATAGCTAGAAGACCCCATCGTCTCTGCCCAAAATCTCCTGAAACTGATAAGCAACTTCAGCAAAGTCTCAGGATACAAAATCGATGTACAAAAATCACAAGCATTCCTATACACTAATAGCAGACTTAAAGAGAGCCAAACAAAGAACAAACTGCCATTCACAATTGCTACAAAGAGAAAAAAATACCTAGGAATACAACTAACAAGGAATGTAAAGGACCTCTTCAAGGATAACTACAAACCACTGCTCAATGAAATAAGAGAGGACACAAACATGTGGAGAAACATTCCATGTTCATGGTTAGGAAGAATCAATATCATGAAAATGGCCATACTGCCCAAAGTAATTTACAGATTCAATGCTATCCCCATCAAGCTACAAATGACCTTCTTCACAAAACTGGAAAAACCACCTTAAACTTCATATGGAACCAAAAGAGAGCCTGCATAGCCAAGTCAATTCTAAGCAAAAAGAACAAAGCTGGAGGCATCACACTCCCGGACTTCAAACTATACTACAAGGCTACAGTAATCAAAACAGCATGGTACTGGTACCAAAACAGAGATATAGACCAATGGACCAGAACAGAGGCCTCCGAGGCAACACAACACATCTACAACCATCCAATCTTTGACAAACCTGACCAAAACAAGCAATGGGGAAAGGATTTCCTGTTTAATAAACAGTGTTGGGAAAACTGGCTAGCCATGTGCAGAAAGCAGAAACTGGACCCCTTCCTGACACCTTACACTAAAATTAACTCCAGATGGATTAAAGATGTAAACATAAGACCTAACACCATAAAAACCCTAGAAGAAAATCTAGGCAAAACCATTCAGGACATAGGCGTAGGCAAGGACTTCATGACCAAAACACCAAAATCATTGGCAACAAAAGCCAAAATAGACAAACGGGACCTAATCAAACTTCACAGCTTCTGCACAGCAAAAAAACAGTTATTAGAGTGAATCGGCAACCAACAGAATGGGAAAAAATTTTTGCAGTCTACCCATCTGACAAAGGGCTGACATCCAGAATCTACAAAGAACTAAAACAGATTTACAAGAAAAAAAATAAACAAGCCCATTCAAAAGTGGGCTAAGGATATGAACAGACACTTTACAAAAGAAGATATAGATGAGGCCAACAAACATATGAAAAAATGCTCATCATCACTAGTCATTAGAGAAATGCAAATCAAAACTACATTGAGATACCATCTCACGCCAGTTAGAATAGCAATCATTAAAAAATCTGGAGACAACAGACGCTGGAGAGGATGTGGAGAAACAGGAACACTTTTACACTGTTGGTGGGAGTGTAAATTAGTTCAACCATTGTGGAAGACAGTGTGGCGACTCCTCAAGGACCTAGAAATAGAAATTCCATTTGACCCCAGCAATCCCATTACTGGGTATATATCCAAAGGACTATCAATCGTTCTACTATAAGGACACATGCACATGAATGTTCATTGCAGCACAGTTTACAATAGCAAAGACCTGGAACCAACCCAAATGCCCATCGATGATAGACTGGACAGGGAAAATGTGGCACATATACACCATGGAATATTATGCAGCCATGAAAAACGATGAGTCTGTGTCCTTTGTAGGGACATGGATGAACCTGGAAACCATCATTCTCAGCAAACTGACACAAGAACAGAAAATCAAACACCGCATGTTCTCAACTCATAGGCGGGTGTTGAACAATGAGAACACATGGACACAGGGAGGGGGAGCATCACACACTGGAGTCTGTCAGGGGAAGACAGGGGGAGGGACAGCAGGGGGGTGGGCAGTTGGGGAGAGATGCATGGGGAGAAATGCCAGATATAGGTGATGGGGAGGAAGGCAGCAAATCACACTGCCATGTGTGTACCTATGCAACAATCTTGCATGTTCTTCACATGTACCCCAAAACCTAAAATGCAATAAAAAAAAGAAGAAAAGAAATAGAATGACTTAGTAAATGGGTCAGGCCAATTAAAGCACTCCACAAAATAATAAGTGCCTGGAACTAATGAAAAGAGTTTTTTTTTTTTTTTTTTTAAATATATATTTTTATTGCATTTTAGGTTTGGGGGTACATGTGAAGAACATGCAAGATTGTTGCATAGGTACACATATGGCAGTGTGATTTGCTGCCTTCCTCCCCATCACCTATATCTGGCATTTCTCCCCATGCTATCCCTCCCCAACTCCCCACCCCCGCACTGCTCCCCTCCCCTTTTCCCCCGCACAGACCCCAATGTGTGATGCTCCCCCTCCCCCTGTGTCCATGTGTTTGCATTGTTCAACACCCACCTATGAGTGAGGTGGGAGTGTAAATTAGTTCAACCATTGTGGAAGACAGTGTGGCGATTCCTCAAGGACCTAGAAATAGAAATTCCATTTGACCCAGCAATCCCATTACTGGGTATATATCCAAAGGATTATAAATCGTTCTACTATAAGGACACATGCACACGAATGTTCATTGCAGCACAGTTTACAATAGCAAAGACCTGGAACCAACCCAAATGTCCATCGATGATAGACTGGACAGGGAAAATGTGGCACATGAAAAGAGTTTTTAAGGTCACTTAGGTCTTTAAACATGTAATTTACTGTTTGAAAATCTTCCTTTGAAATGAACAGCGACTTTGAAGAAGTTGCAAATTCACTTTATAATAAGTCAAAAATCAGGTATATCACCTGCTGGTAAAAGCGGAACACTATGATTTGCCTGTTTCATCCTCCGTGATAACAGTACAATCCATGAATCTGTGATTCAAAACTCATACCTGATATGGTTCTCTCTCTTTGTATTTTATAAAAGATTTTAAACGTTTAGAAATTCTATCATCTTTAAAGTACTACATGAGATGTTGAGAGAACATTCTATAATGGTATGTTTTATTAAATATAGATTTTTTACTACTCATTTTCAGCCCAGAGTCCTGGTTTCCTGTTATAGTAACTGTTCAACATAGCTGCACCCCAGATAATCTGGGAGGGAGAAAAGCACCAGCCTATTTCCAAGACCTGAGTTAAATATATGGGCCTTTCCTTTCAAATGTGTCACAATGAAGAACATGCTTCTCCTTTGTGCATTAATTTCTCCTGCCTATAAAATAAATATTCCATGTAGCTCATGTAGTAAGAGGTTTCTGAGACATTAAGCTCTTTTATACAAGTTTTGTAAAAATGCAATGGAATTATGATGCCTGGATCTCATATTCTTGGTAAGAATGAAAATAAAACTTTCATAAGCACTTCAGAATAATAGAAGAAATAACAATAAACTCCCCCAAAAGAGAGACTGTACTTGCCTTTCTGATGTCTGTTAGAATCAAACAATTTATATAGGCATATATACTATGTCAAATATAGAACTAAGGTCCAGCATGGATAAAATCTGAGACACGTTTCATGATTGGCTCTACCACTTTTCTTCACAGAAATCAGTGACTAAAACAAACTTGGAAACATGTAGAGAACATTCCACATAATGACAGCAGGACACTCTTTATTCAAACACCTAGCTGAAACCACCAC
Source organism: Ateles fusciceps (assembly GCA_036589455.1). Classification (NCBI taxonomy): domain Eukaryota; kingdom Metazoa; phylum Chordata; class Mammalia; order Primates; family Atelidae; genus Ateles; species Ateles fusciceps. Next base: position 2,224,293 of record JAZHEH010001419.1, on the reverse strand, counting down.
TGCAAAAATCATAACTGAGAAAAATATTACAGTGAAAGAAATCTGACCTAACCAATTCCATATCTTGTTTCTAACCTCCAAGCTGTCTTTGTTCTTTCCCAGGCGTAGGCCAAACTAACTTTGGGAGGAACTTAGCGTATAGTGTAGCTTTGAAACAAAGCTGGTAACAGCTCTTTCCCAAACCAAACCCTCTTTCTGCCTGGGTACTAGACTGCCTTTGCAGTCTATTGTTTTTCAGTCTTCTTTTGTCTTTCTCCTATCGATTTCTCATTTGATTCCATTACGGTTAGAGAATGTACTCTATGATTTCAGTTTGTTTTATAGCCAGTGATATACCATACCTTTGTGAGTACTCTATGCATGTCTATTAGTCAGTTTAGGCTGTTATAACAAAATACTATAGACCAAGTGGCCTACACAGCAGACATGTGTTTCCACATGGGCTTAATGGTGTCTCCCCCAAAATTCATATAATGAGGACCTAACTCCCATCGAGATGGGGACTCCAGAAGGTCATTAGGCTTCGTGAGATCACGAGTGTGGGGTACTCATCATGTAATTAGTAGAAGGGAAATCACAAAGAGTATGCTTTCTCCTTTTTGCTTTCTGTCTCTAGCTATCTGTCTTTCTCTCTGCCACTTAAGGTTATAGGAAGAAGGCAGCCATCTCCAATAATTGCAATACATTTGGAATAAACCTGAGATTGGACTTCTTAGCCTCTGGAACAGTGAGGAACAAAAAATTCTGTTCTTTATAAATTACCTAGTCTCAGGTATTTTGCTACAGCATCACAAATGGATTAAGACTGTCTATGAACAGACACTTTACAAAAGAAGACATACATGAAGCCAACAAACATATGAAAAAATGCTCATCATCACTGGTCATTAGAGAAATGCAAATCAAAACTACATTGAGATACCATCTCACGCCAGTTAGAATGGCGATCATTAGAAAATCTGGAGACAACAGATGCTGGAGAGGATGTGGAGAAATAGGAACGCTTTTACACTGTTGGTGGGAGTGTAAATTAGTTCAACCATTGTGGAAGACGGTGTGGCGATTCCTCAAGGACCTAGAAATAGAAATTCCATTTGATCCAGCAATCCCATTACTGGGTATATATCCAAAAGACTATAAATCGTTCTACTATAAGGACACATGCACACGAATGTTCATTGCAGCACAGTTTACAATAGCAAAGACCTGGAACCAACCCAAATGCCCATCGATGATAGACTGGACAGGAAAATGTGGCACATATACACCATGGAATATTATGCAGCCATGGAAAATGATGAGTTCGTGTCCTTTGTAGGGACATGGATGAACCTGGAAACCATCATTTTCAGCAAACTGACACAAGAACAGAAAATCAAACACCGCATGTTCTCACTCATAGGCGGGTGTTGAACAATGCGAACACATGGACACAGGGGAGGGGAGTATCACACACTGGGGTCTGTGGGGGAAAAGGGGAGGAATAGTGGGGGGGTGGGGAGTTGGGGGAGGGATAGCATGGGGAGAAATGCCAGATATAGGTGATGGGGAGGAAGGCAGCAAATCACACTGCCATGTGTGTACCTATGCAACAATCTTCCATGTTCTTCACATGTACCCCCAAACCTAAAATGCAGTAAAAAAAAAAAAAAAAATAAAAGTAAAATAAAATAAAATTGGATAAGGAAAAAAAAAAAAAAAAAGACTGTCTTAGACACGATTAAAACCCACGTGGAAACACATGTCTGCTGTGTACGCCACTTGGTCTATAGTATTTTGTTATAACAGCCTAAACTGACTAATAAACATGCATAAAGTATTCACAAAGGTATGGTATATCACTGGCTATAAAACAAACTGAAATCATACAGAGTACATTCTCTAACCGTAATGGAATCAAATAAGAAATCAAGAGGAGAAAGACAAAAGAAAACTGAAAAACAATAGAGAAATCACTTAAGTAAAAAGTTATTTCTATGAAAAAAGTCAATAGAATTATATTTTCAACAACTTAGTAGAAATGGACAAGTTCTTCAAAAACCACAAATTACCAAACCTCAACAAGGATGAAAGAGACCATACTGATAGTTACTTAACTATTAAAGAGGTTGAGTTTATTATTTAAAACTTCCCTTTTATCTAGGAATGGTGGCACACACCTGTAGTCCTTGCTACTTGGGAGGCTGAAGTGAGAGAACTGCCTGAGCCCAGTATCTCAAGGTTGCAATGAACTGTGATTGTGCCATTTCACTACAGCCTGCGGGACAGAGAAAGCTGTCTCCCAAAAAAAAAAAAAAAAAAGAAGAAAAGAAAAGAAAAGAAAGAAAAGAAAGGAAAAAGAAGTTTCCTTAAAATATTGTCCAGGCACAGGTGATTTTACTGGAGAATTCTACTAAATGTTTTAACAACTAGGTAAGAACAAGTTTACTCAAACTCTTACAGAAAAAAATCTCTTCTCCTTTTAGAAGCATAGGGAATGCTTCTCAACTCATTTATTCAGCACTACCCTAATACAAAAACTAGAAAAATATAGTTTAAAAAGTAAAGAAGACCAATATATCTTATTAATGCAAAAATCTTGAATCCAGTATTATAAAAATTAATTAAGCAAGGTATAACAAAATTATATACCGTGACCAGGTGGGATTTCTTGCACATTTATACAACTGTTTCAACATTTGAAAATCTAAAACTATAACCCACTATTTCAATAAGCTAAAAATAAAAATCATGTGATTATATCAATTGACATAGAAAAAAATATTTGACAAAATCCAAAACCACTTATGATAGAAGCACTCAGCAGGTTAGGCATGGAGAGAAATGAACTTAACTTGACAAAGGGCACATAAAAAACCATACAGGTAACATCACATTTTGACAGTGAAAGACTGAATGCTTTCTCCTTAAGCACAGGAATAAGGGAAGAATGTCTACTCTATTACTATTATTCAATGTAGTACTTGGATTTCTAGTCACTGCAATGAGCAAAAAAAAAAGAAGTAAAAGGCATACAGAGTGGGCCAGGCATGATAGGTCATGCTTGTAATCCCAGCACTTTTGGAGGCTGAGGAGGGAGGACTGCTTGACCCCAGGAGTTTAAGACCTGCCTGAGCAACTTAGTGAGTCCCCCGTCTCTAAAGGAAAATATTAAAAATATTTAGCTGTGTGTGGTGGTGTGTGCCTGTAGTTCCAGCTTCTTGGGACACTGAGGTGGGAGTATCACTTGAGCCTGGAAGATCAAGATGGCAGTGAGTCATGATTGCACCACTGCACTCCAGCCTGGGCAACAGAGTGAGACACTTGTCTCAAAAAAAAAAAAAAAAAAAAAAAAAAACAGGCATACAGAATGTAAAGGAAAAAATAAAACTCTTTCTGGTTGCTGATGACATGATTGTTTTCACAAAAAACCTCAAGGAACATACAAAACACAAAAACAAAAGTAAACTCCTAAAATGAATAAGTGAGTTTATCAAAGTGGCAGGATACAAGATCAACAGATAAAAACCAATTGCATGTTTACATACTAACAATAAACATGTATAAACCAAAATTAGAAACTCTATACCATATGTAATTTCTCTAAGTAAAATTAAATACTTACATATACATTCAACAATACATATACAGGATCTGTATGCTGAAAATCATAAAATGTTGATAACAGAAATCAAAGAAAATCTAAGTAAAAAGAGATATACTCTGTTGATAAATAGATAACTAGGAAGACTCCACATGGTAAAGATGTTAATTTTCCCCCAGTTTGAGCTATAGGATTAATGCAATTCCTATCAAAATCCCAGTAAAGTTTTCTGTAGTCATAGACAGGCTTATTCCAAAATTCATATAGAGAGACAAAGACCCTGGAATAGCGAAAAAATATTGACCAAAAAAAATAAATAAATAAATAAAATGGGAGGAATGATCTATGTGATATTAAGTCTTACTTTATAGTAAAGTAATCCAGACAATGTAGTACTGAAGGAAGCATAGACATATAAATCAGTGAAACAGAATAGAGAACCCAGAAATAGATCCACACAGATGTGCCTAAGTGTTTTTTGACAAAAGTTCAAAAGTAATTCAATGAAGTAAGTCTATATCCTTTTCTACAAATAATACCGGAACCAGTAGCATCTACAGGCAAAAACTGAACCTTGACTCAAACCTAGTATCAACTGAAAATGAATTACAGACAGATGTACATGTGAATACACTTAAACGTAGAGTATAAAACCATAAAACTTTTAGAAAAATAGCACAGGAAAAAAACTTCAGAATTTAGCAATGAATTCTTTGACTTTACACCAAAGTAGTATCCAGAAAAGTAAAACTGATAAGTTAGACCACATGAAATAAAAACCATTTTCCTCTATGAAAGGCCATGTAGTAAAGATGAAAAGGAAAGCTACAGGCTGGAAGAAAATAGCAAACTATATATCTGGAAAAGGAGCAGTACTTAGAATATACAAAGAACTCTCAAACCTCAGCAGTGAAAAAAACTAAACACAATTAAAAACAATCACTTAGAGAATGTGAAAAAAGCATGAACAGACATTTCACTGAAGATGCATCCAGATGGCAAATAGGCACATAAAATTATATCCAATATCACTACCCATGAGGAGAATGCAAATTAAAACCTCAATGAGATATACTACCCATGTAATGTAATGGCTAAAATAAGAAAAAGAGTGATGATACCAAAATCTGGCAAGGATGCAGCAAAACTGAATCACACACATTTTGCTTGTGAGAATGTAAAATGACATCGACATTCTGGAAATTAGTTTCATAGTTTCTAATATACCTAAACATGCAATTTCCATAAGGCCCAGCAATTCCCTTCTGGGCCTTTATCCCAGAGAAATGATAACTCATGTTCACACAAAAACCTGTGTATAAATGTACATAGCTATTTTTTGTTTAATAACTAATAAATGGAAATAGTCAAGACATTCTTCAATAAATGAAAGATTATACAAAACTGGGAACATACATACTAAGGAATATTACTCAGCAATAAAAAGGAACGTAGTAGTGATACAACTAGGATGAACCTTGAGAAAATTATGCTGAGAGAAAAAAGCAAATACCAAAGGTTATCTACTGTACAATTCCATTTAACGGATATCTTTAACATGATAAAGTTTTAGAAATGGAAGGGAATTTAATGTTTGACAGTATTTTGTGACAGAAGAGAGGGTATGAAGAGAGGTGTGATTATTAAAAAGGCAACGTGGGGGGGATCTTTGTGGTATTGGTACTGTCCAGTATCTTGATGTACAAACATACATAGGTGATAAAATTTTATAAAGCTTAACATACACACACACACACACGCACACACACACACACGCACACACAAAACACATACACACAAATAAGGACAAGTAAAAGTAGGGAAAGCTGAATAAAACTGATGGATTATATCAGTGTCAATGTCCTAGTTGTGATATTTCACTGTAGTTTTGCAAGATGCTACTACTGAGTGGAAAACTGCAGGACAAGGTACAAAAGGGATCTCTGTATTACTTCTTATATTTGCATGTGAATCTACAATCATTTCAATAAAAATGTCAATTAAAGATAATAATTGCACTCATGAAAACTTCATATACAAGCATAGATCAGTAAATATATAAGAGATGGTTGCTTGCATTATAAAGTACTTTTATATTTCATAATGTAATTTATTGTTTTTTACTTTCAGGAGTAAACGTTCCTGTTTAATTTAAAATAAAGCTGAATTTAAACACGACAAAGTTTAAAGGTTATAGGTTCCAAGCTCAACCTTCCTCATAAAACAGACTTATGGTTTCATTTGCAAGAGATTTGTTCACAGTATTTGGAAGATTGAACTCTACACTTACCACTGAGAAGCTACTGCATAATGGGAAAATCACTGATACAAGCTCCTTTTGGAATTCATAAAGCTTTGCCACACAACACCGTGCTCAGGAGCATCAGTGGATTGGTTAGGCAGTTTTAATGCAAATTAAGACATTGTTCACATTTAATTTGAGAGGATCTGCAATGAGGCAAATCATACTTCTTAGAAATCTCATCAGATTTCCCATGCCTTCTACTATTCCAGCAGTTCAATATTTTGTTTAGAATCATTTTGTTCTTTGCGGTGGGAAAGGTTTTTACTGTTTCATGATGTGTGCATCCAATTTCTACCAAGACTGTTTGCTCCACTGAAGACTAAAATGCTGAAACTTCTGAAAAAGCACATATTTCTGCTTCAAGTTATAAAAGTTTAAGCTCCTTAAGTTCCAAATGTTTTCTAAGGAAATGTCCTCAATTCAATTTTCCTTAAGAATGGACTGTGGGTAGTTAAATCTCTGAAGATGGAGTGATTTTCTCTTCCTGGTCAGATTATTTTCATGACTAAGTTGTTTTCCCCCCTTGCTTAACCACTGCTAAGCTGGTTATTCAGAATAAAAACGTGAGATTTATATTGTCTAATACAGTATGCTCAAAAGATGAATAAGTGGTAGCTGATTTAAAACTTGAAAGCTAAAGTACTCTACTATTGCATGTAACACTGCAAAAAGCTACCAGCGGCAGCTGCTTTTTCTATCTGTACATTCAAACTCAGTCATTGGACACTGATATTATTAAGTTAAGGGGATTCTATGAAAATATTTCTAGATTATAATATGCCTATGAATTGATTTTTTCATTTTCTGTGCCACCTGAAATTTCTCTGAGAGTGACAAATTCTTCTTCATATAATCTTTCAGGTGATATAACTTTCAGTATTTCAATATTATCTCTTATCAGTAACAATCTTTCTCATACAATATATTGTGCATGTAATATATTTGAAATTTGATACATATTTCTATCAAACTACTTAAATCTCTCATATTTCAATTACTCCCATCTTTTGAATAATCCTATGGTAATGGCAAATGCTTTGCAACTTAAGTAATACGCAGTACACTTTTAATAAGGAGAGTAGAGAAAATAGGAGATTTCTAGAAAGTTAAAACTCCAGATAAACATGATAAAATAATGAAATATTTATAATTGTCAGATTAGCATATAGCAAGTTGTTTTTAAGGTAAATAGGCATAGGTTAGCTGCCCATAGGAGTCTATTTGAAATTATTTTAGAATATAACAAAAGGAGATATTCATTGATAAAAGTAGATGGAGATACCAAAAATTATCAGAAGCCAAAGGAAACATGGCTGAAGTGAGACAAATAACACCACCACCACCTCCAAGCTCACTGAGTGAGTATCATGCACCAGGTACTGTTTTATGTACTTTACATGGATGCTACGGGCTGAATTGTCTCCCTTCAAAATTCAAATGTTGAAGCCTAGACCCCGTACCTCAGAGTATACATAAGCCTTTAAAGAAGTGATTAAGTTAAAATGAGGCCATAAGGGTGAACCTTAATCCAATGTCACTGCTGTCCTTATAAATATAGGAAATTTCTACATACAGAGAGACTCCAGGGATGTGCACACACAGAGAAAAGACCATGTGAGGATGCAGTGAGAAGAAGGCCATGTGTAAGCCAAGGTGAGGAGGCAGAGGAAACCAAACTTGCCCACACCTCTGTCTTGGAATTCCAGCTTCCAGATAGACCAGAAATACATTTCTGTTTGTTTGAGCCACATTGTTGATGGTACTTGATTATGGCAACCCTAGCGAAAAGAATAGATTAACCTATTTATTCCCGATGAAAGCCCTGTATTAGTAAACCCATTTTATAGGTGAAGAAATTGAGGCAGAGATGTTAAGTGAGATCTCTGCTCGAGCTCACACACCAGTGAGTATAAAATCCTGGAATGAGGCCCAGCCAGCCCAACCTCTGGAGTAGCATGGTTAACCGTGATTAACACTGTTCAGAATGGGGTGGCTCAGGTTAGAAAACACGGGAATGTTAAAACTCATTTCCTCACATTTATCTATTAAATATTTCCTGTGTATGTGCAAAAGATATTTACACACACTATACATTCATCACTTATTTTTGGGCTGGGAGTGGTGGCTCACACCTGTAATCCCAGCACTTTGGAAGACTGAGGCGGGTGGATCACGAGGTTAGGAGTTTGAGACCAGTTTGACCAACATGATGAAACCCCGTCTCTACTAAACACACAAAAAATAGCCAGGCGTGGTGGTGCATGCCTGTAGTCTCAGCTACTCAGGAGGCTGCGGCAGGAGAATTGCTTGAACCCAGGAGGCAGAGGTTGCAGTGAGCTGGGATTGCATCACTGCACTCCAGCCTGGTAGACGTGAGACACTGTCTCAAAAAAACAAAACAAAAACAAAAACAAAAAAACCAACTTAGAATCTGGTAGCAGGGAAAAAATGATATGCATAAAGAAACAAGCTAGAAAAAAGAAGTATGTCCCTGAAGACTAAAAATTATCTAGATGTATTCAGAGGAAGGGAGATCCCCTTTGCTCTGCGAGGTTCAAGAGAGTCTTAGAATTGGAGGTGGCATTTGAGTTATCCTTCAAAATATCTGTTAAGCAGGAATCTTTGAAGGAAAGGAAAATGGAAATCTACATGAGCATAAAAGGAGGATGGAATCATAGGAAAAGTGAAGGGTCTGTGAGGGACAGGCTGGGAAAATAAGGTTTCAAAGTATGCTTTGGAAGAGGATTAGAAATTCTTAGAAATGCCTGAGGCTCTGTGCTTGCTATAAAGGGTCACTCAGTCAACAGAAGCTGCATTGTTTTTAAAGAGAAAAATTCCTTCAGTTCATAGACTAAGTATATGAGAACTGAATTCAGACTTACATTTCCATCAGTATCTTATTTAACCTGATTATTTTAATAAGTAATTTTCAGTTGCTATACTGTTTCTCAGCTCTATTTCAGCTTTTCATAGTTCCACTAAAAATTACTATCCGTAATTTTTCTTTTGCCTTCAAACTGTGTTTCTTTCTCCCTGTGGCACTATTGTGGAGAAGATTTTATTTTATTTCCAGTTTTATTCTGCTTAAAGTCAATAGGGACTATTTATATTTTACAATTTTATCAGACTTCAAAGATTTTTATGTGAAGATTTGAATACAGAATTAAATAGAATTAGATTTCTAGAGCTTTGTCTTCCATAGAGTACAAAAGACTTTAAATATTTAACAAATTTCATAAGCATAGTGTTTTCATTTTTAAACTACCATGACTTAGCAAATCTGGGTACTCATTTACACAAACATAATCATTTGACATATTAACTAGACAAATGAGGCATTCTCCTACCCCCCCCATTCTTTCTCATTCTCAAGTACATTTGCTTTATTCTATGAACTGATAACTCACATCAGTTTCTTAATAGTTTTTCACCTACATATTTATTTAGTTTTTCCCTTATATGCATATACCTTTTTCCTTCCTTGTGTTTGCTTTTGTCAAAATAAAATTATTCTCAAAAATTAACAAACTAAAATATTTTCTTTACAGTTTTATAGCCAAAATTACATTTAAGAATTTATGCAGAACTTTGTTTTTTAAAAAAACATTCATTATGTCAACTCTCTTTATGAGACCTATATCTTATCAGAGACATTCTCAGTAGCATGATTAAATGCTTAGAAAATTCACAGTGGCATGTGGTGTAGAGTATTTTGTTCAAATTTATATACACACTTATTGAAAGTTTTTTTTAACTACTGCAAGGGAAGAGGATATCCTAAGGGGTCCAGTTTTCTTTGTCATCCACCTGAATAACTTCAGTTAACATTAATACACATGCTAGCATAAGAGCATCTGCTTTGAATATGTAAACGGAAGTGGTAAGTTCTGGAATTGAAGGAAACATTTGATCAGTTAAATAACACACTAAGCAATGTCATTATATAGGTCAGCTCTCATTAGGAGGATTGTTCCTCATGGAATCAAATACCATAATTAAAATATTATAGATTTTTTTTAGAAATCTTAGTTTTTCCATTCAATAAAAAGGAAAAAGTATGCCACTAAAAATGTCATTGCATTTGAGTACAGTGACTTGGATTTAAATCATTGCAAATATTTAGAATTCAAGAATCACACAGAATAAATCTTCCGATTTTTTTATACCATGATATCTTCTCTAGTATATTTTTTCCAGCCAATAGAAAAATGTTTCATTAATAAATGATGTAAATCATATTGTAATGCTTTCTTTGCTTTTAAATCAATTATTACTGCTTTGATAACTAGTGCTTGAAAACATGAAACTCAGATCATAGTTTCTTCTTTGCCATGGAAAGCAGTGTCATTTTGAGAATAGTGGGTGACTTCTAAAGGTCACCTTGTGTGTACTGCCATTTTCGTTAGCGTACTTTCTTCTGCAAATCTGCTGACAGACAGATGGAGAGATACTTGAAGCTTCTGGGTTTGCCTTCCATAATCAGTAAATGTGGGCATAAGAATGATTAAGTGGAATTAACTGCCTTTTGTTTTATTTTTTCTTTAGCTAGTGATACAAAATTTAAAATACTTCTCTACGTCAGGGGCTTAAAAAACAAGTAGTCAAGCTAAATATTTTGCATAGCTTAGCATCTCAAAATTTTTTTGTTAATTTTACTTAACTAATGGTATTTTAGTGATCTGTATATGGATCATCTCAGTTTAAAGTTGCTTTCTTTAGAAAGGAATAACAGTAGTTTGAGGAGTTCTATTCTTCTTCATTAGCAAATAAAATTACAAAGTTAAATGTTCATAGCTAGGACTGGGAAACAGGGCCAGATGCATGAACAGGCAACCTGTGTAGTCACAGCGCACCTCCTGCTTAAAAGTGCCTTGTACTTAAAGTTTGCTGTTGTCTTAACATTCTTAATAACATCTGAATAAAGGGCTCTGCCTTTTCATTTTACACTGAGCCTTAAAAATTAAGATAGCTTGTGCTGCCTGGAAATACGATTTTTAAATGCTGTTGGCTAGTTTGAAGCTAGTCTACAGTTAACAAACATTTGGTTGACTCTCCTTCCAATTTTTATACTAATAAAAGTCAGTCTATTTACACTTAAATTATTCACCACTCAATCGAAGTCCTTGGTTGATTTTTTTTTTTTTACACACTGTAAATGTCATTTTAAAAAAGCTAACCAAGCAAAAGAGAGACAGATTTTCAGATGATATTTGGGTCACAGACCCATTTGGGGTTTTTAAAACTCTATTTGTCTCCCCAAGGTAGTAAGGGTAGGGAGAAAGGAAAATATGAAGACTCTAGTTTGAAAATTTGGACAATATAATTTATTTAAATGATAAAATTACATTAGTCAATTGCATATCGATTTCTGACAATATCCAGTGATTTATCTGAATGTGTGTATCATTGCTCCCATCACCTTCCTGACTAGCAGGAACTATATTGAGGTCATTGTATCACTCATAGCCCAGGAAAACCTCAAATTAAAAGTATTCATGGGCTTAGTGTTTTACAGCCCAGTTAAGGGCATCTAAAATCCAAAGTGACAATCCAATTTACTTCTGGGGGAAAAAGAGCAATCTGGAAGCCTCCGGAAAAAAAAGTATGATAACTTGATGCTGAATCATTTCAGCATTGATGAATCCAGCCTACTGCCTCTAATAGATAAGTAGTAAACCATTTCTAAGATTGCTCTCCCCAAACAATAAAAGCATACCCTTAAACCTGACATTTCCACAGTGATGAATCTTAGATGAAATCATATGAAATGTCAAAATAAAGACAGAAAAAAATCAATAGTTGTGCAGATGAAGCTATGTAAGGTCAATAGTTTTGTAAGGTTTGTGACAGGCCACCCATGTTTTTTGTGTGACAATATTTTTTAATGTGCAATAACTCCAAAGCACTGAAAATTAATTTTTGAGATGGAATTACCTCTTGACAAGGATGTAATTAAATTCATCCGTTTTTTTTTTTTTTAATGCCCCCAGAGATCAAAGAATGCTGTGGTAAATAAGCTGCCCCATCAAGGTCAGAAATAGGTTTCTAAGGCCAGAAAAAAAGAAGCATCACTTTAGTCCAAAGGAGTGTCATTTCTCTGCCTATCCCAATTTTCTGCTAACCTCAGCAGCACCACAGACTGTGCTGAATCCTCTTCCAAACCCCTCACAAACATATGTCTTAGGCACCTACGCAGTTTAAAAGGAATACATATGTGGATGAGGAGACCTTTAATCTCTCTGTGGAAGGAGGAAGGGGAGTGATAACATGTTTCTCTACTGCTGTCATAGTCCTCCTTCCCTCTCTCAAGAAAAAAGGTTGAACTTTTACTCCACTCCAGAGCGTACAGAATAGATTTGCCAGTAACCAGATTAGTCACTTGGTGTATTTCAGACCCCCAATTATATTTCTTCATGATTTGCCTTATATTTTATAAAAATAAAGTTTTACCACAGAAAAAGGAAAAAAATACAACTGTAACTTTTTCATTACTTAAAATGCAGCAGTTTATAGCATAGCAAAATGTCACGGAAGATAGAAAACCTTAACAACATCCCAGTCTTAGCCTGGAGAATTAGTTTACTAATAAAAATTTGTTGTGTTATACTAACTGACTATTTCTGTGTTCTCTGGTTAAAATAAGATAAATTTTTATTTACTGAGAGTAATAGATACTGACAGTGTGTGGTTAAGATTGTAAACTTATGCCAATACTGGAAGAGAATATTAAAAACAGAGAAGTATAAATAGATAAAGAAAGAGGGTGAGGAGAGAACTAAATCAGGTCTTTAATTCTTGATTTTAGAGAGAGTATTTAAAGTGAGGTTTTGTGAAATGAACTGATGTTCCACAGTCATCAAACATTTTCAGATAACTAATTGCTTGTCTGAATTCTAAAATTACCCCTAAAGTTATGACATAACTTGTAGAGAGTTGCACTTTGTACTCAGTATTCAAAAGTTTTAAATGTATCATTAATTTTACCAAAAAGTATGTACTTTACTTTGGACTGGATCAGGATATAGGAATACTTTAAATAATATTCAGAAAAAATGTAAGAATTATATGCAAAATATTTTTTCTTTTTTTTTTTCCTGAGACAAAGTCTCACTCAATTGTCCAGGCTGCCGGGCAGTGGCGCAATCTGATCTCACTGCAACCTCTGTTTCCCGGGTTCAAGCAACTCTCTTGCCTCACCCTCCCACGTAGCTGAGATTACAGGTGATGGCCACTAAGCCTGGTTAATTTTTTTGTATTCTTAGGAGAGACGGGGTTTCATCATGTTGGTCAGGCTGGTCTCGAACTTCTGACCTCGGGTGATCTGCCCACCTTGGCCTCCCAAAGTGCTGGGATTACAGGTGTGAGCCACTATGCCCAGCCTTTTTTCTGTCTTTTAAAAAGTAAGGTAGTATACACAATTTTTTATTCCACATTTGAAAGGAAAAACAATGTCATGTCAATGTTGAGAAGCTCTAGAATACTGAAATGATTAAATAATAAAAATTAAAATTATCTTAAAATTATCTTTGAACTAAAGTTTTACTGCAAAGAAAGAATTGAGCCATTCTCTTCTTTCACAGAGGACACAACTAGATAAATGGGTTTAAACTGAAGCAAAAAATGGAATAGATTATATATATGGAAGTGTCTCTAATGATAAAAGTACAAGCGGTAGTGTAATAGAACTTCTCCAGGAATTCTAAATGTAAAGGAACAGACTGACATCAACCTTGGATCATTTAATTTTGTCAAGTTTGAAGTCATATAACTTTCTTAAGTCACTTCCCTTTTCCATCTATTATTCTTGAGAAACAAATTCTACTACTGGAATGTTATTCATTTAGAGGGAATCCTTCCCAAATCATTTTATGAAACCAACATCATCCTGATACCAAAAGCCGACAGAGACTGAACAAAAAAAGAAAACTTCAGGCCAATTTCCATGATGAACATCGAGGCAGAATCTTCAATAAAATACTGGCAAACCTATTACAACAGCATATCAAAAAGCTTACCCATCACAATCAAGTACGCTTCATCCCAGAGATGCAAGCCTGGTTCAACACATGCAAGTCTATAAACGTAATCCACCACATAAATAGAACCAAAGACAAAAACCACATGATTATCTCAACAGATGCAGAGAAGGCCTTTGACAAAATTCAACAGCCCTTCATGCTAAAAACTCTCAATAAACTAGGTATTGATGGAACATATCTCAAAACAATAAAAGCTATTTACAACAAACCAACAGCCAATATAATACTGAATGGGAAAAAACAGGAAGTATTCCCTTTGAAATTTGGCACTAGACAAGGATGCCCTCTCTCACCACTCCTATTCAATATAGTATTGGAAGTTCTAGCCAGAGCAATCAGGCAAGAAAAAGAAACAAAGGGTATTCAGTTAGGAAAGGAGGAAGTCAAATTGTCTCTATTTGCAGACGACATGATTGTATATTTAGAAGACCCCATCCCCTCAGCCCACAATCTCCTTAAACTGATAAGCAACTTCAGCAAAGTCTCAGGATACAAAATGAATATGCAGAAATCACAAGCATTTCTATACACCAATAACAGACTTAAAGAGAGCCAAATCAAGAATGAACTGCCATTCACAATTGCTACAAAGAGAAAAAAATACCTAGGAATACAACTAACAAAGGATGTAAAGGATCTCTTCAAGGAGAACTACAAACCACTGCCCAAGGAAATAAAAGAGGACACAAACAGGTGGATAAACATTCCATGCTCATGGTTAGGAAGAATCAATATCGTGAAAATGGCCATACTGCCCAAAGTTATTTATAGATTCAGTGCTATCCCCATCAAGCTACCAATGACCCTCTTCACAGAACTGGAAAAAGCCACCTTAAACTTCATATGGAACCAAAAGAGAGCCCACATAGCCAAGACAATCCTAAGCAAAAAGAACAAAGGTGGAGGCATCATGCCAACTGACTTCAAACTATACTACAAGACTACAGTAATCAAAACAGCATGGTACTGGTACCAAAACAGAGATATAGACCCATGGAACAGAACAGAGGCCTCGGAGGAAATGCCACACATGTACAACCATCTGATCTTTGACAAACCTGACAAAAGCAAGCAATGGGGCAAGGATTCCCTGTTTAATAAATGATGTTGGGAAAACTTGCTAGCCATGTGCAGAAAGCAGAAACTGGACCTCTTCCTGACACCTTATATTAAAATTAACTGCAGGTGGATTAAAGACTTAAACATAAGACCTAACACCATATAAACCCTAGAAGAAAACCTAGGCAAAACCATTCAGGACATAGGCATAGGCAAGGACTTCATGACTAAAACACCAAAAGCATTGTCAACAAAAGCCAAAATAGAAAATGGGATCTAACTATACTTCAGAGCTTCTGTACAACAAAAAGAAACAATCATTAGAGTGAACCAGCAACCAACATAATGGGAAAAAGTTTTTGCAATCTACCCATCTGACAAAGGGCTAATACCCAGAATCTACAAATAACTAAAACAGATTAACAAGAAAAAAAACCCATTCAAAAGTGGGTGAAGCATATGAAGAGACACTATTCCAGAGAAGACATATATGAGGCCAACAAATGTATGAAAAATGCTCATCATCACTGGTCATCAGAGAAATGCAAATCAAAACCACATTTAGACACCATCTAAGGTCAGTTAGAATGGTGATCATTAAAAAATCTGGAGACAACAGATGCTGGAGAGGATGTGGAGAAATAGGAACACTTTTACACTGTTTGTGGGAATGTAAATTAGTTCAACCATTATGGAAGACAGTGTGGCGCTTCCTCAAGGACCTAGAAATAGAAATTCCATTTGACCCAGCAATCCCATTACTGGGTATATACCCAAAGGAGTATAAATCATTCTATTATAAAGACACATGCACACGTATGTTCATAGAGGCACTGTTTACAATAGCAAAGACCCAGAACCAACCCAAATGCCCATCAATGATAGACTGGACAAGGAAAATGTGGCAAATATACACCATGGAATACTATGTAGCCATAAAAAAACGATGAGTTCATGTCCTTTGTAGGGACATGGATGAATCTGGAAACCATCATTCTCAGCACACTGACACAAGAACAGAAAATCAAACACCACATGTTCTCACTCATAGGCAGATATTGAACAATGAGAACATATGGACACAGGGAGGGAGCATCACACACTGGGGTCTGTTAGGGAGGATAGCAGTGGGATAGCAGGGGGTGGGGAGAGATAACATGGTTAGAAATGCCAGATACAGGTGACAGGGGATGGAGGCAGCAAACCACATTGCCATGTGTGTACCTATGCAACAATCCTGCATGATCTGCACACGTACCCCAGAACCTAAAGTACAATAAAAAATAAAAAATAAATTTGAAAACTTATAAGGTCCCTAATAAAAAAAATAACTTGCATAAGTAATAATAAATAGAAGGAATCTCAATAAATGTTCACTTGAAATAAACCACTGAAGCAATCAAAACTGTGATATTTTATCAAATATAGTTACTCAATTTCATTGCTTAACTTTAAAGCCATCTGTTAACTGTTATATTTAAATAATACCATGGACAGCTCATATTCCTAGCCATTGATTTAATAAAGAAATACTAAGTGAGTTCAGTGAATTAAAGAGGATGTGAGACGTCCAAATTCTGTTGTGCATATCATTCCTTTTAAATTAGAATTTTGTTTCATACAGCATGGTAAAATAAGATAGTAACTGAAAAATATTTATTGAATTAGCAAAAGAGTGGTAATAGGAGACCTTAACAAGAAGAATTTCAGTTTCCTTAGAAGGGAAGTCAGAATATCATCAAGAACTGGTGACAGTGATTAAAATCTATTTGTTCAAGACACCAAGTGTGAAAAGAAACACAGTTTCATAGGTGGGCACCAGAAGCTAAGTTCCGACTGAGACATTAGGAGAATATTTAGCTGGATCTCTGCCTTTCCATTGCTAGCTGATTTTAAGCAAGTTCTTTAAATAATCTAAGCATAAAATTCTTCACCAGTGAAGATTTCTGGTTAGATTTTTTTAGGAGTCTTCCAATTCCATGTCACATGTCCTCCTAAAGGTGTCATCTTTACATTTTCAGTTTTAAAATGATTCTGAACTTTAACATTTTAATGTTTCATGATGGCATAACTGTGTTTCAGTTAGAGCCTGTGATCCCTCTATAGATTTACGTATTTCTCCCAAACACACCTCAGCTCCTATTTGATTCTAAACTCTTAGTTATGTATCCATATACTGAGACCTAGTAATCTGGCTCCTGGCTCCTTTGCATGCAGGAAGATATAATTTTCAGAAAAACTTTCTAAAAGTCTTCAATTTATGACTCTTCAGTGGCCAACCAAATGTAATCCCTTGGTCCCCTTTCCACTTAACACTCCTTATAACCAACAGTTCTCCAGCTTTCATGTGAATTGCTCCTTGGGATTCCATGCTGCCCTGTACCTGTCTTTCCTCTCCTCCTTGTGCACTGGGAATTCCCATCACCATATAGTTCTAGAAACCATGGCAGATCCAGAAATTTCCATGCTTAATTATCTCATCTCCCACAACGACTGACCGCTTCTGTTTGTCCTGAAAGATTATTTGGATGAATGTCAGACTATACATTAGCAACAGCTAAGATCATTATAGAATTTAGTTTCATGAGGGCACAAATTAGAAAAAAAGCTCCATGCATAATGATGACTATAAAAACAGCCCAAAGTTACAAGATTTGTAAAACAATCTACTATCAGGCAAATTTGAAGCGTTTATCAAAACAAAAAAGGAAATGGAAAAACAATAACTTCCAGGATAAATTTTTATTACTCAGTTATGATGACTACCATGGTAACAATGAGTTTAAAATGGTGTTTGCCATGGAATTAAAATTAAACACTTTTTGTAGTTTTAAGGCATCTCTGTGGTTGGGTTACACATCAGGACAAAAGAGAACTTATAGTTATGTAGTATCTCTTATCATTGAACTCTTAGAAGAACTGGATTAGGGGAAGTGTCACAACACTAGTCATCTCCCGTAGTTCCAATCATTGACATCATGGATTTTGTTGGTCCTCTTTTGGGAGACATACTTTTCTTACAGAAAACCGCAACAGGGCTGACAGTGACATAGCTGACTTTCCCTGATCACATTTTCTTTTGTTTTTTTCTTCCTGTCCTGAATGGCAACAATAAATACTATTCAAGTTTACAAGATATATATGTGTTGTTTTAGGTATTATAACTTGGTATTGGACTAAATTAATTAAAAGTATATTGAATCAAATATATAATGACATGTTAGTATGTAGGTAACATTGTCTTTTTAAAATTTATCTATTAATCTCTTTCATGTTTTTAGATGAAACAACTGAGGAGCATAAAGTTTACCCCAATTTTCCAAGACCATACAGCTAATTAACAACATCTGGGCTATTTTTGTCTTTTGGAATCCAATACGAATCTGTTTAGATTATAACTATTTTTACTTTAATTAAAGCTTTACTGATAACTTCCCAAAATGTTTGAGAAATTCTCATTTTTCAGATTATTTCTCTAATTGTTAGTAAAACTACTTGTAAAATCCAACTAGAAACACGGTTGATTTCACAGTAAAGTTGGCATTTTAGCTGAAAAACATGAATAGCCCCGACGTAAGGAAAAAAAATCTGAATCTAAAAATAAATGATATAAATTTGCTAGGTTATTCCAATATTTATATAATTCAATCTGAATCATCAAACATACTTTATAGCACTAGGGTATAGACTGTAACACTCTGCTCTTACGGGGATCATCAGAATAAATGACACATGACACTTTAGAAAATGCAGCAATCCCTGGAAAGATGCCTTATCTGTGAGGTTTTCCTGTGTGTCTGGAACACAATTTATTTGATCTTGATTGGTGATCCTGGGCGGGGGCACAATGTAATACATGTGAGTGCATCTAATCAGAGAGTGTTTTCATCTTAAGACTTTTTACTAAATTTTCTAAAATAAAAGTTTCCAATTGCCAATATTATTATTTTTTCTTCAGCAAGCCTATAGTGATTTTGTCCCAATTATTGTGTAATTATTGATCTGCCTGTTTTGGTTTAAGTGAAATAGCTAACTCGGAAGACAGCTCGTATTTTCCCATATCTTGAGGGAAATATATTTGGTAAAACTTAGTCAATCGTTGCATTATTACTTCATTTTCAAATCATTTAATATGATACAATAATTTAAGGGTTCTAAATAGTGTTTGAGAATCATTAATTATATACAACCTATTAGCTATATATTTAAGCAAATAAATTTCCATAAGCCTTTTTATGTAGACCCAGCTGTAATAGGCCTGACTTTAATGAAAGAAAGATTTATGAGATAGCATTTTGATTGTAGTTTGTTTTGATATTTTATGCAAACTTATAGAAAGATGCACAGGATGGTGTGAAGAATATAGTGTGTTAAGAAGATCTGAGTTAAATATTGGCTCTTGCACTTTTCAGTATGTGAATCTCAGTTTCTAAATCTGTGAAATGGTAATAACAAGCACTTCATAGGCTTGCTAGAGAATTAAATAGTGTAATTACTAAAGCTTTTTTATGTTTTGAACAGCTCTGTGCATATGACTTTACATCAGTAATAAAATTTCACTAAAAATTTCTCCTTATCCCCCAGTTTTCAAAGCCACTTTTAAGAAATACTATGTATAAATGAAATTTTGCCCTATGATATCTAAATAACCTATCTCCTATATTTCAAATTATTTGATTCTACTTCCCTTTGTCTACTATCCTTTCTTTTCATAGACAAGTTTTTTGACAGAGTGGACTGCACTCACTGTTCACACTTATCAGTGAAGACATTTAAAAGTCATCTTATTTGGGAGGGGCAAGAAATGTAAGTATATAATTGTATTTTATGCTGTTATGCCATGACTTTACGCCAAACAACTGAACTCAACAGGCATACTGCTGTGCAGTCTTTTCTGTTCCTTTACATAAACTTTATTTCCTGTGATCCCTATTTTTAAACTGCAAAAACTAAAGTGGAAAGGGGATAGTATGCTATGCCTAGGCATCAGTTTCTTAGGTGGCAACCTATGTTGTTTTAAAAATATCTGCATTTTTAAAACAGATATTTAAAAATACATTTAAAAATACCTGTTTTAAAAAGATTTCATCCACACTAGTAAAAGATCATTGGAATGACAGTTTTTTTTCCCATATTTGCAATCTTCTGCAGAGAGAATTTTTTTTCTTAGACTACAGCCAAGCTGATTCATACCGATTTATTTATTTTTACTATGGTAAGTGTTCAACCAGAACTTGAAAACACTCTGACTTTTGAAGTGGTAATTTTCATTATTGTACGACACTTTGTATCTATGAGGTGTTTTTTCTCTGTTGCCAGTGAAATACCTCTTGCTAGATAAAGATACAGCTGGTGACAGTGATTTGAAGACTTGGCGTGTGTGATATGTGTCATACTCATTACTGGTATGCGTCAATAACTTTAAGCTAGGGTTCCAAAGTTTTATCATCAACCTTTCATCATCTAATTTTGACCATCTTCAACTTAACCTCTATCTTCCTTCCTACTCCTTCTACCTTCCTAATGTCTACTTGATTTCTTTCTTCTACTAATATTTGTTTCTTCCCATCAACTTTTTATAAACATTTTAGAATTTATTCTATTGCTTATAAAAATGTTATCTGCCTTGTGTTTGAGCATGTGATTCAGAATGAAGATTTTTAGTGGATGCTTGTAGTTTAGCTATTCAGCTTCTAGATACACTAAACCAAGAAGTACAATTCAGCAAGAAAAATCCCTTGCTGAAAAATCTAAGACATTAGTTGTAATCCCTAGCATGGTTTCTAGTGCTTATTAATTGTTCTTCTCAATTACTGAATTCTAACATTCCTCAACCTTTCATGCAGTACTTCTGGTTAGATAAAAGTAGCATCCTAAAATTCATATGGATCCAGAAGAGACTCCAAATAGCCAAAGCAATCCTAAGCAAAAAGAACAAACCTGAAGGTACCACATTCCCCTGATTATAAAGCTAGTGTAATCAAAAGAGCATGGTACTGGCATAAAAACAGATACATTGGCCAATAGGAAAGAATAGAAAGCCCGGAAATAAACATCAAGTTTATGGTCAATTAATTTTTGACAAAAGTGTCTAGAATACACAATGAAAAGGACAGTCTCTTCAAAATGGTGTTGGCAAACTGGATGTTTACATGCATTAGAATGAAACTGGACCCTTACTCACATTGTATAAAACTCAACTCAAACTGAATAAAAGACTTACTTGGAAAGCTCTGTAACACTTGTCTGGGCAATAATTTCTTAGATGGACTCCAAAAGCATGAGCAACAAAAGCAAAAATAGACAAATGGAATTTCATCAAACTGAAAAGCTTTTGCATAGCAAAGGAAATAATGAATAGAGTGAAGAAACAGTCCAGTAATTACAAGAAAATATTTGCAAACCATATCTCTGTTAAGGGGCTAAGGGTTAAAATATTATATGGAACTTATGCAACTCAAAAGCAAGAAAACAACCTGATTTAAAAATGAGTGAAGGATCTAAACAGGAATTTCTCAAAAGAAGATATGCAAATGTCCAACAGATACATGAAAAATGCTCAAAACCTCTAATTGCCAGATAAATGCAAATTAAAGTCACAAAGAGAGATCACCTCACTTGTGTTAAAATGGCTAATATCAAAAAGAGACTAATGATAACAAGTGTTGGCAAAGATGCAGAGAAAAAGGAACACTTGCACACTGTTAGTGAGAATGAAAACTAGTACAGGTATTTTAGAAAATACTATGGAGGTTCCTCAAAACCTAAAAATAGAATTACCCAACAATCCCACTTCTGAGTATATATCCAAAGGAACTGAAATCAGTTTGATGAAGAGATGTCTGCACTTGCATGTTCATTTCAGCATTATTCATCATAGCCAGGATATGGAAGGAACCTAGGTATCCATCAACAGATGAATGGATAAAGAAAATGTGGTATATATACAATGGAATACTATATACCCTTAAAAACAAAGATAATTAGAACTGGAGGACATTAAACTAAGTGAAATAAGCCAGAAAGAGAAACACAAATACCATATGATCTCACTTGTATGTAAAATCTAAAAATATTGATCTCATAGAAATAGAGAGTAGAAAGTTGGTAAACAGCAGCAGAGGGGAGAGAGGGAAGGAAGGGAAAATAAGAGATGTTGATCGAAGGGTACAGTTTCAGGTAGGCTGGCAAGATAAGTTTTAGTTATCTATTATTAAGCATAGTGACCACATTAATAATAATGTATATGTAAAAATTGCTAAAATAATAGATTTTTAACATTCTCACTACAAAGAAAATAACCTGGGGAGATGATGGATTTGTTACATATCATAACTAACTGGGGGTTTCTTCCTGAAATAAAATGTTGATTTAACATTCAAAAATCAGGAATGTCAGGTTAGGGTTTAAAAAGCAATAAAAATATGTGACCACAGAATATCAGAGAAAAAAACTTGTATTATTATGTCAGTAGATGCAGAAAAAGAAATTGATAAAATCTCACACCATTTTATGTTTAAAAAACTATGCAGAGGAGGAAACGTCTTTAATCCAATCTGATAAAGAATATGTATAAAATATATATGCAGACTGAATATCCCTTATGCAAAATGATTGGGACCAGAAGTGTTTTGGATTTCAGACTTCTTTGGATTTGAAATATTTGCAGATACTTAACTGGTTGATCATCCCTAATCTGAAAAATCCGAAATCTAAAATGTTCCAGTGCATTTTCTTTGAGCAATATGTTGGGGCCTAAAAAGTTTTGAATTTTTGAGGATTTTGGATTTCAGATTTCCAGATTAGAAATGCTCAACCTGTATCATACTTAATAGTGTTCTCTACTGCATAAAAATCAGGACCATAACATGGATGTCCACTATCACATCTGTTCTCTATTTTATTGGCGGTCCTAGTTAGCATAGCAGGGCATGAAAAACATAAAGAATAAAATTAGAAAGATTAAAAAAAATCTTTATTTGCAGATGATATAATTGTGTACATGGGAAAAACATAAAAGAATCTCATACATTTTAGAATTTAAAAATGAATCTAGTAAAGTTGTAGGATACAAGGTTCACATACAAAAATCTGTTGTATTTCTATATGCTAGCAACAAAGAATTGAAAAATGAAATAATAGAATCATTAGGTAGAAATACATTAAAAATGTGTAAGATCTCAACATTAAATATAAAAAATTGCTAAAAAATTACACTCTAAGTATATGGAGAGATAAACCATAGTCATTGGAAGACTAAATATTGTTATTAATTCTCCCTAAATTGAGTTATAAATCCAGGGTATTCTCATTCAAAATTCTAGTGGATGTTTCTGCTGTTATTTTGTTTATTTTTGTTTTGTTTTAAACAACATATTTTCTTTTGTTTTGAAAAGCTTATTCTAAGACAAATAAAAAATTGTAAAGGACTTGGAATAGCCAAACAAATCTTGAAAAATATTTCCTCTATATCTCTTCTCCATGCTGAAACATAGACAGCATATAGTCCCTATTTCTTGAAGACAAGAACTCTAGGAACCTAGAACACCTTTCTCTTGGATAAAGATAGATTCCTTTAGATTTCAAAACTTATAATAAAGCCACAGTAATAAATTCAGTGTGGTATTGAATGAGGAAAGATAAATGAATCAATGGAACACCGTGGATTCTAAATACAATCCAGTCATTTGAATTTTTAAATTTCTTTGAAGTTGCCAATGCAATTCATAAAGAAAAAAGAAAAGATAGATGGTGCTGGAGCAACTTGATATCTGTATACACAAAAACAAAACAAAATATTGACCCAGAGCAAGTGTGTGTGTGTGCGCGCGTGTGTGCGCGTGTGTGTGAAAGCATAATCCAAATGATGATTTGGTTCAGTGTGCAAGAGGTTGTGTATGGTGAAGTCTTTAGAGAGATTAGGGCAACCAGAGAAAATAACCAGAGCTTGAGGAACTACACACAAGGTTAGAGAGGCACTGTAAGGGGATAATGACAGACCTTCAAAGATGTATTTGAAATTTTTCTTAGACTCATCCATTTTAATACCTTTATCCAAGAGATAGGTGTTTTAGGTTGCTAGAGTTTCTGTCTTCAAGAAATAGTGACTATATGCTGTCAATATGTCCATGTTTCAGCGTGGAGAAGAGATACAGAGGAAGTATTTTTCAAGTTTCGGTACTTCAGCATCCAGAGTTGCTGATGCTTCTCAAACTTACCAGAGCTGGGAAGGCAGCTAGTTCCACGGCACCTAATACCACCTCTCCTTCTGTGTTACTCATCAGGTTGATCAAGCTGTCTCCAGGTGGGAAAGGATAGCTAGGTACATACTGTTTGTGTGTTACGAAGTAGATACTTTACAAGAAAGGTATCAGGATTAGCCGTACATAGAACATGGATTTTTGAAATCATCTTTGTAACCATACAAATGGTTCTCAGAAAGAGTTTGGCAGATTCATTGCTTAAGCTATTTCAAGGAATGACAAACAGTTAATAAGTACTTATGGAATAATTTGTATATGTAAAACACTTAATGGACACTTTGGATGCCAATAATTTAAGTTGTAATCTAGTTGGGAGAGGATCCATTAAAAATTCATGTGAGGATCAGTACTTGTTGAGGACTTACTATGTTTAAGCTGGAAGGGTATGTCAATGCTCTTTCTCTTATTTGAGATACTGACTTCAATTCACCACCATTAGCAGTAATAACCAAGGCAGTGTGATCAGACTCTTTTTGTGTCTATAATCATATTTTTGAGCATCAATTTTGAGGGCAATAACGAAAATGAAAATCATGCATACTAGTCTCATATTCCCCACAGGTGAAAATCAATCATGGTTACCTTAAGCTTCCCCATTATTCAAGACTCAGGTATACTTCATGAAATTCATTTTCATTTCAGTCTCCTTCCTAAATATTTTAGTGGTTCTTAGTGGTCTGTAGAGGCTTGCCTTTTCCAGATCGAAAGGGCTTTTCCTTTTGAAGTTGATGTGTGTTCACTAATGTCTTTCACAACACCCATTGCTTGCCAGCAAACACACTGTGAGAAAGTATTTCTTTTATTGAATAAACTTATTTGAGTTGTGTTTTTCTGACATTTGCAATACAGACGCTTCAAACCAATATAGTATTGAAAATGTAGGAAAAGATAGAGGTCTGAGAGAGAAGTGATGGGAGTGGGAGGTAGGGATAAAGATTTTGGCTTTATTTTTTAAAAAGCCACTGAAGTCTTTTAACCAAAAGAGTTATATAATCAACCTATTTTCTGAAGATTTATTAATGAATCTTTAAAATAAATAATAGTTTTCACAGATGTATTGTGAAACTTCACAATATTATTGTTAGTTATTGTTTGATAGCTCAAAGTTATTATTACAGTTCAGTGACTTATGGTGGTTACTGTAAACAGTTAAATCAATGACTTGGAAAAATGCTCATCTTTTAATTTTGTTTTATAGTTTTTAAATTACAAAGGTGGTTACTAAAAACATTTTGTTTGTTAATCATAAATTTTATTAGACATCTACCCCAGGGTCTCATTCTGTAAAAATGTGTTTGCTGATTATACTTTTTCTGAGTACTTACACTGAGTATTACAGAAATTATACTAGAATGTATCTTCTAATTAGTGGAGTAGCTTTGGGGATAGAGAAATAAAAAAAGATAATTAAAGACATAAGAAGTACTTAAATATCTTACCAATAACTACCAATTTTTAAATTAATTCAGTTCCTATTATCAGTGTATAGTTAACTTAGATATTTGATTTCTGTTATAAATAATATTTTCTAAGTATAAAAAGTAATTTTCATATTAGAGTTTTATAGTTCCTCATTTATATTTAAATACTTAACACATATTACTAAATAGTTGGTATTTAGTTTTGGAGGTATCTGATTATTTTAATGTCTATTACTAAATTTGAATCATGAAAAATTTCTTGTACAATATTGTACAAATTAAACAGATTGGGAAACTAAGAGTGCCTTGTCCTAGTTTTAATGGACAAGTAAACAGTAAATTGCCCAGTGTCACTTCCAATAAATTAAGACAGTTTCAGAGTAAAAATAACTTTAAATATTATTTTTATGTGTCTATGTAACATAAAATAGACTCGGTGTTAGACATATAGTTAAAATGGTTTTACAATACATTTTATATGTTAACTACAATTTTACTCCTTGCTTTCTTTGTAATTTCTGAACTAAATTTAGAAAGCGTATACAAAATAAAGACCACATCAACAAATTAACCATTCAAGGATATGTTGTCTTTGCCTTTCTTTCCTTTTTCCTCCCTCCCTCCCTCCCTCCCTCCTTCCTCCCCTCCCTCCCTCCCTTCCTTCCTTCCTTCCTTCACTCCCTCCTTCCTTCCCTCTTTCTCTCTTTCCTTGTCGCCCAGTCTGGAGTACAGTGGTGTGATCTTGGTTCACTGCAACCTTCACCTCCTGGGTCCAAGCGATTTTCCTGCCTCAGCCTCCCAAGTAGCTGGGACCACAGGTGCTTGCCACCATGCCCAGCTAATTTTTTATTTTTATTTTTTTTAGTAGAGGTGGGGGTTTTGTTAGCCAGGATGGTCTTGATCTCCTGATCTCGTGATCTGCCTGCCACGGCCTCCCAAAGTGCTGGGATTATAGACGTGAGCCACCGCGCCCGGCCCACAATCTTTCTTTTATAGGTGTTGGGTTCCATACTGAGAGATTTTAAAGAACATGATTACAGGATTATGATTTCACTTAGGGAGGTTGGGGGAGGGATGAGTTTGAGAAGAGTAACAATGGAAAGGGGATTATAGTTGATGACTATAATCATACAGATGACAAATAATCAGGGTTCGAATTGAGCAAATAAGTGGAATTAGAAAAGGGGAAGGCAGGGACATAATTCAAAACACAATTTGTAAAATTATGGGGTGAAGACTGATGAGTTGTTGGGAGCAAGAATACATATAAGGAGTTAAGACAGATTCCAGGTTGTGGGATGTGTGTACAGTATTGAAAGCAACACAGAAAAATGATATGAAAGGGAAAAAGAAGAAGTTTGATGGGAGAGGAGAAGAGACTATAGTGAATTAAATTTTGGAAATGCTGAGTTTATGTTGTCTATGATAGATATAGATTAGCCTGTGCAGTTGAAACTCTCAGTTTGAAACTTGGTAGAGACAGATGGGTTGAAATGTAGAGTAAAATAATTAGTGGAATTAGTAGAATTTTACAGATGTAAAATTCAAGCAGCCTTTTAACGCTACCAATGTGCTATATAATTGTTTTTGCCTGAAAGACACATAAACTGTATTTTCAAATGAAAAAAAATTCTTGAAGATACGGAGATTCATCTTAAATACAGGAAAAGTGCCATAAATCTGACTCTAAGAGTAGATATCACCTTTAAAGAAAAAAAAAAGGCAGGAAAATGCAAAGACAAAACTAGTATTTTCTGGCATCTCCAAACTAAAACTATATTTATCTCAGCTCTGTCAGAGCTCATGATAGCTGAGATAAATATAGGTAAATTTATGTATTATATTCTGATGGGGAATCTGACATGTACCACACATGATAAAAATAGCCCAATAACACATTCTGATTATCACTGCCTTCCTCGTAATCCTTATAACCCTCTGAGGCATGTTCAGGTTACATTTGTGCATACTGCTTTTACAGGCCACTTACTAGTGGTGAGATTAGAATTTGAATCTCCGGCATCTGACCCCAGCTCTATTGTATGAAATTTCATGAGTTGAGACCTCGTGAAGCCCCTGAAGTTTAAATTGGCCTTACCTCTAGAGGAGTGGGTGGGACTGAGGAAAATGGCATCCAAACTGATAGTGAAAAGGTGTGCAGAAGCCATAGAGCCTTAAATAACTAGATATAAGCAGATGTTTCTAAAATAAAACGCATTGTTGGGAATACGCTGAGAAAGAGTTAATTAAATGAGCTCTGCTGCTGGAATCAGTTATAAAAAATATTTCATAGCTCAATTTGATGTTAGATTAGGCAACTGTCACCAATATTTTATTTACAAAACACAGGGAGGGAAATGAAATCAATACATAAGGTAACAGCAAAATTTGACCACAAAGATTAAGGATACGGCTTCTCTAGAATGTTAAAAAAAAATTGTGAGTGACAAGTGAGTCATTTGTGGAAATAACTCACTTTAAAAAATTTTTTTTACATAATTAGTAGGCCATATTATAAGAGGACACCCAAATTCCAATAGGTAGTTCACAAAGTTCAGGATATTAATGTGCCTAGTCCTTTAAACCAAGTCCTAGCATGTGATATTTAAAGTTTTAATATTAGTATCTTCAAAATTAAAAGAAACAGAAAATACTATGAGAAAATTCCTCTTGCTTGTTACCTGTACATCCAGCATTTTAGGTTGTGCTCCTGAGAAGCAGATACCTAGACAAGGACTCTCGTGCAAGGGCATGGGAAAGGAAGAGGAAGGGGAAGGAAAGCAGAACAGGGTGTGTTAGAGAGCACGGACTGCTGAGGTTAGGACGCTGGGGATGTTATCCTCACACTCCCATTTCTCCCTGCTGGGGTCCTCCCAGAGTGTTAATGCCCTAGTACTTGTAGTGTGTCTTAAGGCAAGCCTGGAGAGAAAACCCTCAAGTGGAAAATGCTCAGATAATTTTGACAGATAACAGGAACACACACACACACACACACACACACACACACACACACACACACACACACGAGGGCCCTGACATGGTTGATTACATTGTTTCCTCTCTTCAAACAATGCACTGATTTTGTATGATTGTGCTTGACTGTCTTTCTGTATGTATCCTTCCTATGTATGATAGAAGGAGAGATACCAATCTATGAAGTTGGTATCAATTCACATTGCCGTCAGTAATGCATAAATGTCTATTTTCCTTGATTCTTAAAACCTTTTCAGATTTTAGGGAAATTTTAGCCTTTTTATTTTCTGAGTCTCACATATATCATTGTATATCTATACAGTCATTTCCTTATATCTGTATCATCCATATTTTAGTTTACTTTGCTTTAAACTTTGTTTGAGTTGGCTTATGTAAAATTTAAAATATTTTTCCCTTCATTTCTTATAACAATTATATAATATCATTTTCTACACTATAAAATTTTTAAAATTTAATTTAATTTTAAGTTCTGGGATATATGTGCAGGACATGCAGGTTTGTTACACAGGTAAATGTCTGCCATAGTGGTTTGCTGCACCTATCAACCCATCACCTAGGTATTAAGCCACACATGCATTAGCTATTTATTTCAATGCTCTCGATCCCATCATCCCCCCTGACAGGCCCGAGTATATGTTGTTCCCCTCCCTGTGTCCATGTGCTCTCATTGTTCAGCTCCCACTTATAAGTGAGAACAGGCAGTGTTTGGTTTTCTGTTGCTGTGTTAGCTTGCTGAGGATAATGGCTTCCAGCTCCATCAATGTCCTTGCAAAGGACGTGGTATCATTCTTTTCTATGGGTGCACAGTATTCCATGGTGTATACATGTCTACCACATATTCTTTATCCAGTCTATCATTGATGGGCATTTGGGTTGATTTCATGTCTTTGCTGTTGCTAATAGTGCTGTAATGAACATATGTGTGCATGTATCTTTATAATAGAATAATTTATATTCCTTTGGATATATATCAAGTAATGGGATTGCTGGGTCAAATGGTATTTCTAGTTCTAGGTCTTTGAGGAATTTCCATAACGGTTGAACTAATTTACATTCCCACCAACACTGTAAAACTGTTCCTATTTCTCCACAGCTTCGCGAGCATCTGTCTTTTCCTTACTTTTTAGTAATCACCATGCTGACTGGCATGAGATTGTTTCTCACTGCAGTTTTGAGTTGCATTTATCTAATGATCTGTGATGTTGAGCTTTTTTTCATATGTTTGTTGACCAGATAAATGTCTTCTTTTGAGAAGTGTCTGTTCATATCCTTGCCCACTTTTTAATGGAGTTTTTTTTTCTTATACATTTCTTTAAGTTCCTTTTAGATTCTGGATATTAAAACTTTGTCAGATGGATAGATTGCAAAAATTTTCTCCCATTCTGTAGCCTGTCTATTCACTCTGATGATAGTTTCTTTTGCTGTGCAGAAGTTCTTTAGTTTAATTAGATCCCATTTGTCAATTTTTGTTTTTATTGCAATTGCTTTTGATGTTTTTGTCATGAAATCTTTGCCTGTGCCTATGCCCTGAATAGTACTGCCTACATTTTCTTCTAGGGCTTTTTTGGGTTTTATATTTAAGTCTTTAATCTGAGTTAATTTTTGTATAAGGTGTAAAAAAAGGGGTCCAGTTTCAATTTTATGCATATTGCTAGCTAGTTTCTCCAGCACATTTATTAAATAGGGAATTCTTTCCCCATTGCTTGTTTTTGTCAGGTTTGTCAAAGATCAGATGGCTGTAGATGTGTGGTCTTATTTATAAGATCTCTATTCTGTTCTGTTGGTCTGTGTATCTGTTTTTGTACCAGTACCGTGCTGTTTTGGTTACTGTAGCCTTACAGTATAGTTTGAAGTTGGAAAGAGTGATGCCTGTGGCTTTGTTCTTTTGCTTAGAATTATATGATCCTTAGGACTATATGATCTCTTTTTTGGTTTCATATGAATTTTAAGGTAGTTTTGCTAATTTTGTGAAGAATGTCAATGGTAGTTTAATGGGAATAGCATTGCCCCTTTCCTTGAAAACTGGCACAAGACAAGGATGCCCTTTCTCACTACTCTTATTCAACATAGTATTGGAAGTTCTGGCCAGAGCAATCAGGCAAGAGAAAGAAATAATGGGTATTTAAATAGGAAGAGAGGAAGTCAAACTGTCTCTGTTTGTAGATGGCATGTTCCCATGTCTAGAAAACCCCATTGTCTCAGTGCAAAAGCTCCTTAAGCTGATAAGCAACTTTAGCAAAGTCTCAAGATACAAAATCAATGTGGAGAAATCGCAAGCATTTCTATACACCAACAATAGACAAGCAGAGAGCCAAATCATAAATGAACTCCCATTCACAACTGCTACAAAGAGAGTAAAATACCTAGGAATACAACTAACAAGGGAAGTGAAGGGCCTCTTCAAGAAGAGCTATAAACCACTGCTCAAGGAAATAAGAGAGGCCACAGACAAATGGAAAAACATTCCATGTCTATGGATAGGAAGAATTATTATGGTAAAAATGGCCATATGTTTTCTGAAAATGTTAAACCTTGATTTATTTGTAATTTTGTCTGGGAAAAGCTGTGTCTCACGAATCCAAATTTACTTTTTTTTTAAATGGCTCCCAGTTACCACAATATATAAAATAACTCAACTTTCACTCAATAATTTAAAAGGTCACCTTTTCATACTTGAATTCTCATATACATTAGCCCTATTTTTAACTGTTTGTTTCTTTCTATAATCTTTCTATTTCTCTGTTGTGGTACCAATACATATTTTGGTACCAGAATGGTGCTACCAGCATTCCAGGGTCTCCAGCTTGCAGACAGCCTGTGTGGGACTTCTCAATCTCTGTAATTGTGTGAGTCAAGTTCCCTAATTAATTCACAAATTCCCTCTCTTCTCTCTCTCTCTCTCTCTATCCCCCGCCCTCTCCCTTTCTCCCTCTCTGTCTAACCTGTTCATTCTGTCTGGAAAACTGTGACTAATACACTACTTAACACCTTGTTTGAATTTGTCTATTATGTACCTTAGTGACTGAAATGCTGAGTTCTTCCTTGAATCTTTCCCTTCTCAATATTATTTTAGCCTATTTTTTTGTCCTTATATTAGTTCAAAGAGATTTCACATTTTGTCATATTTTAAATAATATTTGCTTTGGATTTGGATTAGGACTGCATTAAGACTCTATAATATTTATCTTTCTAACATCAAAATCTTTGAAATTATCTTTTTATAAATGTTTCAGTATGAAATGATTTTATTTTTTAGAGTTGTCTAACACTTTTTCAAATTAGAAGCATTTTTGTGTCCTGCATGTAATTTCATTAATAATTAAATCTCTCTCTCTCTCTCCTCTTCATTCCTTGGTTTTATTACTTGAGTGAGTATTCTATTTATCTCAACAATAAGTTATATGGAACTCATCATTTTTATTACATAAAAATCGTAGCTTATTGCCTGATTCCTAGAAAAGCTGACTATATAAATTTCATCATATAGCAAATAAAAAGCTATACTGACTGAATTCTTTTTCTAAGTCCATAGTATAATTTATGCCAAAATGAGAAATATTTCCATTGAATATAGAAATTTCTAGAACATTACAATTAAGGAACTATCCTTTTTTCAATGGGAAAGATAAAAAATTGTCTGAAATAAGGTAATAGGACTTGCTGTGCCTTTAACTTCCAGGCAAAGATCAAACTGTCTACCAACCAGAAATATCAGAGAAGGAAACAGTGTTACTGCATTTGTGACAATTTATTTTTTAAATGTTTGTACTCATAATGAATGTAATAAGCCACCAGATATGGTGTTTTCCTATGCAAAGACAATATATACCACTCAAGGGCAGCTGTCACTTTTGCTATGACTAAAAAATAAACAAACAAACAAATAAAAAACAAACAAAAACACCTGTGGTTAAAAATCTCATTACCTAAAAAAAAAAAATCTCTGTGTAAGTATATCAGGCTTTAGGAAAATCCCTGTGGACAAAAATATTATACAGTGGTTTAGGAATAAGTTTTACTCTTTATTTTTAGTATCTTATTATGACAAGAGCTGTTCGTTTGCCTACTTTCAAACTACTTTGTACAGAATAAAGAAATTTAAAAATAAATCATCATGCTAAATTCTCTTTTTTTGCCAAAAGAAAAATTAAATTGTACATGCCATTGAGTAAAACAGCCCAAATTATCAATAGCCCTTATTCTGAAACACTGTAGAGAAAGAGAATATGATTTTAACTTGGTAGAAGTTTGATGCATGTGAAGTGAACAACCACATCAAATATCAACATAAACATGAAGCAAGAAATGTAGCCAATAATTTTCTTTTAAAGTAAACTAATTGGCAAACAGAAGTCAAAATTGGTAGTAAAAGAATACTATGCATCTGCAACTGACTAGCTATTCATTGCTACCACAAGCCTTTATTATACATTCTAGGCCCTTTCTCTGCTCGGTGATATGGCTTCAAACATGATGAAAATAAGGTACATATTGCTCAATGTATGGGTGTGTGATCTGTAAGCATTACAGAAAAAAATCAGATTTATTGTATAATTATAAGTTAAACATTAATCAAAATGTAGAATTTATTTTGGCCAATATTTGTAAGTGAACTAGCTAGTAATCTAAATAAAGGTATTCATTTAAAGCTTTCATTTAATTAATATTTGTTGTGCATGTCCTGATTAGCAAGGAGAAATATGTGAGCAAACTGCCAGATTATGGCACAGTAAGAGCAACAGATCAAAATGGCTAACAGAATAGTCTCTGGAGCCCGACTGCCTGGGTTTGAAACCTGGTTCCAATAGTTACAAGCTGTTTGAACACGATGGACACGCTCTTTATTCTTTATCTGCCTCAGTTTCCTTATCACTCATTTGGGAAAAATAATTATTTCATAGTACTATTGTGAGAATAAATGAGTCTATATTGGTAAACCAATTTGAGTACTGCCTGACACATAGTAAGGACGATGTGTTTGCTAAATGAATTGAATAACCCTAAATAGGTAAAAAGGATCAAAGAGGTAATACTTAAATCTGTTTAGTCAGCATGCTGAATTCATGGTGATCCTTCAGTAAATTTTAGAAGACAACTTGACAAATAGCAGGGAAAAACACTCTGGATTGTGGAATAAATGGAGAAAATAGAAAATATTTGAAGATAAAAGCTGCTTCCTACCTAGCATTTCTCATTCTCTCTTTTTTAAATACCCTGCCAAGATCAGATAATCTCAAAGTAATGGAAGAAGATAAATAAATGATCAGTGCCAGGACTGAAGGCTGTTCAGTCTACTATTTGGATCAACAGAAGCTGAAAATGAGAATCAAAGGCTGGGGAGATAGTTTAACTCACGGGCATTGATCAGGATGGCTGGGGGTCACCTGCTGTAAGAAGCACTGGGCTTTTTGTTTAGCTTAATGAGAAGGAGCGTATCATTTCAGGACTCTCTCAGGATGCGGTGTTACTGAGCATCTCATGAGGCAAATCCTAAATGTCAGGATAAATTTGCAGAGATGGAACTACTACTTTTTAAAAAAATTTTCCTTTTGTTATGGCTTGAATGTATAAGGTCATGCTTTGAGCCTGCTAGCCTATAGCTCTCAATTCTAAACTAGTTCTAGGTATAACGAATTTCTTGCCCTGACCCCTGTCCCTTTGACAGGTTAGGTGAATCCAAATATCCTCGAGTGTACCTCACATAACACGTCTGATTCTGGGATGAGACTAGATATCTCCTGGTATTTAGAACTGCAAAATAAGGTAGCAAAAGCTCTCGTCATATGCCTACCAGTTATTTGACATATCATCACAAACATTTCCATGATTTACCAAGGTTTATCCATTGCCTACTACATTTGTGGGTAAAAATGTGTCATGTTTTGTGAAGAGAAAGTGAAAATAATTATCTGTATAGTGGGTGCACTTTGAGTGACTGGTGTCAGGTATGAGCGCTGTCTTACACAAGGTCAAGAGTAATATCTGACAAAGATACTGTCCTTTATCCTGGATACCAACAGATGCTTTTGTCTTCTTTCAAAATTACAATTATCATTGAAATGCACAGTGGCTATTAATTGAGACAGATAAAAATGTAACTTCAGATATTGAAGTAATTGGTTTTTTTACTGTTTTTAAGACAACTGAAGATCTGAGAAATTCTGGGCATGAATTTTCTCCATTCATTTTGGATTTTTGTGATAAAAGCTTATTATAATAAACAGAATAAAGGAAAATATCTAAAATGGAATTTTTATCTAATCTTCTTGAAAGTTATGAACATTTGTTAATCCCTAATTTCAACTCTTGAGATTTCATCTGATTTGAAATATTCCTTTGAACACTCAGAGTATAAAATGTTTCATATGTGGTGATGGAATCCTAATCTTTCTATTATACTGTTAGAATGAAACAGTTGGCAAATAAATTAAGCAACAATATGCAATCTATTATTCAGTAGGTGCAGTTCAACCATGCTATTCTCTAAAGGCCATGCATTCCTTATGAAATATGCTGAATTAAAGCTTTCTTTACCATCTGAGGCACAATCAAATGAAAGTTAAATTATACTTTTTATTCTGGGTTTCAAGGAACTTAAATGTGATTTGTCAACTTACACAAAGAAAAAAAATTCCCTAAAATAAACTTCCCTTTTAACTAACAAAATTAAATCATAGACATAATTTTGTAGCAAAATCATCAAATCATACAAATATAGTCTACATTATGGACTTCATGTTTTCTTTATAATGAGTAATGCTGATGGACATTAGTGTTCTTAAAACTTCCTGACACATAAAAATAAACAACATAAGAAAGATACTCCTCTATTCTTCTCAATTAGCTGTTTCAGGGCTTCTAGGAAGCTTGGAAATATGAAAAGATCTTTCCAACTTAAAAGAAAGCAAAGTCTCCCACATTTATTACCTTTTGTGCCAGTTTTAGGCAAAATGATTGTCTTTTAATCGTTGGTGCATCTGGTGCCAACCTAAATTAATTTTATCTTACCTGAGTTTTGAAAGGAATAGTTTACCTAACTGATTGAGAAATATGCTCTCATGTGGCCATGTATTCCTTACACAGGAAAATGATGGAGTCTAAAAAACACAACACACACACACACACACACACACACACACACACACACACACCCTGATTGTCAGTGCTAAACCATCCAGCCAAAAGGAGTTCACTCTAAAGAGAAAGTGAAATTTGGTAGATTATATCATTATATCTGTCTTAATAAAGCCAGATTTTATAGAATCTTTGATCCAGAAATATTCTGTTTTCATCTCTAGGTTCTCAATGTTTTGTAAACATTGAGAAAAATTTATAAGATCATTAACTGGCAGTTTTTAAACAATGCATATTAAATAAATATGCATACATATAATAACTTCAAAATCAGAAAATCTAGTAGAAAAATTCAGTGACTTTTCCACGTTAAAGAATATGACTTTGATAAAGTTAAAATTTTATTTCAAATTCCTAATCACATCCTGTATATTTATTAGGAGTAGATGAATGATTATTTTCTTTCCTGACACTTAGAACATATATTTCAGTGGTTACAACTGTATTTATGGCACTTGTTTAGAGATTGAAATTGTTTAGAAGAGAATCCAAAAGTATTTCAATATATATTTGTGAATTATTCTGAATAATGGTTATATTTATTATCAAACGATATTAACATTAAACTAAATAAACGATAAACTAAATAAGAAATAACAACTAAATACTATTTCTTTTCTCTAGGATTAACAGAAAATTTTCTTCTGTTTTATGTATTTGGTAATTAAGATTAAATCATGTATATCTATCACATTATAGACAATTGAGGTGTAGGTCAAGATTAAGAAAACTATTTAAAGAAGGATCCAAGAGTATAGTTCATTTTTTAAAGAAATTGTCAAGAAAGGGAGTAGCCTTCACACTATAATTAATTATTTATAAATTCTCCCCATGTCCTATAAACATGGCTCTACGAGTGCAAGAAAATGCTATGATTCCTTTGGCCTAGTGATCATTATTATCTAACACGTGCATATGTTCTGGAAAAAAGTACATTCATACCCACAATGAGATGGACATGTAGAAGTCCTACCCCTGTCATTTCTTGTAGAAATTAACCATAAAGCTTGATTGAAACTCATTCATCTCTAGGTTTGAAATTCCCATTACTGAGGCAAATACAGCAGACAATGACAGGAATGGAAATACAATGTTTTGGTACAACAGTAAACTCTCAGATAAGGCAAATTTGGCATTGTGTTTAATTTAAAATCTATCAATGATTTGGAAAAGGAGTAAGAATAGTCTTTAAAATTTCTTTAAAATAATAACCCAAGTCATTTATTAAGGTTTCAAAAAGGATGCAAGAAATATAAATAATTCAACACATCATTCCCATGGCAAGATACAATATGCTACATATAACACTTTACAGTTAATCCATCTTGAAATATGGACTTTAATGTTATTTTTCTAGAAAAAACAACTTTACTGTTATTTTCTACCTTCTAGCGACCTTCATATTAGTACCACATGAACTGTTGTAAAGCACATAAACTTCACATATTTTACACAATCACCATAAGCAAAGTCATATTTCCATTTTTTAAATTTAGAGCTAGAGAAGAGAGTCACCTAAAAATTGACATCAAAAGTAAAAAATCAAGGGAGGAAGCTTCAAGACGGCTGGCTGAAGGAATAGTCTTTTCCATAAAGAGCAATGAAAATAATGAGTAGGTAAGCATACTTAAAATAGTGCATTTAAGAGAGAACACTGAAATTGAACAGAGACGTGACAGGAAACACCTGAGGCATGGAAGGGGAGGAAAATGAGACAGCTGGCCCAGCTGGTGTTGGCTGAGAGTCAGAAGGGGCTCCTCAGTGTGTGAAAATGGTGAGAGATCCCCCAGAAGTCCACATTCCACTGTGAATAACCCTAGCAATAGGAGAGTCCCTCAACCCTCACAGGCCCTGAGACTAGATCAGGGACCTGCCTGGAGACCACATGATGGGATTACTCCAAAGAGAGAGCTCATGCTGAGTCCCAAAACCTAAGCAGCTGCAGTAAGTTGCCATTCAACACTGCTGGCATCTGCACCCTCTTCCAGGGGCCTGAGTACAGGTCTACCTAGTTTATTGCTACCACTGGAGCCAGCACCTACTTGAATGTGCCACCTAGGGGTCTGAGGACTGGCCCACCCAGCCCATTGCAAACACCATTAATAACAGTATGAGTCACTAGGGAGCCCAAAGGTTGTCCTGTGACTGCTACCACTACTGCCACTGCCCATGTGGGACCTAGGACCCACCCAGCTGCCTGGCCAGCCACTTCCACTGCTGGCATCTGAGCAAGCTGCATGAATGTCCAAGAGTCAACTAGCTCAGACCTGCTAATATTGGTGCCCACATTTACCATCCAGAGTCACAAGGACAGGCATGATTGGCCCACTGCTGCCACCACTGGTGCCTGAATATTGGTTTATCTGATACCTCCGTCTCCAGCAAATCCTCACTACAGCCTCCAATAAAAACCACTAACCCACTGAGGAAATCATGGACACCACTGACTCTGTTTATAACTGAATAAATAAAAAATAAAGCGAAAGTGTAGTGACCTATGCAGACAATACCATCAAAACATCTTCAGTAAAAATTCTTCTCAGATAAAAGACAATCCAAAAACTTGGAAAAAGTGACTGTTGCACCAGATGCACAGATATCAACATAAGGACACAAGAAACATGAAAAAAAATGAAATATTTACAAGGATTACAATAAAAAATTAATAAATTTCAAAAAAAAAGAATTCAAAATATTGATTTTAAGGAAACTCAGTGATATATAGGAAAAACACAAACAATACAAATAAATCAGAATATCAATTAAGGATATGGATGATAAATTTACCAAAGAGATAGATATCACAAAAAAAGAAACAAACAGAAGTCCTGGAATTGAAGCATTCAATGAATGAAATTAAAAATACATTTAGAGCTTCAAAAATAGACTGGATCAAGCAGAAGAAAGGGGTTCAGAACTGCAGACAGGCCTTTTGAAATAACTATGTCAGACAAAAAAGAAAGAAGAATAAAAATGAATGAAAAAAACTCTATGTGACATATGGAACATGACAAAGTGAACAAATATCAAAATTTGTGGTGTTCCAGAAGCTAGGGAGGAGATAAAAGTCACAGAAAACCAATTTAATGAAATAGCAGGTAAAAACATTTGAGGTCTAGCAAAATATTTAATCACTTAGATGTAGAAACTCAGAGATTCCCAAATAGATATTACCCTAAAAAGTCTTCTACATGATACATTATAGTCAAACTGTCAGCAAAGACAAAGACAGAATTCTAAAAACAGTGAGAAAAAAGCATCTATTCATATTTAATAACTGCCCCCCATCAGACTAACAGCAAATTTCTCTAAAGAAACTTTATAGGCTCTGAGAGAATGAAAAAAATATATTCAATGTTCTGAAAGAAAAAAAAAGCCTGTCATCCAAGAATAATATACCCAGCAAAGTTATCCACCATAAATGAAGGAGAAATAAAGTTTTTACCAGAGAAGAAAAGACTAAGGGAATTCAATACTACTAGACCAACCAGATAATAAATGCTTAAGTCCTACACTTGGAAACAAAAGGATAATACCATTATAAAAATACATGAATGTATAAAATGCACTAGTAGAGCAATCACACAAACGAAGATGAAGAGGACTCAAATGTTACCATTACAGAAAATCACCAAACTGCAATGATAAACAACAAGAGAAACAATGACACAAATACAAAAATACAAAAGATATATAAAATAATCAAAAGATAATTACTGATACTATTACAGAAAATCACCAAACTGCAATGATAAACAATGAGAGAAATAATGACACACACACACACACAAATGATGTACAAAATAATCAAAAGACAATTAACAAAATAATAGAAATAACTACATATTAATAATAACTGTAAATGCAAAAAAATTAAATTTTCTACTGAAAAATATAGACTGGTTGAAAGAATTTTTAAAATGACCCAACTATATCATGCAAACAAGACACTCACTTCACTTGTAAAGACACATATAGACTGAAAGTAGACAGAAATTGAAAAAGACATTAATTACACACAAATAGAAACCAAGCAAGCCAAAGTAGCTGTACTTATGATAGCTGTCCATCTGGAGCAGCCACTGCAAAGATGCCGGCTGAAGTAGAAGACGCATGGCTGGGGGCTCTGAGCTCTGGGGATTCAATGGGGGCTGAGAAAAGGTGGGAGCCCTGCCACTACAAATTGGCAGAGCAGGAGCCCTGTGCTCCCAGGTGCAGCTGCAGCTGCCCAGCTGTGGCTCCACACCTGGGCATCTCTGTGCTCTTGGGCCAAGGAAGCCTCCCCCTGCTCCCCACATGCTTGGAAGTACCCTACTCCTGCTTCCTGGCCTCCCCCTTCCCCTGGCACCAGCCATGATTCCAGCTGGGTGGTGTGCATGCTTGGGGCAGCCCCACGCTGCCTCGGTCTTGAGCACTGACGAGCATGGGAGGGAGGCCAGGGAGGTTGAAGGCGGCTTGGCACAGGCCTGCAGGCGCTCCTTGGCATGGAAAGCCAGGGCGCCATGGACATGTTGATGATGGCAGGAGGCAGCTGGGTTTCTGGGTGGCAGGTCCCCAGTGAAACCCCTCTTGCAGCCTGGAGGCACGGCTGCCCATTCCAGGTGGAGTCCACAGTCCAGAGTGAGAACTTATGGTGCTTTTTCCAGGCCCACCTATGGCCACTCATGGACCAATCAGCATGCACCTCCTCCCTTCTGAACCCATAAAAATCCTGGAATCAGTCAAATGCACACGGATGTCATGACTACTAGCTGCATGAAGGAGCTACCCACTTTGGGTCTGGTTGACTCTTCAGGATGACCTGCCTGAAGAAAGGAGCTACCCACCATGTGTCTCCACTCCACTGAGAGCTGGATGCTCTCTGGGATGACCTGGCTGAAGAAAGAGCTGCCCACCATGAGTCGCCTCTCCACTGAGAGCTGAACCCTCACTGGCATGACCCGCCTGTGAAAAGGAGCTGTCCACCACAGGTCTGCTCTCTGCTGAAAGTTGGATCCTCACCGGGATGACCTGCCTGAGGAAAAGAGCTGCCCACCAGAGGTCTCCTCTCTGCTGAGAGCTGGGTGCTCACCCAGATGACCTGCCTGAGGAAAGGAGCTACCCACCAGAGGTCTCCTCTCTGCTGAGAGCTGGAAGCTCACTGAGATGACCTGCCTGCAAAAGGAACTACCTATCATGGCTCTCCCTCTCCCCCGAGAGCTGGACTGCTCACTGGGATGACCTGCCTGTGAAAAGGAGCTACCTATCACACATCTCCTCTGCTGATAGCTGGACCCTCGTCAGGATGACCTGCCTACAGAAAGGAGTTAGTCTCCTGAGAGCTGATCTGTCACTTAATGAAGCTCTTCTCTGCCTTGCTCGCACTCCAATTGTCCAAATATCTTATTCTTTTTGGATGCAGGACAAGAACTTGGGACCCACCAAATGGTGGGACTGAAAGAGCTGTAACACAACCAGGGCTGGAACATTTCTCCTCCACTTGCCACATTGTGGTGACAAGAAGGAGAGGAGAGCTGTGGCCCTTCCAGGAGTCCAGACCTCGGGGCTCTGAGCCAGGGCTATGACATCCTCTTTGGGGCTCTGTGGTTCCTGGCATCTCTGAGCTTTTGGGCACCACCATGTTCCTCCTGTCCAGACACTGGTGCCCACAGTGGAAGCTGCTTGCAGTATGTCTGGTCCAGCCCCACCACCTTACACAAAGTTGGTGCTTGTGCTGATGCCTGGAGCTGCCCACCCTGCTCCAGCTGGTGCACCTGGCTGTGCGCACTGGTTGGACCCCGTGGTTGCTCAATCACATACCCCTTGCTGCCTGGCTTGCCCTCGGCAAGCAAGGGATCCATGCTGGTAGCTCAACCTGAGTGCAACCTGCCAGGCAGAACAAGCCCAGCAGGCAAAAGCAAAATTTACGCAGAGGCACTGCTGGCCACAGAGCTTTTCAGCTGGTGAAGTGATACCCTAAAAATCCCATGACACTTATATCAGACAAAACAGACTTTAAGTCAAAAACAGTAAAAAGAGACAAAGAAGGTCATTATGGAATAAAGGGATCAATGCAATAAGAGGACATAGCAATTCTAAATATATATGTACCCACACTGGAGGACTCAGATACATAAAACAAATTATAAATCTCAAATAAAAACATAAATTTGAGAACTTCAAAAACAAAATAGATTAAGTAGATGAACGTATTTCAGAACATGAAGACAGATCTTTTCAAATAATTATTTTAGACTATAACAAGAAAAAGAATAAAAAAGAATGAACAAAGTCTATGTAGCATATTGGAAACCCTAAAATAAACAAATACCAAGTAGACTCCAATACAATAGGAGGTGGGGACCTCAACACCCACTCTCAGAATTAGGCAGATCATATAGACAGAAAATTAACAAAGAAACAGTGATTGAAGGAACCTAGCAGACATTTACAGACCCTTTTTCTAACAGCTGTAGAGTATACATTCGTCTCATCAGCACATGGACTATTCTCCAGGATAGACTATATATTAGATAATAAAACAAGCTTCAACAAAAATGTAAAAGTTGAAATCTTCTCAACTAACTTATCAGACAACAATGAAATCAATAACAAGGGGAACTTTCACAACTGTATGAATATATAGAAATTAAATAACATGCAATTAATTGACCATTGGGTCAATAAAGATATAAGAAAGGAAATTTTTAAAAAGCATTCTGAAACAAATGAAAGTCAAAACACAGCATGCCAGCCAAAGCACAGCTAAGAGGAAACTTTATAGCAATGAATGCATACACCAAAAGAGTAGAAAGATTTCAAATAGACATTCATAATCATGAACCTCAAGGAACTGAAGAAGTAAGAATACACTAAACTCTAAAA
The DNA here is from genome assembly GCA_036589455.1 of Ateles fusciceps. Classification (NCBI taxonomy): domain Eukaryota; kingdom Metazoa; phylum Chordata; class Mammalia; order Primates; family Atelidae; genus Ateles; species Ateles fusciceps. The sequence continues at coordinate 2,181,631 of JAZHEH010001419.1, read as the reverse complement.
GGTTAGAAGAAAAGAATAAAGATCAGAGCAGGTAAAAAAAAATGAGACTAAAAACACAATACAAAGGATCAACAAAACAAAAAGTGTGTGTTTTTTTTTTTTTAAAGATGAGCAAAATCAATGAATCAACCACTATCTAGACTAACTAAAGGAAAAAACACCCCCAAAACTAGAATTAGCAGCAAAAAAGGAGCCACTACAACTGATACCTCAGCAATACAAAAGACCATCAAAGACTATGATAGACAACTATACATGACCAAACTGGAAAACCTAGAAGAAATGGGTAAATTTTTGATACATACAACAAACCAAGATTGAATTAGAAAGAAATTGAAAACCTAAACAGACCAGTAATGAGTAATAAGACGGAATCAGCTATAAAAAGTCTTACCACGTGGGCTTCACTACCCTACTAACAGAGTTAGATCACCAAGGCAAAAAACTAACAAGGAAATTCTGGATGTAAATTCAACACTTAACCAATCAGACCTAATAGACATTCAGAGAACACTCCACCCAGCAACTACAGACTGTACATTCTTCTCATTTGCACATAAAACACACACTAAGATCAACTACATACTTGTGTCAATAAATTAAAAAAATCAGTGTCAATAAATTAAAAGAACCTGAAATCCTACCAACCTACTTCTACCAAAAAAAATCGACACCAATTAGATCTGTCAAAACCACACAATTAAATGGAATTTAAACAACTTACTCCAGACTGACTTTTGGGTAAACAACAAAATTAACACAGAGTTTTAAAAAAGTTCTTTGAAATAAATGAAAACAGAGACCCATCATACCAAAATCTCTGGAATGCAGCAAAAGCTTTGTTAAGGAGAAAGTTTGCAGTACTAAGTGCCCAACTAAAACAGTTAGAAAGATCTCAAATTAACAATCTAACATCACACCTAGGGGAACTAGACAAAGGAGAACAAATTAACCTCAAAGCTAGCAGAAGAAAAGAAATAACTAAAATTAGTGCAGAACTAAACAAAATTGAGATCCAAAAATTCATATAAAAAAGCAACAAAAATAACAGTTCTTTGAAAGGATAAACAAGATCAATAGACTGCTAGCAGAGAGCCAGATCAAGAACACAATCTGATTTACAGAAGCTGCATGCACACAAAAAATAAAATACTTAGGAGTATATCTAACCAAGGAGGTGAAAGAATTCTACAAGCAGAACTACAAAAAAACAGCTGAAAGAAATCAGAGATGACACAAACAAATGGAAAAACTTTTAATGCTCATGTATTGGAAGAATTAACATCATTAAAATGGTCATACTGCCCAAAGCAACTTATAGATTCAATGTTATTCCCACAAAAGTATCAAATTAGGAAAAACTATTATTAAATTAATATGGAACCAAAAATAACTGAAATAGCCAAAGCAATCCTAAGCAAAAAGAACAAAGCCAGAGGCATCACAATACCCAACTTCAAACAATAATATAAGACTACCGTAACCAAAAGAGTATGGTAGTGGTACAAAAATGACACAAAGACCAATGGAATAGAATACAGAATCCCTACATAAAGATGTACACCTAAAGCCATCTGTTCTGTAATAAAGTCAATAAAAATAAACAATGGGAAAGGATTCACTATTCAATAAATTGTGCTGGTACAGGTGACTAGTCATATGAAAAAGAATGAAATTGGATGCCTCTTTCACCATGTACAAAAATTAACTTAATATGGGTTAAAGATTTAAATTCAAGACCTCAAACTAAAAGGATCCTAGAAGAAAACCTAGGAAATGTCGTTCTGGACAGGGGCCTTGGGAAAGAAGTTATGACTAAGTCCTCAAAAGCAATTGCAACAAAAACAAAAAAAGACGTGCGACCTAATTAAACTAAGGAGCTCTGCACAGCAAAAATAACTGTTAACAGAGTAAATAGGCAACCTACAGAATGGGAGAAAATATTTGCAAATTATGTATCTGACAAAAGTCTAATATCCAGAATCTATAGAAAAGTTACACAAACCAACAAGCAAAAACAAACAAACAAAAATCTGCATTAAAAACTGGGCAAAATATATGGACAAACACTTTTCAAAAGAAGACGTAACAGGTGGCCCACAAACATATGAAAAAATGCTCAACATCACTAATCATCAGAAAAATGCAAACAAAAACCATAATGAGATACCATCTCACACCAGTCAGAATGACCATTATAAAAGAGTCAAGAAACAACAGATGCCAGTGAGGCTGCACAGAACAGGAATGCTTACACACTCTTGGTGGGAATGCAAATTAGCTCAGCCACTGTGGAAAGCAATTTGGAGATTTCTCAAACAACTCAGAACTATCATCTGACCCAGCAATTTCATAAATGTGTATGTATCCAAAAAAAATTTATTCTACTAAAAAGACATATGCACTCACAGGTTCATTGCAGTGCTATTCACAACAGCGAGATAAGGTATCAACCTAGGTTCTCACAAACAGTGGACTGGACAAAGAAAATGTGATATATACATAATGGAATACTAAGTAGTAATAAAAAAGAATGAAATCATCTCCTTTGCAGCAACATGGATGCAGCTGGAGGCCATTATCCTAAGTGAATTTACACAGGAAAAGAAATCTAAATATTCCGTGTTCTCATTTATGAAGGGGGAGCTAAAAACTGAATACTCATAAAGATAACAACAAAAGACACAAGACTACTACAGAGGGTGAGGAAGGAAGGGGAACAGTGGTTAAAAAATTACGTATTGGGTACTATGCTCACTACCTGGGTGATGGAATCATTTGTACCCCAATCCTCAGCATCACAGAATATACCCATGTAAGAAACCTGCACATGTACTCTTGCATTGAAAATTAAATTTCACATTTTATTTTATGTCTCCTAACAGAAAATTCCTAGACTGGATGGCTTCACTGCCATATTCTACCAGACTTATAAGAATAACAAAAAACAATTCTATTCAAAGTATTCCCAAAAATTGCAGAGGAGGGAGTTCTCCCTAACTCTTTACCCTGATACTATTTCCCTGACACCAAAATCAGACAAGCATGCAACAAAAAATAAAACTACAGACCAATATTCATGATGAACACAGAGGCAAAATTCCTCAACAAAATATTAATAAACTGAATTCAACAGCTCATCAAAAAGATAATACAGCATGGTTAAGTGGGATTCATCCCAGGGATGCAAGGATGGTTCAACATACACATATTAATAAACAAGATACATAACATCAGTAGAATTAAGGACAAATAACATGATCATCACAATAGATAGAAACAACATCTGACAAAATTCAACACCCTTTCATGATAAAAACGCTCAACAAACTTAAAAGAACATGGCTCGGCTGGGCGCGGTGGCTCACGCCTCTAATCCCAGCACTGGGGGAGGCTGAGGCGGGCGGATCACGAGGTCAAGAGATCGAGACCATCCTGGCCAACACGGTGAAACCCCGTCTCTACTAAAAATACAAAAATTAGCTGGGTGTGGTGGCGCACGCCTGTAGTCCCAGCTACTCGGGAGGCTGTGGCAGGAGAATTGCTTGAACCCAGGAGGCGGAGGTTGCAGTGAGCCGAGATCACGTCACTGCACTCGCTCCTGGCGATGGAGCAAGACTCTGTCTCAATAAAAAGAAAAAAAAAAAAAGAACATGCCTCATAAGGAACATACCTCAACATAATAAAGGATGTAGGTCCAAAGGCCATTATTATGTTAAGCTGTGTTCCTTTTTACCTAGTTTGTTGAGAGTTTTTATCATGAAGGGATGTTGTGACAAACCTGCAGCTAACATCAAACTGAACAGGGAGAAGCTAAGCCTTTCCTCTAAGAACTGGAACAATACAAGGACGCCAAGTCCTAGCCAGAGCAATCAGGCAAGATAAAGGAATTAAAGTCACCTAAATTGGAAAAAAATAAGTCAAATGGTGTCTGTTTGTAGGTGACATTATTTTATATATAAAAAGACCTAAACACTCCACCAAAAGACTCTTAGACTTGATAAATTCAGTAAAGTTTCAGGATATAAAATCAACATACAAAAATCACTAGCATGTTTATTCACCAATAATGAACCAGCAGAAAAGGAAATGAAGAAGGCAATCTTATTTTTTTAACAGCTGCATTTTTTTTTAACAGGAGCGTAAAAACCAAAACATAAGAATAAATTTAAACAAGAATGTGAAAGACATCTACAAGGAAAACTACAAAACACTGACACAGTAACTGAAAAAGATAGTACAAATGGAAAGACAACCCACGCTCATGCATTGGAAGAATTAATATTGTTAAAATTACCATACTACCCAGAGTAATCTATAATACGAATCAATTGCTATTGAAATACCAATGTGATCTTTTCCCAGAAATACGAAAAAAAAATCAAAATTTGTTTGGAATTTATAAAGAGCCCAAATTGCCAAAGCAATCCTGAGCAAAAGAAAAAGAAATTTAAAAAGCTGGAGGCTTCACACCACCTAACTCAAAATGTAATACATGGCTCTGGTAACCAAAACAGCATGGAATTGATATAAAGACAAATACATAGACCAATGGAACAAAATAAGGAGCCCAGAAATAAGTTCACATATTTGCAGTCACCTAATTTTCAACAAAGGTGCTAGAAACATACATTGGGGAAAAGACAGTTTCTTTAATAAACGGTGCTGGGAAAACTGGATATCCTTATGAAACTAAATCCCTGTCGCTCACCGTATATAAAATCACTCAAAATGAATTAAAGACTTAAATGTAAGACTTGAAAATATAGAACGACTAGAAGAAAACATGAAGAACAAATTTCACGGCATTGGTCTAGCCAAAGATTTTATGGTTAAGACTATAAAACCACAGGCAGCAAAGTCAAAAATGGAGTAATAAAGTATATTAAACTAAAAAGCTTCTGCAGAGCAAAGGAAATAATCAATATAGAGACAAAACTGTTTAATGGGGGAAAATATTTGTAAACTAATCACCTGACTAAGGAGCAAAAGAACAAAGAATATACAGAGAACTCAAATAACCCAGTGGTAAGAAACCAAATTATCCCATTCCAAAGGGAGCAAAGGGATAAACAGACATTTCTCAAATCAGGACATACAAATGGCTAACAGGTATATGAAAAAATGCTCATCATCACCTATCATTGAGAAAATAAATATCAAAACCATAATGAGCTATCATCTTACCCTAGAATGCCTATTTATGAAAAGACAAAAAATAGTAGATACCGGTGAGGATGTGGAGAAAAGGAAACAGTCATACACCGTTGGTGGAAATGTAAATTAATGCAGACATTATGAAAAACAATATAAAGATTTCTCAAACAAACAAAAAAAACTAAACTAAAACTAAAAGTAGAACTACTTTAGGATGCAGCAATCCCACTACTGGGTATTTATCAAAATGAAAGAAGATCAGTATATCAAAAGGATATCTGCACCCCCAGGTTTAATGCAGCACTATTTGCAATAGCAAATATATGGAATCAACATTAGTTTCTATCAACACACAGATGGATAAAGGAAATATGATATATATACAGTGGAATACTATATGGCCATAAAAAATAAAATTATGTCATTTGCAGCAACATCAATAGAAATGTTGGTCTTTATGTTAAATAAAATAAACCAGGAACAGAGAGACAAGCACTGCATGTTCTCACTTGTCTGTGGGAGTTAAAAAAATTGATCTCATGGAGGTAGAGACTAGAATGATAGTGACCAAGGGATAGGAAGGGTGAGAGAGAGGAATGAAGAGAGGCTTGTTAATAGGTACAAACATACAGTCAGATAGAAGGAATCAGTTCTAATGTTTGACAGTTACATTTACATTGCAACTATGAATCATGACAAAAAATTCTTACAAATATGTCAAACAAAATATCTCACAAATCCAGTGTCTTCCACTTATTTAACTATATTCATCATTTTTGTAATTAAATAATATTTAACAAAATAACAATATTTAATCATCATCAGTGGCTCTTAAATTTCTTTTTAAAAGATGAAGAGTGGTGGTATTTGAAATTTCACTGTGTGTCTGGATCAATATCTATCAGTGGTGGTTTACCAGATGGCAGTATCCCACAGGCTGAACAAGTTTTTGACACATATACAGTCAAAATTTCCCAAAACTACTAGTCCCAATAACATTTAAATGCTAAACACGTAAACCAGAAAAATGTTAAAATACAAGATGTCAATTATATACTTAATGTATATAGGTATTCCTTTAGAACTAAATAATTCAATTTTTAATAATTCACCATTCCAATAGATATAAGTACATATTCTAATTATTACACTGGTATACAAATTAAATATTTATTATGTTTGTATTCGTTGGGAGGAGAACCAAAGAGTATTAGGGATTTTTTTTTCCCACCTTAATAGCAACTGTCATGAATCACTATTACAACAACAGTATGATATCTGAGATAGCTCACTATTTTCATGTCATGTTATTCAGTACTTCTACTCCATAATGCTGAACTGGCACTTTAGAAATGAGTGTACTCTCAGTGTATGAAATCAGCAGTCACATATTTGGAGATGATGTTTTTTGGAAAAGCCGATTCAGCAGAGGATTAGAGGTAGTAATAAGCATATGGCTAAAAATTATACACAAAAGAAATGGGAGTGGAGACACAAACTCAGACTCACAGGTAGAGGAAACAAAAGTAAATGTGAACCTTTAAGGAAAGAAGAAGTAAGACCTTCTCAGAATAAGATCAAAAATTAGAAGAAAAACGAGGGCTTACTGTTCTTAAACTAACAAGCTTCTTTTTGCAAGAAAAGGAAACAAAGATAATAATTTTAAAATGAAACTTCCAGTAATTTTTAATTCAAAAGTAACAAAAGGGCACAGATTTAAAAAGCTAGTAAAACAATATGAAACAAATATATAGTTTGGAAAGAAGTGTTGACTATACTTTTATGCAAAATAGGTTTATGATGTCACAGAGAGAAAAATTTAAATAGGTTTCTTTAAAAATTGTAGGAAAATACATTTTTGATATGGAAATTTATTTATTCAAACATGTATTATCCATTAAATGATATGCATTGAGTTAGTTAAGCAAAATGTACACATTGAGAAATGTGTACAGCAGAGTTTGAAAAAACTTACATTGTTAGCATTAGAAAATAGAATTATGAGATAATGGAATTTATTATATTTCTAAGTAAAGAGATAGTTGGGATTATAATCTTAAATTAGAGATAAATAATTTTGCTTTATTGTATGTCTCTAGTTGACTGAATTGAGGCCTACTATTTTGCCGTTCTTAAAATTTAGTCTCTATAACATATTTTAATTATCATAAGTACTGCACTTAAATGTCATTGCTTAATACTAATTTCCATTATTATTATTTTTTATTTTGCGTTAAGCTAATGGATACACGTGTAGAATGTACAGGTTTGTTCCATAGGTATGCACGTGCCATGGTGGTTTGCAGCACCTATCAACCCATCATCTAGGTTTTAAGCCCTGCATGCATTAGGTATTTGCCCTAATGCTCTCCCCTCTCCTTGCCCCGCACTGCCCCGAAAGGCCTCAGTGTGTGACGTGTAATTGCTTAACCACACTTAATATTATAATCACCATTTCTATAGGCTAGTTTAGATAACTATATCCTATCATTTTCTTCACCAATGTAATCACAAAACAAAGTTCAAAAAAAAATAACTTTTAGAGATAAAAATTGGCATAATTACATGATTCAATGAATATTTTCATGATTTTGAAACATTTATTCCCATTTATCTTACTGCATGCAAGATAATTTATATTTCAAATAAATTATAAAATGGAACTAAACAATTTCAAAATTTATTTAGCTTGTCACTTTACATAATGTAGTCTCACCTACCTGTATGCTTTTTTTAAAAAAGTTGTTGACAGTTTGAAAATTCACATTGCAAGTCAGTTAAGAGATAATAATGCAAAAACAAAACAAACAAAAAAAAAAAAACAAAAAAACCTCACAAAGCATTTTGATTTTGGTGGTATATCTTAATTTATTTGTTATTCAAATATCAATTTTCCAGTACTATTACTTGTTTATATAATTGCTGACTTGTAGAGTATTTGCTGATATTGTCATCTTTCTTTTCATAAAATTAATTTTATTTTAAGTTCTGGGATGCAGAATGTGCAGGTTTGTTACATAGGTCTACATGTGTCATGGTGGTTTGCTACACCTATCAACCCATCACCTAGGTATTAAGCCTTGCATACGTTAGCTGTTTATCCTAATGCCATCCCTTCCCCTGCGCCACTCACAGGCCCCAGCATGTGTTGTTCCTCTCCCTGTGTTCATGTGTTCTCATTGTGCAGCTCCCACTTATGAGTGAGAACATGTGGTGTTTGGTTTTCTGTTCTTGTGTCAGTTTGCTGAAGATAATGGCTTCCAGCTTCATCCATGTCCCTGCAAAAGACCTGATCTTGTTCCTTTTAATGGCTACATAGTATTCCATGGTGTACTTGTACCACATTTTTTTATCCAGTCTATCACTGGGCATTTGGGTTGATTCCATGTCTTTGCTATTGTGAATAGTGCTGCAATAAACATACACATGCATGTATTTTTATAAAAGAATGGTTTATATTTCTTTGGGTATACTCAGTAATGGGATGATTGGTGAGTCAAATGGTACTTCTGGTTCTAGGTCGTTGAGGAATTGCCACATTGTCTTCCACAATTGTTGAACTAATATAGACTCCCAACAACAGTGTAAAAGCATTCCTATTTCTCCACAGCCTCGCCAGCATCTGTTTTTTTGACTTTTTAATAATCACCATTCTAAGTGATGTGAGATGGTATCTCATTATGGTTTTGATTTACATTTCTCTGACACTATCAGTCTTTCAATGTAACCTATTATAAAAAGCTTGATAAGAAAACTGGGATCTATGGATACTGTAAATATTGTAAGGAATGTAATTTAAAGGGCAATGTGTTCAATTATTGAACTTCTATGTGTATAAACATTCCTTGACTGTCACAGCATATGGGAAAGAACTATAGAATCATATACTGTCTTGAAAATCTTAATCAGCCATGTACTGAACACTTATTATGTGTGCCATATTATAAAAAAAGTTGGTGATATTTTCTAAGATTTTCTGATTTATTTGTAAAATTTTTAAATTATTGAAAAGAATTAAACTACAAACATTGTAAAAAAAAATTCAACCAAATTTATAGACCCTGACTGATTAAAAACTCCCTTGTATCTCAACGCATTCACCTGTGAAATGAAAACAACAACCCTTACCATACCTAGGCATATGTTAGAATAACACATATTAATACATGTAAAGCCCTTAGAATAGTACCTTGTCCATAGAAAGCACTGAATAAATGTAACTTACGGTAATAATGAGGATGTTGAAAATATCATTATTATTACAACCTCAGTTGATTTCATTTGTGTTATAATTTAAATCTCTTCAGGCTTGTTTTTGAGTATTCTATGCAATTTTCTGTGGTTTGGTGTGAAAATGATTGGAATCACAGTGAGAGACTCTTTAGGGTAATAGGCACACTTGATTAGGAGATTGAGGGTTTGCTCTCCCTTAGCAGTATGAAAAATATCTAAATTTACCCATATAAGAAGAAATGCAAATTAAAATAAAAATAAAATGAATGCAAATTAAAATACAAATTAAAATGGGATCCATCCTTGTCTTTGGCATATGCGCTTCCTTTTCCTCCAGAGAAGTTATAATTAACTGTATTTAAATGGATTAATTCTAATAAAACAGTGACCTTAAAACAGCACATACACACATACACACTACACACACACACACACACACACTCTCTCTCTCTCTCTCTGTCTCTCTCTCTTTCTCTCACTCTCTTTTTGAATTAATGATTGCAATTCTGGTCATAGCTTTACAAATTGTAAATAAAACCCATCTCCTTTTTCTTTTTAATGAAACCTCCCTTGTGTCATCCGATAACACTTCTCTCCCTCATTATAAATAACCACAATAAAGAGGTTTACTTAATTTAAAAATAGTACAGAAATTGCCAAGTGACTGAACTATGTAGATAAAAATATATTAATAAAGAGACACCTTCTCTATTATTCAGAGGAGTAATTGCCAAATACAAACCATATCACCTGTTAGGCTTACTGTTTGAGATAGGGATACAGAATCAAATTGCTTATCTTGCAGGACATGTTTAATATGCTCATAGTTACACATTAAAGGGTGATAGAGATCTACCTCAATACTCTGTCTTTAAGAATTAATCCCAGAAGATTTTGGGTTTTGAAACTGGCCCTCATGCTTGCACAATATATGAAATTCAGAACCTTATAAAGAGATACATAAGGAAACTGTAAATATGAAAATAGTTTAAGAACATGTATATATGCTAGACAGTGATCCCATAAAAATGTTCGAATTATTGGCACAAGAGGTTCTAAAAATCATCCATGTGTTAGAAGAGACCATAGAGATAATCTGGGTCAATCTCAGTTTTATGAATGAAGAGTAAACAAAAGGCTCAGGAAAATGAAGTACCTTGAGAAAGATTATCCAGATGGCAGAGTAAAGGCTGAGACACAATTATTAGTGAGTCTTATATTTCAACCTTTGTTTGCCTGCTGATCTTATATATGTCTTTAAAATTTTCTTGGTTTGCTAAATACCAGCAATAATAATAATATCTGAGAACTTTCCACATGCCAGGAACTGTTGTATGAATTTAATTTATATAATTGCATTTAATCTTTACAACAATCATTTAAGGAGAACACTATTATCAATCCTTTATAGAGAAGGAAATCTAGCAGTTAAGCTACATTTTTATAATTTCATCTGTAAGTTATTTTGAAATGCTAGGGAGGCCAGGCGCAGTGGCTCACGCCTGTAATTTCCAGCACTTTGGGAGGTCAAGGCGGGTAGACCACTTTAGGATAGGAGTTCAAAACCAGCCTGCCACAGGGCAAAACTCTGTCTCTACTAAAAATACAAAAATTAGCTGAGCCTGGTGGCGGGTGTTGTAATCCCAGCTACTCAGGAGGTTGGGGCAGGACAATCGCTTGAACCTGGGAGACAGATTGCAATGAGCCAAGATTGCATAATTGTATTCCAGCCTGGGCAACAAAAGCAAGACTCGGTCTCAAAAACAAACAAAAAACAAAAACAAACAACAAAACAAATTCTAGGGAGCATACAAATTATTGGTAGTTATTTCTCCTCTTTAATGAAATTAACAGCATCTATGAATTAGATAGTGTTTGACCTAATATCTCTGACCTTTCTTCTAAAGAAAATTTGGAAGTGAAAATGTCACTCAAGTCTTCAGTAAAAATCAAGACGAAACATTTACTCTTTTCTATATTCTTCCATCCTTGAATCCACCTTGACCAGAACCAGTTTTGATTGATTCTCTACTTGGCTTCCTGCCTACGATGTGTTGTATAACTAGATTTGGACTTTCTTATAAAATGCTCTTTCACATTTCTTAAGCCTTACCTGATTTTAATTTGCACATCCCTTGCTCTGACCTGCTTTGTTTTATAGATTTCCTCTTCTCTTCACTTGAGCAGTCTGACAGCACTCAAAAGATGCTTATGATGGCTCATTTTAAAATTTTTCATGTTATCAGAAGTTAGTCACACTTATTAGAGACATTTTCTTCTTATAAAATAGCACACTTTTCATGGGGGTTTCTGATAAACTATGTGACGGCAGAGTTACTGCAATTTATTTTTCTAACAGTCTCAGCAAGAATACTGTTAATAAATCTATTGATATTAGCAATATCAATAGATTTAAAAATACCATGTTTCTCTTTCCAAACAAATATCTCTGGAATATACTGGAGGTAGCAGCAAAACCAGGAATGGATGTTCTGGCCCTTTTCTTACTTAGTGATTTGTACGCTCCCATTTTGTGACTTGACTGTTTATGAAACATCCTAAATTGCCTGTAAAGGATCCACTGGGAAGTTATGTCAATATAATAGATTATAAGTGATGTGAAAAGCTGTCTCATGTGTACAGTCTTTCACTCCTTCTACCAAGAGATAAAGACCCTACACAGCCTACGCTGGGCTTATTACCTTGTGCAGGAATATCGTGTCCTGTTTCAATCTTACGTTTTTGTCCTGCTTAAGCATATGTATCAGTGGTCCTCAGAGACATTCTCAGCTCCCACAGAGAAGGAGTCTGAGTCAAAGTCCTCCTGCTGCTGCCCAAGAGGGGTGTGTGCAGGCCAATGCCCCTAAATCAGGCCTAGAGAAAGCCGCTGGCCATGGGGGACCTATACCCACTACTGGAGCTGATCTTACTCTCTCATTCCTGTATTTGAGTAATGCACTGCCTCATCCAGTGCTTGACTGTGTTGTGTTTTTCTTGGTGACTCTGATATGCAGTGGACAGAAGTGTACAGACTTCTATTCTGAGTGGTTGAAATAGTGATGATCTTTGCTATCGCCCATGTTCAAGTTCTCTCCTGGAATTGGGAACCTGTGCACAGTTTTGTGTTTGACAGTGTGGTGGAGCGAGCAGGTCACCAAAGGAACACACTGTGGCCAGATGAAAATGCAAAGGCTTATAATGTATACACCTACTTTTTAATTTATAAACTTTAAAACACATTTTTAAGAAACCTTAATGCAAAAATGAAAGAACTGCCTGTATACAATTAGTTATCAATTAAAAGATCGGTGTTCGGGAAACATCTTTATTTCTAAGTATCGGCATAAAATGACTAGTCCTAACTTTAAAGTAGTGTTTTTTTTTTTTTTTTATAGAAACAGACTTATAATATTGACTAGAATAAAGGAAAATAGGAGTCATTGGGTCTAAACTCTGATTTTAATTTTCACCATATTTGCTTTAAAGAAATGTATGAGAAATCAAAATCAGAGAGGAAATGAAACACATGCTAAATAAACATCCTTTAAGAAGTGGCCATTAGTAGCCAAGATTTAGAAACAACCTAAGTATCCATCAACAGATAAACAGAAATTATAGTACAGTCATGTGCTGCATAATAACGTTTTGGTCAAGCACAGACTGCAAATATGATGGCGGTCCTCTAAGAGTATGACGGAGCTCAAATCTTGCTGTCATCCTGTGACATCACAGCTGTTGTAGCATAATTAGCTGCTTTTTATAAATTTAGTGAAGCCTAAGTGTACAGTGTTTATAAAGTCAACAGTAGCATGCAATCATGTCCTAGGCCTTCACGTTCACTCACCACTCGCTCACTGACTCATTTAGAGCAACTCCCAGTCCAAGCAACTTCCAGTTCTACAAGCTCCAGTCATCGTAATTGTCCTATATAGGTGTACCACGTTTCACCCTTTATATTTTTCATTGTATCTTTTCTGTGTTTAGATATATAAGTATTTACCATTGTGTTACAATTGCCTAAAGTATTAAGTATAGTACCAAGCTATACCGGTTTGTAGCCTAAGAGCAATAGGCTGTACCATATAACCAATACGAAGTAGGCTACATCATCCAGGTTTGTGTACCTACACTATATGATAATGTTCACACAATGATGAGATTGCCTTATGTTGCATTTCTTAGTGTATCTCTGTTGTTAAGCAAAGGATGACTGTGTACATACTTATGTACACACACACTCACTCACACACACATACACACATGCAATGGAATACTATTCAGGCTTTGAAAGAAAGAGATGCTGCCATTTGTAACAATATAGCAGAACTTGGAGGACATTATGCTAAATGAAATAAGGCAGACCCCTAAAAGAAAATGTTGTATGATATAATTTACATGTGGAATGTTTTGAAAAACTGTCAAATAAACAGAAACAGAATGGAACAGGGATCACCAGGACTAGAGAGCAGGAAAAAGAGAGAAGTAGGTAAAGGGGTACAATTTGTAGTTACATGGAATAAATAAATCAGTAGAAGATTTAATACATTATATATGGGTTATAGTTAACAATACTCTATAGTGAAAATTAGCTAAGAGTAGATTAAAGAGGCTCTTAACCTCTTCTCCCATCTACACTCAAAAGGTAACCATGGAAGGGAACAGATGTAAATTTGTTTAAACTGTAGTAATCATTTCTTATGCATATGTATATCAAAAATAATATTGCATAGCTTACATAGAATAAAAAATAAAAAGGAAGTGGCCATTAATTTTTGGTTGCCTATGTAAAGCTGAAATTATTTATGACATTAATTGCTTTAATTTAAATTGTATAAAAACTTAAAAATTGCATGAAGTATAAGACAAACTCCAAAGTACTTTCTCATCTTTAAATATTTTTAAAGGAATTTGAAGACAGAAGGCACACAAAACGACAGTAAAATACTTACCATTTAATAACAATAATTTATTTCAGTAAAGTGAGGAGAGACTCACAGACTTGGCGAGTATGGTTGCATATTCAGAAATGTGTCAATTCAGAAGCTCATTTATTCCCCCAGTGTATCAAACTATTTATAACAATTCAGGTTAACACCTGGTGTACTGCTTTAATTATGGTATCCCCTTTCATTTCAGAAATGTGTGTTTGGATATAAATTATATTGGCCAATTTAGTCCTTGATCACTCACCACCCTCTAATTGTCACAGGTGAAGGGGTTAATGAGTGCATGGATTCCCAAATATGAGATATACTCTGGAAGGGCTATATACATTTCTTTTGAATCCTCAATGGCTCCTATAGTTAGGCAACAGTAGAGTTTGGGCAACTGAAACCATAAGCCATAGACTACATTGTGATTCTGGGAATTCAGGGAATTACTTCTAGGGTCTCTGTTGGACAATGACATCTACTGTTCATAATATTGTGCTTCTTGTCTATGAGTGAAGCGTAAAAAAGGAAAAAGTGATTCTCAGTTTGCACTGGAGACATCTTTTATAGGTACTGTGCAGGAGGATATCAGGAAGATGCTCTAAACAGGACAACCTTGCTACTGAGTTTAAATAGTTAAGACACTGAATAAAAGCAGTCAATCCTGATGCACTTCTGACTGGTTATGGCTGTGGTAAGATGGCCTAATTCAGTTATGCTATGAAGCTTTGAAACCTTATCTGTCAAAAAGGTAGAATGGAGTTGCTCAGAGAATTGTATTGTTTTAGGCAAATCTGACTTGCTTAATAAGGGGAAGCATATCATCTTCTAGCATGAAAAAAAAACAAATGCAATAACGTACCCTGTAGCAAGCTAAGATTACATGTATCATTAATTTTTGGCAAGGCTGCTAACATGCTTTAAGCACGGAGATAGGCCTTTGGAGGATAAAAAGATTTCTTAACCTACAGGGGGAAAAAAATGATGAAAGCAATACCCTGAAGGAGATTCTTTCCTAACATATTCTTGGACCCCCTCTTTATTTTCTAGAACTTGAAAATAAGAAAGTGTGTTAGGATTTGTAGGAGAGTCAGTAGGGGTAAAGATTTTTGCAAGATATTTGCATTATTTAAAAAATTATTTTTGACAGTAATTTTGTTTTTTCTAATTGTCAAGCCAATCTGAATATTGACATTTTAACATGTGATCGTGATTTTTAGCTTTTTCTGAAAATTATACTCCTATTGACAATACCTAGGTAACAAAAACTCGAGATGTGAAAGCTATCCTGTGTTGGGAAATCGGTAGTGATTTCAAAGATCTACAAACTTTAATACATGAGCATTTTAATAAAAGAAAATTATAAAAATAATTCAAAATTATCATAAAAACAAATTATTGGCTCAATGTATGAATTAACACCCATAGTTTAGGTCCTTCTGTTACTTCCACCAATGAATAAATATATGCCGTCTATTTCTTGTATACCTTGTTTCATTCATCCAACAGAATATGAAGAATAACAATGATACAAAATATATTGTTTCCGTCCTTAATAAACTAAAACTTTGTTGGAAGAGAATGATGGATTTGCAGTAAGTGTAGGCCATTTTGTAAGGATATATGATGTTTTCATCTGGGAAACAAAAAAATTCTGATGCTCAGGACATATTCCAGTTGTGTTACATCAGAATATCTGGGGGTAGGGACCCAGGCATAGGTGCTAGTTTTTAAAGCTACCCAAGTGGTTCTCAAGTGTAGCCAAGGTTAAATATTGCTGTAGAACTTTGCAACTCAAAGGGTGGCAGCATCAGAAACACCTGGGATTTTTGTTAGACATGAAGATGCTCAGGCCCCACCTCAGGTTTAAGAAATCAGAATGTGCACTTTAATGAGGTGTTCCAGGTGACTCATACGCATGTTAAAGGTTGAGAAACAGCCCATAGAAATTGTAAGAGGAGAGTGACACTTTGACCTAGGGAAGGCATCAAGAAATGGATACCTGGAGTAACTGACAAATGGGATAACGGGGGAGGAAGAAAGTAAACAAGATAAAGAGCCAGGGGCACAATGAGGAAGAAAGTGAAAGAACAGAAAAAGAAACAGGGAAAAACAGTTGAAATGATGAAGGGTCCTTTGCAATACTTAGCTTGCAAATATCTGACAATTGTCTTATGCGTAGTTAAAATCTGGGAACAACTGCTGGAAACAGGGAGTGGTGGCTCCCTGGGGTCACTAGGTGTCTCAGGGAATGCTACTCTGAGTTTTGAGTTTTTTACAAAACCATTTATTTAAAGCATACTAGCCATGGCTGCTTCAAGAATATCCTAAAGGGAATGTTCTCCCACATCATAAGCAACATATAGTTAGAAACTCAAGAGTTCTATTTTATTTTCCTATTTATAATAAAGTTATAACTGCTAATTTTAAAAAAAAATATAAAGAAAATTTAAAGAAAATAAGAATCACTCATAATAGTATACATAAGAGAAACTATCATTAATATAATGATTAATATCCTTATGTAACCAGGGGGGAGCATATCTAGCTCCCAGAGATCGCCAAAAGATGTGACGGGTGAGTAAAACTTCAACCAGATAGTCTGGTTCCCACTCTGGGAGTTGAACTCAGGCCACCTGGATGAAAGCTCCAAATCCTAGCCACTAGACCACGTAGTTCTTGGCCTTGCTAGCCCCAAAGAATGGGGAGAGGGACCCCAGAGGCACAGTGAGCTTACTGTTT
The DNA here is from genome assembly GCA_036589455.1 of Ateles fusciceps. Lineage (NCBI taxonomy): Eukaryota > Metazoa > Chordata > Mammalia > Primates > Atelidae > Ateles > Ateles fusciceps. Next base: position 2,164,568 of record JAZHEH010001419.1, on the reverse strand, counting down.
GAATAAATATCATGGACCCAAAGATTTTTGCAGAAAAGTGATTTATTAGACAGAGAGGGAGAGAGAGAGAGAGAGAGAAGAAAGATGGCTCCCGTCATGGGAGGGGACCCAGAGAAGAAATCTGCATAGTTAGGAGCAGCCGGAGTTTTAAGGCTTGAGTTATTCCCACCCCATTCATGTTCTCATCCAATGAGAGGAGTTCTTTCAAACTTCCTCTGGAGTGATTGATCTTTGACTCTGATACCCCATTGGCTGCTTGGTTCACAACCCTGAGTTACAGAGCCCCCTCCTCCCAGAGCTTCCTATGGTTTTTTTTGGATCAAGGAGCCTCAGCTGGCTTTCTCTATCTAGCCCGCCTGCAGGAAACCCAGACAAAGAACTTTACATTTGAAACCCCTCTGGTTCCGGGATGGAAGTGCTGGGAAACTCCTTCTTTGAAACGACACTACTTGCAGACCCCAGAAGAGAAGCTTCTGTAACAGTCCCTCACTAACATTAATATTTCTATGAATATATTAAGTATCTTCTCCTCTAAAGATAGAGCTCTACTTATGCAGATTTGTGTACTTTTTGAATTCATCATTGTATTAAACATTAAAGTAAATAATATCACCAACATCATTTTTCTAGAAAATATATTCTTTGTTCTTTTAATAAAATATAGCATCTTACGGTTAAATATTTTAAAATACAAATAATGTTTTAAAAAATCTATCATTCCACATCCCCCAAAATAGTCATTCCTAAACTTTTGGTATTTAGGCTCCCAGCTGCTTTCTCCAAACTTAGAAATGGAATTATGTTCTAGCTATTGTTTTATAACTCATTTAAATATTCATATTGATAAATTTTCTCAGCATCTCTTTTTAAAATAGTCAAATTAACAAACTTGCCAAAGATTATTGTGACAGGCACTATAGGTCAGCTTATTCAACACCCATTGTTGTTTTCTGTTAACCTTTTATCCTATAGTGATTGAATTGCATAAAACTTGATTTTCCAGCCTGCCTTACAGTTAGAGATACCTATGTGGGCAAATTCTAATGAACAGAATCTGAGCAGAAGTTTGCTGGTTATGCTTTGATAAAAGCTTTTTCTTCCCTAATGAAAAGGGACAGGAGAACTGGTATTTCTGTTTATGCATCCTTTTCTCTGCCTTGCAAACAGATACGCTGCCTGGAGGTGTAACTGGCGTCTTTGAAATCAGGAGAAACGAAGCCAACACTCTTTGTATGATGAATCAGATACACAGAAAGATCCTGAATCCCTAAATTATCACTGAATAGTTCAACAACCTCCAGCAAGACCGTACCTTTGTTCTTGTTATAAGAGAAAAAATAAACTATTCAAGGAAGTCTTAATCAGGTTTTCTGTTGCTTTCAGCCAGTTGCATTGCTAACTGGTAGAAAGCTGCCCATCTTTATCTCTGCATGCATTGTCAGACATAATTCTGTGGAAACGTGTCTATTGCTCAGAAAACAAGGATAAGGATAGGATGTTTGTTCTAGTTAAAAAAGTAAAGAGGAAATCCTTATACAACTCCTTCTTGGGCCTAGAATTCCCCCAGTTTAACTCTCCCTCACTGTGCTTTTATGTTAAGTGACTTTTTACATTTAAATAACTTTATCCTCCATTTGGGTCAGCAGAGGAAAATAAAAACAAAACTTTTCAGGCTAAAGTACATTAACTTCCAATTTAAAATATAAAATGGAAAGAGATAGCAAATATAAACATAAGATATTTTTCATTTATGTATTCATTAGTCAACTAACATTTATTTGAAGGACTTTTACATGACACATACCACACCCTCAGGAAAGACGTGGTGAATAATATTTTTGTTTTATTTCCTTCCTTCCTTTCTATTGATCTTAAACTATTATTCTAATAGGGGTGGACTTTGACAAGCATTATGAAAGCAGATATTAAACTGGATTATAGTTTTTTATTTTAGTGGGTGCAAGAAAGTATTTCAGACCACAAAGGACCAATGCATCAGTGTTCTTAAAAAGCGTTAAGAATTTTCCACCAATATAGACCCACTGGAAAAAATAATAAGAGAAATAAGAGAGAAAATATACTACATTTGGTTACGTGGCTTTTGAAACAGTTCGTTACTTTTTCAGATCAGCAGAATGTCCATGGATACAGAAATCCATATTCACAAGTTGAATAAGCAAGCAAATATAACAAAAAATGTAGGCAACTAATTTTCACTTAAAAAGCAGATTAATCTTACATTTCAACATTTAACAAATTGGTGTGGTTATGAAAACATTGGCTACAGATCTCAATAGTTCCATCTCTGATCTATTTCACGACTCTACCCCTGGATTCCTATTTATTTCTAATGGAGAGTAGAGCATGAACTGACCTTACACATAAATGAGCTTATTTAAATGCAAATCATCCCGTGGAAACTTCTGGTGAAATACTTAAATACAGGACCATCTTTTAAAAAAAAAAAGCAAAATATCAAATTCCTAATTCTCACTTTTCTTTGTATTATATTCGTATCACCCTTTCAGCTCATCCTTTACTAGTTTCCCAGGGCTTTATGAGGTTCATCAGACAAGGTTAAGAAAAATGACATGTTGATAAGATTCTGTCTTTTTTATCTTGATGGCTCAAATCAATATAATATTACTATTCTCTAGTATTTTACCAATCTACCCAGGCTTTTGCCAAGACAATTCTTGGATTTACAGAGTTTTCAAGTAACAATCAAATAAAGTGAAAGCTACAATAAGTTGTCGGGGCTAGTGGTAATAAATTTTTTTAAGCCCAAATTTATTTTCTATTTTAAAACATGAGAACCTCTTTAAATCATGCTCAAGTGAAAATAACTTACTTAGAAATATTAGCATTTTACTTGTCTCCAATACATTTAATTCAGTTTTGTATAGCTCATCCTAAAATGGAGATTAGAATAGGGTGAACTGGAAAAAATACAATAAATTATGACCTGTCTCCTGATAGTTGAGATAATTTCATTTAGGTAATATTAAATTTTATTTAAATCACATTATTTTAATTATATGTATGCATGTACATAAAAATGGATCATATTTCCATATTTCCATTTTCACGTGAGATAAGATTGACAATGACTCACATTATTTTATGAAGTCTAAAAGCCTTAAATGCTCAAGTCTCTTTCTCTTTTTTTTTTCTTTTACTTTAAGTTCTGGCGTACATGTACAGATCCTGCAGGATTGTTACATAGGTATACACATGCCATAGCGGTTTGCTGCCTCCATCCCTGTCACCTACATTAGGTATTTCTCCTAATGTTATCCCTCCCCAATCTCCTCACCCCCTGCTATCCCTCCTCTAGCTCCCTTACTTCCTCAGCAGGCCTTGGTGTGTGATGTTCCCCTCCATGTGTCCATGTGTTCTCATTGTTGAACACCCACTTATGAGTGAGAAAAAGTGGTGTTTGGTTTCTGTTCTTGTGTCAGTTTGCTGAGAATGATGGTTTCCACATTCATCCATGTTCCTGCATTGATAAGGTTCTGTCTTTTTCATCTTGATGGCTCAAATGTCCTTAACATGTCCCTGCAACATCCATGTTCCACATCCATGAACTCATCCTTTTTTATGGTTGCATAGTATTCCATGGTGTATATGTGCCACATTTTCTTTATCCAGTCTATCATTGATGGGCATTTGGGTTGGTTCCAAGTCTTTGCTATTGTAAACAGTGCCGCTATGAACATACGTGTGCATGTGTCTTTATAATAGATCGATTTATAATCCTTTGGGTATATACCTAGTAATAGGATTGCTGGGTCAAATGGTATTTCTATTTTTAGATCTTTGAGGAATCCTCACACTGTCTTCCACAATGGTTGAACTAATTTACACTCCCACCAACAATGTAAAAGTGTTCCTATTTCTCCACATCCTCTCCAGCATCTGTTGTCTCTAGATTTTTTAATGATCGCCATTCTAACTGGCATGAGATGGTATCTCAATGTAGTTTGGATTTACGTTTCTCTAATGACCAGTGATGATGATGCTCAGGTCTCTTTAAGGTGGTTTAAAAATAAAATGACCAGCTATCCATTTCAAAATATTTATTTCTAAATGAAGGAAACATCTAGGTCTTTGGAGAATGTTTCTACGTTTTTTTCAGATTTTAAATTATGGGTATATTAATCAAAAGCATCTTATTACTTAAGATCATAGTGTTATCATCTAGGGCAGGGGGCACTAAACTACAGCCCATGGGCCAAATCCCGTCCAATGCTTCCTTTTGTAAATAAAGTTTTATTGGAACACAGGCATGCTCACTCATTCATGTATTGTCTAGGGCTATTTTTGATGGCAGCGGTGGGCCATCCAAAGCAGCTGCTGCCATTGGACCAGCTGCAGCAGGAAAGCCCCAACAGTGGTGACAGGAGTGGCTGCAGGAGCAGTAGTGGCAGCAGTGGGGACCCCACCCCAGGCTGCGAGGAATTGCGGCTGGCGCTGCCTGCACAATTCACAAAATGGGTGGAAGCAACACCCTCCCAGGCGCAGGACCTGGGCGTCTCTGTGCTCTGCACCGTCAGGTTCTTGGGAAGGCCCGCCACCCCCACCCCTGCAGGCTGGGGAGTGTCTGCTCCTGCTGTCTGGCATCTCCCTACTGCTGGTACCCACTCCAATTTAGAGCAGGGTTCAGGCTGAGCCTGGGCACTGTCACAGCCCTGCTGATACGTGTATGCTTGGGGCAGTACTGTCATGCCAGGCCCTTGCCACCTAGGACCCCTCTGGATTTGGGGCACTGATGAGTGCTGAGGGAAAAGCTGTTGTGGGGTGGGTGAGGGGGACTGCATGCTGGCCTGTAGGTTCCCCTTGATGCTAGCAGCCTGGGTACCATGGAGGATGGCAGGAGGCAGACAAGCTCCTGTGTAAAGGTTGAGGGTCCCCAGTGAGGCTCCACCTTCAGGCCAGGTAGGGCTGCCAATCCTGTGGACCAGAGTGGGAACCTGTGGTGCCTTTTCTGGGCCCATTCATGGCTGCCCATGGATGAATTGGTGCCCACTTTCTTCCCTCTGAGGCCCATAAAAGCCTCAGGCTTAGCCAGAGCAGAGCAGATGATGGGCTAACCAGCTGCAGAGAGGAACTGCCCTCTCTGCTGACAGCTTAACAATTGTCAGGAGACCCAGTTGCAGAGAGGAGCTACCCTTTCTGATGAGAACTGAACACTCTTCTGTATGACCTGCCTAGCAGAGAGTAGCAACCCTCCTCTCCTAGTCAGGGTGTCCCAATGAATGTTGAGCTCCTAGTGCTTCTAGAACAGGGACACCTGGCTACGGGGGACACCCCTGGCTATGGAGAGGAGACTCCCACTGTGGGTCTCCTCTGAGCTGCTGTATTGCTCAAGGAAGCTACTCTTGGCCGTGCTCACCCTCCACTTGTCTGTGTACCTCATTCTTCCTGGTCATAGGACAAGAACTTGGGACCCACCAAATGCTGAGGCTAAAAGAGCTGTAACACAAACAGGGCTGAAACATGCCCCTTGCTCACCACATTGTGGGCAAAGAGAAGGAGAGAAGAGCTGTGGGCCTTCGAGGAGTCCAGACCTGGGAGCTCCCCAGTCCAGGGCTGTGACTCCCTCTTTGGGTCCCTGCAGTTTCTGGTGTCTCCAAGTTTCCAGGCACCACCACATTCCCTGCCACCCGCTGGAAGAGCTGCTTGCAGCCCACCTGGTACAGCTGCAGCTTCGCAGAGAACTGGTGCCCATGCTGGTACCTGGAGCTGCCAGCCCCATGGCAGCCCCATGGCAGCAGCCGGCATGTCTGACTGTGCACAGTGGCTGGACCCCATACTGACACACACACTTCTTCCTGTCTCTCCACCCCTGACTTGCCTTCTCCCTTGGAGGCATGGGATCTAGGCTGGTAGCATGAGCCAAGGGAAGCCTGACAGGCTGAGTGGGTGGAATGAGCCTAGCAGGCCTGAGCAAAACGTGGGCAAAGGTGCCATAGGCCATGGAGGTTTCCAGCCAGCAAAGCAACACCCCAAAGATCCTGTAACGCTTTCTATTCAAGGAAAGAGTTGAGTAGTCTGACAGAAAATGTATAACCTGCATAGCTGAAAATATGTACTATCTTGCTCTTTACAGAAAAAAGTTAGATTCTAGGGGGGACGCATAAAGAGATCTGGCATCTTTGTCAAATCTTGCATTATATTTTTATGTAAAATTAATGTTTCATTATATTTCTATATGAGATTAATATTGAAACTTCTCCGTTTATGTCATGAAATAGCGTCGGTACGGAAACTACAATGATGTACTAATTCATCCAAATTTGTGGACAGAATTAGAGTAAGAACCAGGAAGCACAGACCTTTGGTCTCATGTTTACCTGCCACACATTATACTCTCCTCTCTAACAATGCGCACTTCACCTTATCATTTTTCTTCTTTTAACTTTGCATATTACAATTATACCAAAAGATAGTATAACTTACAAAACAGCTTTGATATAGGCATACAAAATTCTGGACTTAAAAATATTTTTTATTCTAAACTTTTATAAGCATACTAATACATAACTTTAAATTATTAGATTCTTTACTGAAACTATTTCCTAAGTAAAACACCTTGCTTTCTGTTGTTATATATTTTTATTAGGTTATTAAAAGTTAGGAAAAATAAGTAGTTGTATTATTAGTGTGTTGGTTTGCAAACCTTATTTGCCTAGGGGTGTGTGTGTGTGTGTGTGTGTGTGTGTGTGTGTGTCTGTGTATCCCTTTAACTGGAAGGTACTTTGTAAAAAACTCATGAAAATTTAAAGTGAATTCCTTTATGTAATCATACATTCCTTTATTGAACAAATATATATGAATACCTTCTGGGTACCAGGCACTGTACTAGGCCCTGAGAATATTTCAATGGATTTATTTCTAGTAAAAAAGTAAAAAATTTAAATAGGCTATGACAACACTTTTAAACACTTCTTCTTTAAAATAATTATGTCTTCCCCCAGAAACACATCTATAAGCCAGTGTATACTGTAGCTAAGGTTAATAAATATTGATTCGCTTAGCAGTTAACATCACCTTTTATAACAAAATGCTAATTATACAGAGTATTTTAATAATTGGCTACAGTTAAAATGTCCAAAGAGATATTTGACATTTATAGCTAGATTTACTGTAGAATTTTATATCAAGTCTAAATTGTAGATATATTTAGATTATCTAGTTAGAAAGTGGCTAATAAATTATTTTCATGAAACCATGACTTTTGAGGAATATTCACTTATTCAACTGTTCATCCATTCATATATTCAACAAATAGGTACTGGATGCCTAGAATGAGCCAGGTTTTATTGCAGGCACTGGGAATAGAGCAAGTAAATATGGCAGAAGTCCCTGCATACATAGAGCACACATCAAAGTTGATGGGAGACAGAAAATAAATATATGAGTAAGTTGGCAAATAATATTAAAAATATAAAGGAAGGCAGAGAATTAAGTTAGGAGTGATAGATATGAAAAATTCTAATTTTTAATAAAATGGCCATGAAAGGTTTCTTTGACAAAGTACCATTTTGAGCAAAGACCTGAAAGAGGTAACAAAAAGGCAGAGATCTGTGGCAGGAATGTGTCTGGAGTGTCTGGGCAACTGCAGAAAACACCAGTATGACTGGGCACACGTTTCTTTTGGAACTGACAAAATATATGCATGTTTACAGGTTTACCAGGCAATACATGCATTCTAAATTTGAAGTCTTCCTTTATTAAATATATTTTTAAACTTATCTTTCCTTTAACATTTATAAAATGTGTCATATTATAAACATATGAATATTAATGAATAGCAAAAATACTTATTTCAAGATCAAGATCAAATGTCATCAAAGAACAAAGATGATTTTTTTTTCTTTATAAAGACAGAGGATAATTTAGAGTTTCAATGTCCTCCTTTGATTTATAGCCTGCTCCAGTTTAGGCAAGACCTTGTGGTGAGAGACCAGAAAAGCTCAGGCACTCCACAGATAGCTCAGAAGCCACCAGTAGTCCATAAATTTACTGTGATAGCTCACCATATTTTCTAAGAGTTTGCAAGAAGCTGTCTTAATCTTTTCATTGTTTGGTTTTTGATGAAGGCATGTTTCTGGCTATCAATAAGCAGAGAAGCAAGAAGAATCGTTTGAGTAACTTATGACTAAATAACTAGGGTTTTATAACTAAGAACTGTGGCTCTCCCTAGGTCCAGCTCTCAATGTCCTCATGTTTAAGAGTTCACTCTCTGGACCCAGATTTCTTGCTTATAAATTCTAGTTTGTCCATATATTAACTATATAATCTTGACATTTTATTTAGTTTTGCCGTTTGTCTGGAAAATGTCAATCGTAGCCTGTCATGGGTTGGTTTGTTTAATGATTTAATGAAGTCTTAGAAGAGTATCTGACAATTAAGTGCTTTGTGACTTTATCCCATTAAATGAAGGTTGCACCACATCTTTCTTAAAATTCATTTGGACTCCAAAGAACAAGTTCTTTCATGAAGCATTCCCTCAAAAACCACCACAAATCATTAGGTCAAGTAGGCAGTCACTGAGAGAAAAAGCTGTTGTCCAATAAATGTCTAAAGACAGTAGGTGCCATGAGTGTAAATACAGAAACACAAATGAGAGACAAGATATAGAACATCTCCAGCTTTTTAAGATCACATTAACTTGATGTGTACTTGTTCATTTTAGCACGTCTGCCATGAGAAGAGTCGCCAGGCATTCTAATAACTGGTCAACCTTGAAAGAGTTACGGTGTATCCGACCCTCAAACTTCTCATCTCATCTACCATCTAAGTACCAAGATGCTACTGAATCTGTCCATTTACTTCCCTGTTTTCTTAGACTAGAAAAGCTATTCCTACAGGGAAGTCCTTCTTCATATACCTGGATTCATCCACTAGATGCATAATAAATGCTGCCCCCGCCAGCCCTGCTTTGTTTCTAATCTGAACTAATCATTATTTGCACATCTCTATTTTCTAATATTTCCTCTGGGTATCCTGTTTAGGTAAAACACAGCTTTATGATGCCCTTCCCAATCAACATTAGACTATTTGTTTCAAGATGGTAATTAACTTCCTGCCTAATTTGTCACACTTAATTTGAAATTAGGCAAGCAAAGCTATTAAACACTGTGGTTGTGGTGTTTGCATCTGGCTGAGGCAGTAGCCACTGGCAGCCTTGATTTATCACTCTTCATTTAAATTCCTGTGCCAATGATTTTAGTTCCTAAATGCTGTGACTGGCATTTATGGATTTCAAAATCAAAGTGAAAATAAGCTACAGTTAAGTTCTCAACAGCTCAGATCGATGAAAAACGGTTTTATAACTGAATGCCTTGCAGTTAAATCCTAGGGGCTTGACCACAAAGTGCTTCGTGCTCAGAGATGTTGTTGTGGGAAGACAACCGGTATTCTACTCTAATGGCTGTTTATAAATCACGATCAAAACTGTGCGTCTTGTAACAGTGCCATGTAAATTTGCTCCCAGATGAAAACTGTTTTTGCTAAGTCTTCCTTAAAAGAACAAGTCCCAAAAGCAAGCTTCACCTACTGGGAAATCTCATCTTTGATATTCAGAACTCTATCCAGCATTGCCCACATTTGAGGAAGCAGAATATAATATTGCTACTAGGCCTGGCCTGTACTTCTCTGGGCAAATTGTCTCCTAAAGTGAATGAGCATGATTCTGTAGCTTTCTTATTAAAGTCTGACTGTGGTGTAAATCTTGACTTAGTGAAGGCTTCTTCAGATATGGACATGAAGAATTTGGCTTTTCTATAACCCTGACAGAAACAAATTGTGAAAATTTGTTCTCCCTGCCTGGCTTTATAATCCCAAGGCTCAGCACTCTGTGAGGGCAACCCAAATGCTTTTCCTCCTTTATGGTAAAGCTCCACCAGGCATTACTTCAGCTTAGTTAAGCTTTTCTTTTCTCCTCTAAACTAAAGCATTTACAATCTGTATCTTATAATTTAACTTGTAACTTAAGATATACTTCCTGGCCGGCACGGTACACTTTGGGAGGCCGAGGCAGGCAGATTACCTGAGGTCGGGAGTTCTAGACCAGTCTGACAAACATGGTGAAATCCCATCTCTACTAAAATTACAAAAATTAGCCGGGCATGGTGGTGCAAGCCTGTAATCCCAGCTACACAGGAGGCTGATGCAGAAGAATTGCTTAAACCCAGGAAGCAGAGGTTGCAGTGAGCCGAGACCGTGCCACTGCATTCCAGCCTGGGTGACAGAGGAAGACCCTGTCTCAGAAAAAAAAAAAAAAAAAAAAGATATACTTTCTTTTATTTTTCCCTATTCTTTTTTGGTCTGCTAATATTGTCTTCTCAATTAAAATAAGTAAGGCACTTGCGGTAGACACCACCACCTCTTCCTTTCTTACTTATACTGTGTGACAGCACAGAATACGCATGCATTATGGCTTCATAAATGTTCGCTCCGTAGTTTATTAAACAAAATACTGAGCATCCACTTTATATGTAATACTATTCGAGGCTCCAGGAATAGAGTGAGCCAAACAGCTAAAATACATTGAAAAAATCCATCCCTCATGGAGCTTACATTATATAGATGAAAGACAAAACTCTATTTGGAAAGTATTGCATCATAGAATTAAGTGATGAAATAAAGAATACACCTAAATCACTTTGAAGAAACCTACTTAGGCATAATCTTGGGAAATATATTTATGATAAAAACAAATGGCAAGCAAAAACATGAGAAGGTTGAAAGTGACAGAGAGTGGAGTGTGAGAAAAAAAGAAATGAAGATATTCTTACTGTTATGCCTGAAGAATTAAAATTATTTCCATTTACAAAGATTTTTTTTCAACTTGACTAGTGAGGTTTTAATGTAGTATATTTTTTATTTTTCAAAAACTATAAGGATTTTTATTTTCTTTTGAGTCAAAGGATACAAACTTTAAGAGGAAACATTACTGAGACACTTCTTTACCTTCTAAAAACAATTGCACAGCTTGAAGTCACTATAGCAAAATTTCAAGAATACTTCGAAATATTACAATGTAGAGCCTCTAGCAGGACCCATATGTCTGGAAAGTTAACATAGGATTTTAAGAGACATGTCCTTTCAGTGGAGGTGTAGAAAAGCTCTTGCATATTTATAAACTGTTATTTTCTTATTTCTATTAGATGAAGTCTTTAGAATGATATAGAATGTTGACAGAAAATATGAAAAAACTACACAGTTATTGAGGATTCACTTGCTCATCCTGCTATTGAATGCAAGAATCTGAGGTCCGGAGAGATTAAGAAGAATCTTGCTGTAGATGAAGAATCTAAGGTCTGGAGAGATTAAATAACTTAAGTGAATTTACACAGCTGGATAGTAACAGTTTAGGGACCAGAACACAGACTTGATCAGATTTTGACCAGCTGTTTCCCGCCTCTATACATGACTAAACTACTGGTCATTTCAACAGGAAAAGAAAATAATGTAATTATGAGTTATAAATTCATGAGTATGCAGATGGTAAATAGCACACTAAACTAGGTACACAGGATATGAAATTTGGGTCCCAAGAGATCCATAAAACCAAATAGACAATAATCTCTCCTGTATATTTTCAGAGCATTCATGCTTAGGTTTGCACAACTGAACACAATGCCTTCTGTAAGTCTGTTCCAGGATGGTTGACCTATAAATAGAATGCTTACTGCTGATGTCCTGAGTGAGCCCTTTACAAGCAAGGGGCAAAGGTATCATAACATTAAAACTTTAAAAGGTTCTACTGTGAGTATAACAGATATTCTGTGTGTGTCTGTGTGTATGTTACATACGTACATGTATACGCACACACAGTCACCTAATTTATTTAGCAAATATTTAATGCATAGATTTTATGTGACAGGTGCTATGGTAGACCACGGGGATATTAACATTTGTTGACAGTTGAATAGAAAAGATTGACATGCAAATGAAGGGCAGAGTATAGTTAAGCACTGTGATAGGGTGAATAGAAGGAGTTAAGAAAGGATAAGCAAGATAAGATCATAAAAAACTTTGCAAATAATTTCTGAAAAATAATCAACCATAAATACACCATGCAGAGAAAAACACTGACAGCATTTCATAAATTTAGTATTCCTTTTCTTAGGACCATGTATGTACCTCAATTGCCACAGAACTCGGGTAACAGTGTATATAGGGTTTCTAATCCAGCTACCCTTAACACAATATTGTAAACACTATTATCATTCACTAGAATTGTCATTCCATCTCACAGACATAGTACATTTTATTTATTGTTTTCTGTTGGTCATTTAGGATATTTATACCCTTCCCTATTATAAATGATAATTTTTTCTATGCACATACATTTTTCCTACCCATATTATCTTTCCTAAAATCTGACAATGCATAGTAGTGGATTTAAAGAGTATAATAATTTCAAGGTGCTGGATACACAATATCATGTAATTTTATAGTTACTCCTGCAGTGATATGAAGATTTTGACCAAATCATACACTAAGCAGTCATAGCAGTACCATCTTCCAAAGAAAAATCGATGAATCCAATTTGATGAGAAAAACATTGCCTGTCATTACTGTTTTAATTTGCATTTCTCTCACATGCAGCAAGAGTAAAGCTTTTTTAAAGGCCTATTAGATAATTGCCTTTTTTTCTGAGAATTGATCGCTCTTGTCCTTTGCCAATTTTTACCATAGTTTATTCATTACAAATATTTTCAACAGCTTACTCTTTATTTTCATTTTGTTTATTATAACTTTTCATGTATGAAATTTCCATTAAAGCCACGTTTTATACTTCATATTTTTAAATAACATCTCTGTTCATTATTTATACTCAGACCTATATGTACCACTTCTTAAGATTCTATTTTTACCATTTAACTGCTTAAGCATTTAAAATTTGTTTTAGGGTATTTTCCTAGTTAATGACTTGACTTGGAATACTGTAAATAATAGCTTTCCCCCAATAAATTTTATTAAATGATGTATACTTTCTTATTTGTTTGAGATACATTCTCTATCCTATATTAAATCTCTTTGTGTGTTAAGGATTTCTTTCAAGGCTATCTCTTCTGTTTCTTCAGTCAGAAACTTTTTTGCTCTCATGGGAAACACAAATAATTTCTGATATATAAGCTAATTATTCACTAGTTTATTTTGATTAAATATATGTTCCACGTTTTAAGAAGAGATTCCTGGATGAGAACCCATGTTAAAAAAAATTTCCATCCAGATGAAGCAGCACTGTATTCTGTATTTATGGAACAACTATATTATCCTAGCAACAAATGGCATTTAAATATATAAACACAATACCAGGAATTCTTGTAAAGTATTATGGAAACCTGCCACCACATCCCCTAAGAAAACCTTTACATAGAAAACTAAGTAAAATTTCAGTGAAGAAATATAACCATGAGAAAAATGATTAGTTACTGAAAAATGAATACTGAAAATAAAGAAAGCTCTTCTATGCAAAATCCAGTACAGCACTACCATCTGTTTGCTATATCTGTGTTCAGTGTAGACAGTGTAGAATCTGAGCGTCTGGTTGGCTTAAATCCTAAACATAATGAGTCTTCTTAGTTGTTCAATAAATAGGCAACAATGATTCTAGCACTTTTTGACCTTAAAATTATACTTTCCTGAAAATCAGGTCCCTATTGGCCAAATTTATGTCAAATAAAGGATAACTCTTCCCTTACTCTGCCTATCGTGTTTCTTACACCTTGACGAACTATAACTGGTTTATAAGTCACATGAAGGCAGATGTATTAGTTCATTCCTTCCACTTGAGGCAGAGAGAAACTGTGAGCCACCAGAAAGGGGATATAAAAAAATTGAAGAAAATATAGAATGAAATTAAAATTATTAGAGAAATGTAAAATTAAATAATCATTGTGAAAAGTTTAGAGAATGACATTCAGCTCTAGATTGCAGTATAAGAATGAGGATCTCTACTTTGATGGGTTGTTAAAACTTCATCTAACTCTTCCTAAATGAGAAAAGAGACCATATCATAAGAAAAGGTCTTCAGAAACTTAATGCAATTTGATTATTTTTTGCAATTCATCCAACATTATGGATTCTTCTTCTATTTTAAAAATGGATGACAAAAATTACATTATATTAAGTATATTTAAAAAAGTTTATTTTGTTAAATGAGTTTTTATAAGTTGGCCACATCTAATATCTACTTTTAGAATACTAATAATATGGCATGTCATTTACTGAAATCTACTTTTACAGTTGTATTAATTCAATAATTTAAAGCAATAGTGTCTAGTGAGATTTTAACAGAAACAGCTACAACTTTAGTTTCATTATATTCTGTTAAAATTTGACATAAGCAAATAATCTCTTTAATTTATGCTATATTTAAAGTGCTAATTATTTGAGCCTTTCAAAAGATCTTATATGTTGCATTAGATTCAGCTCAGTCATATAAAAGAAGCTATACTACCCTGTAGTATTCTAACATAAATTTTATTTCATAGATTTTACAAAAATAAATGTTTAAAAATATATGGTTTTTTACAGAATAGACACTTCCCTATTTTGAGGGTTTGATCTACAAATATTAAGGGTTTGAATGATAACAGAGAAATAAAACTCAATGTTTATTCATCACCAGTACCTGCACATTATTTGGGATAGCGGTTTTCTTTTTCCCTTTGCTGAATGTTCCCTGGAGGAATCATTACTGTTTCCAGAGTGACCATGGTGGAATGCTCAGATTTTGAAAAAGCCCTCTTAATTTTGTGAATCTCATTCTTATTTTGAGATGAGTCTTCTCCTCTGGAACCTAACATTTTCATAGCACTCAGTTGAGAGGTTCTCAGGTTATTTTGAAAAAACAAAAAACATCCAAGATGTACCTCTGGAAAAATTCTTAGTCTGATATATTGTCACTCCCTTGTGGCCCCTTTAAGATTTGTGAACATTCACGAATCACACTTCTCCATTCTACTAAAAATAAAGAATTGGAGAACAGTGAAATTGGAAATAGGCAGTAATGATCTATCTAGAATGTTCTACTGATGATCTTCCTGTCTACAAAGAGTGACAATGCGGGGAATGTCTATCTCCTGATGTGCAATTTATTTTTTCTGTTTTCCTCTTAAATTAGCTAACATTTCTGCCGGTAGTAGGAAGATTTTAGGTGAGATATTTTAGGAAGACCATCTTAAAAGAGTCAGTTAAAAGATACAAGAGGATTAAAAATATTTCTTACAGTTCTTTGAAATAGGATAAAAATAATGTTTTTTTGAGAAGGGCATATGTGCACCTTGCCTCATGACTAGTAGCTGAACTCTACATTCTCTTTAGGTTATTTCAAGCATGTGAAAGCTGTCACCTTATAATAAAAATGCAAAACTAATAGGAGCTGGTAGACATTTGGTTAATACAATTCAGTAAGTGGAAAATAATTTATTTTAGGAAATAATTTTGCACATTAGTTATACTTTTAATTTAAATATAACCAAGTTGCATTTCAAATAGCATTTGTTTACCTCTTACTATAAGTATCTCACATTCTGTAAAATAGCTAAAGAAAAAGATGAAGATTTTAAATATTCAAACCTGCTCAGTACATTAAACATTTATTCTCATAAAAAGAGAATGAGAAACCTATTCCAAATATCTACGAATCTAAATGTGCAATCCCTATCTAGAGCTGATCAACATATTTACGTTTATAAAAATAATAAACAAAAATATCAAATTATGATATAAAGCATAACTACTAAATAAACAGGTCAAAATACAATCTAAACAAGTCATAGATACACAGTGGCCAAACATCCACTATTTATATAAAGAAGTCTTGACACAGGAAGTTAAAACAGGAGAGCATTCATTCATATGAGCCTTATAAATTAAAAACTAACACATATTTAAGAAGATATTTAGTGTCAAGCAGATTAAATACTTTTTGTAAGAAAAACAAAAGGAAAAAGAACAAAAAGCACATTTCTATTTATATACTATGGATATATCTATCATCCTTGGAATAATATTTACTTGCTTTAATAAAAGATGACTTAAGAAATATGTAAGCTGAATTGCAATATAAAAGAATGAATAAAAATAATTTCAATTTCTGTCATAATTATGTTGAGGGGAAAAACACTTTTATATTTTAGAACGCATTTTGAAAGTGACTAAGTATAATAATATACAGCAAAGCATAAAAGTGCCGATAACTGAAATCCACCCTTAGATCTATCAGAATGTCAAAATAATTAGAAGAGCATTAGTTAAATTATGGAACTATCTTTCAATTTTTTTTTTTCTGTTTTTAATCTTTCATTACTAAAAGCTTTTGCTCACTGCGTAACAGAATAAATGTGCGGTCAAACAAGTAGGCTTTCTTTCATAAGAATAAATAAAATGTCAACATTCACTGCCTGTCATATCACTATTTAATCATTTATTACTTTATACATATTTTAAGGGCTTGTGTACTAAGCGATATTTCAGGCACTCAGTTCTTGAAAATGTATATTGAATCAGATATCATATATTTAATTTAGTTTTTGTTTTCACTTAGACAAACTTTCACTTCCAAATCTTAAAGAATAAAAGACTTGTTAGCTGCTCCATAGCAAGTACCATGCCTGAAACACTCACACATGAATCTTTTTTTCCACTGCATAAAACCACATTTAGTGTGTCAGAGTTACTGATTATAGTGGTTTACTGAGTGACATAAGAGAGGCAAATTTGAAAAACCGTGACATTACCATTTTAAAAAATGTTTTCAGGGCTGGCTTCATGTGTGTATGGTTTGTGCAGATGCACAAGCTCTCCCTGCCTACTTTGGGTTTTAATGCTCAGTTAATGCCACTGAAATTCTTAATAATTTTTATCTTTGCACTAGTATTTTTAAAGTACATACAAATGGGACAATGGAGCATGTCCTGGGAGCAGGATGCCTGGGCTCTAGGATCTCGGTCCAGCCTCCAAAGACTTCACCATATCCACAGGATGCATTCGCCCTGACACTCCCCCACTCTCAGCCATGCAGTCTTCAAATCCCTACCCCTGCCCTGTGATTGCTGTCATCGTCTGCCTGGGTTAGGTGACTATGTTGATCTCAGTGGAGGGGAAGATCACATTCCTGGGTTGCCTGTTCATTTTCCCCCAGTGAGGGATCTGAACATCACGGAAAGGATCTGGGTTGGATCTGCTAACCCTAGGGCATCTAGAGTGTGTGTGTGTGTGTGTGTGTGTGTGTGTGTGTGTGTGTGTGTGTGTGTCTGTATCCATCAGGGAGGAGGTTTTAAGACCATTGGTGGTCTCCAGTTGTGGGTTACAAAGGCAGCTGGAGTCCTGAGGCAGGACCCTGGGAACCTGGGAGTGTCATCATTCTTCTGCTCACGCATCCCTGGTACAGAGGGAGTGCTCTCTGGGTAGGCTCAGTGTTTTAAGGGATCCTCTCTTTTACCTCCCGACCTTCCTGAGTCTGGCTTATATTTTTCTGTTCTGGCCTACTTAAGACACACTTGGGAACAGGAGATGTGTGTGGGGTCAACTATAGAAAATAGACTTGTATATTTTGATGATTTTGCTTATGTTAAATGTTCTCATATTTGCATTTAAAATGATCATTAAGCAATATAAAATGAATGGTAAAGTTTAATGAAAAAAATTTGAAATTTTACTTTACTTAGAGGGACATTAAATGGCAAACAAAAAGCACTGTGACAAGTTGAGAGAGAGAAATCACTGAAAGAAAGAGCACTGTATTTTAGTACCTTTTACAGCTCCCTTTTCCTACTTTTTGAACAAAGGGTCCTGGATTTTTATTTTCACTGGACTGGACATCATAAATTTTCTATGTAGTTGATTGACTGTTTTAGAATCTAAAGCAAATAGGAAAGTGTGGAGGAATACATGGAAGAAAAACACTCATCTAACGATGCTCTGTGGAATTTCCATCTGATTAAAGCCATTAGTTTTTCAGTCTTTGCCACTGAAATACTTTTTTAAGAATGAAGAAATACCGTATTGTAATAATCAGCAGAATAATCTGTCCACTTGGAAAATCATTTTGTTTTATTCTTACACATTAATGTTGTTTTAATCCTTATAGATATTTACTTCAAAGTAAAAGAGGCTTTTAGAAAATCTCACAAATATAAAAACCCAGTGTTTAATATTAACAACATAATGAATCAGTTACCCAAATCCTTCCATTTATTTTGTAAGCAGAGTTCAGTTAACAAAATCAAATTGGTATCCATTTTCAAAGAACTGTATTGAAAATATAGTTCTAGTTTTAGAACTATAGAGCCCAGAACCATATTGAAAATACAGTTTGCTAGACATTTGCCTAACCATAAGGTAAAGCCTATATATATGATAGCTATAGATTATGTAGAATATGATCATGCACACACTTATTTTCAATTTGGTTAAACATCTGCTAATCTGGTTTAATTTTACAGGATTCAAGGCATTTCACTAAAGAATCTCTAGGACTATTTTTCAATTTGTACAGATAAATGCCATTAAAACTGTTACTATAGAAGTAGAGGCACCAAAATAGCAATAAGGGCTTATGATTTTATGCTAAAGAAAATCTTAGTCGCCTTTCCTGTAAAATGTGCAAATGAGAATTCCTCAGAGTAAACAGCTGATGACTCTAAAAGCCAACTGCTCAAAATCAGGTTTAGGATTAAACACATTTCTTTAGCAATGTATGATCATGGAGAAAAATTGCTATTAAAGGATGGTTTAGTGTTGATTAAAATCCTGTTTTGAAGATTTTGCAGGTATAGCACCAGAGGATTTAGTGAACATAAAATTTAGTATATGCTAAAGAATAAATATGCCATAATACCTTTTTGTTACTTTCCAGACGTATTCCTGCTTGAATTTAAGGCTTTGACCTTTTTATATCCATTGCCTGTAATAGTATTCTTTTATAAAGTTACAAGATTTTCTCTTCAGTTCATGATCTGCTCAAGTGTCAAGTTAGAGAGGTATTTTTGGTTTCCTTGCATACAACTAACCATTTGTTTTCAAATCACTTACTCTATTTAGTTCTTCCTCATGGGACCTATCACTTCTCAACACTAAAATACAATGTCTATAAAAGCAGGAACATTGTTAATTGTTTTTCTCTTTATTGCTACATTCCTAGAACAAAGAATAGTTCCCTGGCAGACACTAAACAGTCAATAAATACTTTTGAATGAATTAAGTGAATGAAAAATTAACTCATACCATCCTCAGTCTCTATTAATGCAATCAGTAGAGATTTATTGTTATAGGTAATGTAAATGGAGGATATTCTTAGTCAATAACACATCATCCTTGCCTTCAAGAAGGTTAGATATTGGTTGGAAAGGCAAATTATTAAACAATACATGATTATTGTCCAGTGGGACAGTGACATGGTAGTGTCTTCTCTGTCTGAGAAGAGTTGTTCAATTTCTATAGCTGCTGACTGGGAGCAGAGTTGCTGACCAAATCTCAGCAAATTAGTTTCTAAAGTCTGAGACCCTTTTTCTATATTATTCAATTACTCAGAAAGATGCTAGATTTGGAAGTAATTTGGTGTTTCTTAGTAGTGTAAATGAAGTTTACAATCAGCTAGATTTTATTATAATTTAATATTTTGCTGGACCATAATCATTATGTAATCATGACTAGTCATGACTTAGTAATGATTAGCTACATTGACATTTCTTTGATAAATAAAATATTCAGTGCATTTTCCATGGGAGAAACACTTTTGTTGAAGATAGAGATATTTTATACTTCAATATTGTCTAGCTTTTGAATATATAATTTGCATATGTATAAGAAATACGGAAAATAGTTAAAGTCATGGTTATTGCCTGTTTTAATAAACAAAATAAAACTTATCATGCCTCTGGTTTGTATTTCATGTATTTTTAGTAAGCATTTAAAACTTCCACACTGATTTTTTTTAAATAGAATTGCATAGGTTTTAAAAAGAATACTTGCTGTGAGCATTTTTGAAAACATAGTAAGGACTGTGAGAGATATTCAAAGATAAAATGCATTAAAATGTAACTATAAAGATGAATGCATGTTTACACTATCCCTAATTACTTACTCCAGCAACATGTAAAATTTGTTATTTGAAATAGACTATATTTCCAAAATCCAGTGAACTGTAAACCAAATAGACATCTTAAGTTTATAAATATACAGAGACTTTGGTTGATTCAAATGTATTTTCAAAGTCAGTTTAATTAGTTATTACTGCTACAGCATGTATAAGAAATCTGCGATCACTATGTGAGCCTAAGGCAGACCTATACAGAATGGTCACTCAAGGGCAGAGATAAGAGTGCTGAGCGTATTTTTTAAGATGCCAATGAATTGGACAACTTGCTTCTGACAATAATTGCTTTAAAGACCCTTTAGCAAATATCAGCAGAATTGGTTTGTAATTTACCATGTCTTTCACTTTGAACATGGCCCCTAAAGGTTTTTGCACATGTCAGGATATCTACAAACACAATTTGTTTCAGGTTGACTATCCATGAAAAACGTTTCCTTTACTGTCTAAAACCTGAATAACTACCTTTGCTGAACTACACATCTTAGTTTTCCTATCATGCACTGAAGATTAAAATCAAATTCTTCTGCATGTTGCTTTCTTATTTTGCTCTCCAAATGAAACACCTTTCAAGACCATTTAAATAAACTATGAAAACAGAAGGGTGCAAATACAGCTCTTAGAAATTGTAGAAGTCAGTTGATTAAGATT
This sequence comes from Ateles fusciceps, assembly GCA_036589455.1. Taxonomy (NCBI): domain Eukaryota; kingdom Metazoa; phylum Chordata; class Mammalia; order Primates; family Atelidae; genus Ateles; species Ateles fusciceps. The sequence goes on along the minus strand of JAZHEH010001419.1, from coordinate 2,143,795 downwards.
TATTGCAAAGGTTCCTTATTATGAAGTCATAGTTTTAACTCTATAATCTTATTTATCCAACTACAGTCGGAATAATCAAGGAATGTTTCTCGTAACTACATCTAAGTGGCTCTAAGTGATTTCAAACTCTTTTTTTACATTTGTTTAATTATAAACAGAGCAAACAATTATGCCAGGTTTGCTTAATGTGGTTTTCTTAGTATTTCTTAAATATGAGAAAAAATATATATACATAGTCAACCACATGAAAGAAAGGCAAACCAATACCAATTTATTTCATCTCTATCTTCATGTTCCACAATGTGCATACATAGAGTAGGAAAAAAATATAATTGTCTATATTTTTTGGTCTCTAATATTTTTTCCATACTCATGTAAGTATGAACTCATGAGCAATGTTATTAGTCTGACTTTTTTTTCCTATGTGTGGTACTGGAAAAATTCCAGCATCTTCTGATAGGTGGCTGATTCTGTAAATTGTTTCAGCTATTTGCAGACACCCACTCATTTATCCAAATTTTAGATGAACTCTTCAGCTCCTTTCCCAAATTCTGTTGTAATTCTATGATACACTATCTTATACATGATCAGTCTCTACTTCCTCCATTAACCAACCTTTGCTTGGTTCCTTTCACTCAGAATTATTTCCCTTATTCCAGCCTCATTTTACTTAATCACTTCTATTCATTCCCCAGAGCGGAACTTAATTTAAATGTTGTTTCCTCAGTAAGATGGCCCCACACCTTATCCTCCAGATTTGGAGAATATATGCTTTCAGAGTACCCTAGGCTTCTCCTTAGCAGTGCTTACTACGTTACTAATTACAGGTTTGTGAAATTACCTGATTATCTGCCTCCCACCAGACTTTAAAGTACATAACATTTCACTTACTATCATATACAAGGAATACACTAAAAATATGTTAAATAAATGGAAAGTTTATGAATAACACATCACATTTCCATTTTTGTGTAAAAATGCACAGCCTTCCGCTTTAAGAGGAAAATCTCCTTAGCTCATTTTGTACCACAAGGCACACCCCATAGGTAACCTACAGATAAGAAGGTAAATCATTTTATTGTTGTCCTCTCAGTCTAATGAAATCATAATGTCTTGTCAGATAACTTTTGCAATTGTCTCTTAAATAGTTAAAAGAGAATTTCCACAGATACTGCTCCAAGGTGGAGTGATGGGAAATTATTTCCTCTATTTGAAGCAATACAATTATTTTAATTAAGGCTTGAACAAAATGGCATCAGTTGAAAGTTTGTTCTGAAACACCTAGTTTCTATAAATTTCTTTTAAATTCAATAATACACTCTAACTCCTTTGGATACAGAAGGAATAACTGATAGATCCACAGACTGAATTAGTTCATAACATTACCCTTACCTGGAGTACTGGCATCTTCACAGACGTGATTCTCTAACTTCAGAAATTCAGGCACAACAAGAGGGGGCCTTCTTGGTATCAAAATTATAACATGGAGGTAGGTGTTCATATTTAAGGCTGGTCATAATATTTTATTAGCATATATGTGACAATATTTTAGTTGGTTTAGGACCTTTATGTACTTTCAAATAAAATATATTTTGATTCTTTTTAAAATATTTATATCTAAAACAAAATCAAATTAAATTAACAATAATCATTTCTTAATATTCAACAAAGATAAATGATTGGAATGGATTGCTTAATGATATTATCCTTCCAGAATACGTGCTTTTAGTATATGGATTCCATCTGCTATTTCATGTTTGATACATACCTTTTTTCCATACAGCAACATACTTTTAATAAACTATCTCATTTTAAAGTGAAAAACTTATATTTTATCTTTTTGATATGCAGAGACATGAACTAAATATACTCTTTTGTAATCCTAGAATGAAAGGCTGCTGTATGTATGAAATTATGTAAGCATATTTACATGTTTATTTTATTTAAAGTGACATATTGATTTTGTCCTGAAATTAAATTTTTTTCCCTATAGCTAAAAATTGTTGCACTAGACTGTATTTTCTGATAAGGTAGTGGCAATAAAAATCCTTAGAAATCATTTGCTAAACCAGAGAGGAAGAGAAAACCCTCATCTGCTTTATGTTGAAGGTATATTTGACAAGATTTTGTTGTTACTAAAGGAAAGAGGAAAAGAAAAGAGAAAATAGAAATTCTATTTTGAATAACCATAAAGCAAATTATATGATGTGGAAATATTTTCTAAATGAAGAGGAAAATTACATAGTAAATACAAAGACTATGAGTGTACAATATTATATGGCTTTATTTATTAGAGGCATTTCTGAAGATTATCACCTAAGTGAATTTATGTATAATATTTTGGAACACTAAGAAATTGATATTGGTCCAATCCACAGGGCTTGTGTGTGTGTGTGTGTGTATGACATTTATCATGTACATGTCAATTTATTATGTACATAGCGTCAGTTAACTATCACCATAATCAAGATATACAACTATCATTATAGTTCTCCCTCCTCCTACCACTTCATAGCCACACTGCCCTCCTTCAAACATCTAAGCCCTGGCAACTACTAATCTGTTTTCCATATCTATAATTATATCAAAAATATTATATGAGCAGAATCATACAGAATGCATCCTTTTGAAATAGACTTTTCACTCTGTATAGTGCCATTGAGGTTTATTCAAGTTGTGAGTCAATACTTCATTCATTTTGATTTCTGAGTATTATTCCAATACATTCAATTCAATGTATTTTATTTTAAATATTACCATATGCTGCCTTCATGTACATTATGCTGAATTGTCTTTCTACATATTCATATGTTGAGGTCACAACCCCTAAGACCTCAGAATGAGACTGCATTTAGAAACGGAGTCTTTAAAGAGCAATCAAGGTAAAATGGGATCTTATGAGTGGGTCCTAATTCAATATGACTAATGTCCTCATAAGAAGAGAAGATGAGGAGATTAGATATAAAGAGGACAGGCCATGTGAAGACAAGGGAAAAGATGGCCACCTACAAACCACAGACACAGGGCTCAGAATAAAATAACACTTGCTGACAACTTGATTCTTCTAGCCTGCAAAGCTATGAGAAAATAAATTGTCTGTTGTTTACGCCACACAACCTGTCTAATTTGTTGCCTTAGCAAACAAATGCAGTGTATAAGAATAGTTTTATCTTTATAAATTTGTCTCATATATGTGTTCATTTATAATACTTTCTGCTGTAAGGCAATAACTTGTGTGCTCATATAATTTATGAACACTTATCAAAAGGAGTTTTTAAAAATCTCTTAAGCGTTTCCTGTTTCCTGCTTGGCAACATAATTATGTTATGGTGGAATTAAAGAGAGCATATACTTGTAAAAATCATAGGAGTGTTTGAGCCTGACCATATTGTAGCAAAAATCTATGTTATAAAGAGAACATTTAACTGAATTCATCAGATTCTGAACAGCTTAACTACTTTTCACAAACTTCACATAGATTATGGCATTTGAACACATTTCTAAATTTTTCTGCTATTTAGAGTGGATCACAATTAAATATGTTGGCTGGAATGCTTTTATAATATAGACATGAATTATAATTTAAAAATTATTACTATTTGCTTTATGACATGCAAAAGGGATGGCAGCTTAAGTGGGGCAATTGAAATTCAATTCATTTAAGAACATTTTATTGATTTCTGACTTCTATTGGTGAGTAATATGGACTTATTAAGATATGTTGTTATATGAGTATATAAAAAACATGAGTACATAAACATTAGAGGGAAGCATTTCGTCTTATTAGTCATACTACTGAGAAGTAATATAAAAACATCTTTCTGAATTTTAGGAAAGAACAACAACCAGAGAATTACCTCTGCAGTGTATAATGTATATGACTGCATTGCACCTGCAGTGAATATAGGCCCCTGAGGGATATTACGCTTCAAAAGAAATTATGGGTCTGTTTTGAGAGAACAACAGTGGAACTTACCGTCTTGATCCGTGGTCACTGTAATAGCTGTGAATGGCTTGGGAGAAAAACTCAACTCAGAAACTCCATTCATTGCTTCTATTTCAAAGGTGTAATTCACGTGAGACACAAAGTCAAGAACTATCACGGAATTGTTGATCAGGCCTGTATGTCTTGGGATGAAGCGGAGTCCTCCACCACAGTCCTCACACTGGCTGGTGTCTAAGCCACATTGCTTACAGATTACACTGTATGTGAGATCTTTTCTCCCTCCTGTGTCACTTGGTGGGCTCCATTCCAAAATAAGGGCTGTTTCATTGATGTTAAAAACCACATTCCTAGGAGCTGAAGGTGGCCCTAGAGAAAAGCAATTAAAAAACATATGTACATGGATAGGACAATGAATTATGGTGTTAAACTGAAAATATCATTCATAAACACCTGTTGGTCTTTTATGTTCATTTGAATTCTTTTTCTAATGAGATCTATAATGATCATATGGTTAAAATAGTTCATTAAGTCTAGTAAGGCAGGAGTATTGAGGAGTAAAGATGATCTATACCTTAAATTTTTGGAGAATGAAATTCAATATTTAATATAAAAATCAGCATATCTTAAAACATATGGTAATTATATTTTTTAAACTAGACTAAAAATATATATCAAAAATTATTTTAAATTATGTGATAGCTTTAATTATATCTTATTAATTATATCACCATTTTCAAAATTTGAAAAAAAATAGTAACATACATATACAAAACACACTGCAGTTTTTCAGTCTTCTTAATATAATTGGTATACAGATAAAATCCCCATTCATTGCTTCTGAAAATCACCAAGAATCTGTTTCCCAAAAATTGATTATAAATGACCATAAATTTAGGGTGAACAATTTGGAAAAAAGGAAAAAGAAATGAAAATTAAAGGCAACAAAAAGCCTTTTCTTAAGTCTTTGTCAATTTGATGGGATAAAAGCATTATATGGAAGGGATAAAAAGGGGCCACAGACAAGAAATGATGGCAGGACTTTCATTTAGATTAAGTTTACTAAACACAAGTAAGTGTGTCCTTAAGAGTAAGTATGGCCCTAAGAGGCCCACACAATTCTCTTATTTGTCATAAAGACCTCAAAAGCCAAGTCAGTCATACGGAGGGGATAAGCATCTTCTTCAGTTTTTCCACAAAGATCATACAGCATAGAGTACTTGGTAGCTTACTTTAATTTTTCCAGCCTTTCCTTAAAATTGTGTGAATAATCCTATATACTTATCTTAGGCCTTCAAGCCTCAGATTCATTATGTTCACTGAACAAATATTACCTGAATGTCTTCTAGGTGCCAGAAACTGCACTAAGTACTATATGTGAAAAAACACAGAATCCATATTGCTGTGATAGGCTATACTTAAGAGAGATAATTAGAAAAATAATATATTGTATAAATTACTGGTCAAACAACATTCATGCCATATTTTAGAGGGCTTCATTTAAAAAAAAATCTAAACCAATTCTCTAACTTTTGTTACCAAGAAAATCTGCTTTGAGTGGAAAGGAATGTCTCCCTAACATTCCCTCCTAGAAATAAATTCAAGTTTTGATAAAATCTCCTTTTGGATTTCAAGCTAAAGCCACTCATTCATTAAATATTTTATTTAGTAACTATTATGTGGCAGATACTCTACTACCTCTTGGGCTTTCAGAGATAAGACATGGTAGACATTATTTCTGCTTTCTTGTTTACATTTTAGTAGAGTGGCTAGATACATTTAAACAGATGAATAAAATTCAAATCATAATGAGTGCAATTACAAAAATTAGGGCAGGTGCTGAAATAAAATCAATCAGGGACCCCTGTTTTAGGTAACATTCTGAGAAAGGCTTGTAGAGGTGGTGAGGAGAATCTGTGGAGGGGTGGGAAGACTATCAGGAATAGAAAGTCTGCCTTCTTGTCAAGAAAGATCTTGAAATAATCATGGAACTGTCAGAAAGTCACTGTGGCTAGACTGCAGAGGGAAATGCATGAAGCAAGTTTTAAGAAACAGGAAGAGGCTAGATAACGCAGGACTGCTAGGCTCATTGGGATGAGTCTGGATAGTTTTCTTTCTTTTTTCTTTATATATATGTATTTTGTTGCACTTTAGGTTCTGGAGTACACGTGCAGATCACGCAGGATTGTGGCATAGTTACATACATGGCAATGTGGTTTGCTGCCTCCATGCCCCCCATCACCTATATCTGGCATTTCTCCCCAGTTATCCCTCCCCAATTCCCTACACCCCACTGTCTCTCCCCTAGCCTCCTCCAACAGACCCCAGTGTGTGATGCTCCCCTCCCTGTGTCCACGTGTTCTCATTGTTCAACACCCACCTAAGAGTGAGAACATGCGGTGTTTGATTTTCTGTTCTTGCGTCAGTTTGCTGAGAATGATGGTTTCCAGATTCATCCATGTCCCAACAAAGAACACGAACTCATCATTTTTTACGGCTGCATAGTATTCCATGGTGTATATGTGCCACATTTTCCTTGTCCAGTCTATCATCGATGGGCATTTGGGTTGGTTCCAGGTCTTTGCTATTGTAAATAGTGCCACAGTTTTCTATGTACAACAGGAACGGACCTCAGCTAAACTACCTATAGGTATATCACCTAGAAATGCAATGAATCATTTTTCTAAAAGGTTGCCGAGTGCCATCCTTTATGTCATATCATGTTTCATAGGGTTACAGAAGCGTCTACCTTCAGAAAAGCAAATGTGAAGGGAATTATAAACTAGAGAACAGGGATAAATGTAGGTTTTTACCTCCAACCTAGACTTATGCCTAGGAGAAAGATTCATTATCACCATCATAATAATGTTTTCCTACAGAATGACATATTCATATTGTTGGTCTTTTATTTAAAATGGAAAACATGAATTATTATTCACTTATATTTTCATGCTAGGAAGAATGTTATCAATTATGTTATGGGAGTCTACTAGTATATAACTGTCCGCCTGGAGATACTTAAAATAAAAAAAAAGAAGGCTGACATCCTTCATACTCAAGGGCCCTCATACCAATTTGCATGACTATTAAATAGCTTTTTAATTGCTGTTAAATTATGCCAGCTAAACTGTGATTTCATGCAAATATTAAGCTGTAATGACATGCAGTGAATCATTTACTGAGATTTAGAACTTGGAACAAAGAGAGACTATTAATTCTAATCCTCAGATTCAACTAAATTATGTGTCACTGGGCTTTTATGAATGTGGCCTGATTGCTTTGTTATCATTTATAAGTTATACAAACATTATGTGACATGTTGAAAAAATAACGTGGCAGCAATAACACTTTGGGAGACATCTGTATTGAAAACTTTCAGGTATTTCCTTATGTTGTTTTGTTTCTTTAAAAGAAACAGATAATTCACACAGAAAGAAAACAATCTCTAGTCCTCACCCTCCAGACTGACTTTATAAGAAAAGGGCAGTTATTCTGATTTGAAACTAGTTGTTTTTCAAGTCCATCATATAATAAATTTTAGCTAAAAACTACAATTTAATTTCTATTAGTTGTGTTACAATTTTATTTTCCACTAGTTGTTTTTTAACTAGAAAACACTTTTCTTTTGCTTCGATTTGAAGGTTCACTTTATAATTTTAAAGAATAAAGGAACAGTGTTCTACCAGTAAAACTTACGAGATGCTTGTAACAAGGCTGTGTCTTCCCTTACCAGAAAAACATCTGTCCTGTTAGGCTCAATATTCCTCTCAGAGCAGCAGAGATCAGGTGTGCTGTAATTTTTGTTTTGTTTTATTTCATGTAGGTTCTTAATGTAAATTGTTTTTAAACATAACTGTGTTTCTCAAAATATGTCCTATGCAATACTTCTAGTCCCATGAAGTATCACACAAAAATCAGCTTGATGTTCAAATAAGACTCTTTTGGTGAACTGATGCTGAAACTAATACTATTTGCTTCACTTTGTTGAATCCAACATTTCCCAAAAGTTTGTTCATAGAATCTTATTTTCCAAGGAGCATCTAGAGGAATACTAGCATTCTGCAGAACGTACTTAAATAAAGGCCGACACAGAAGAAGAAAAAGCTGAAGAACCATATTTCGGTTGTTGCCTCAACTGGTACAGATTTATGTTTCACATTTATAATCGTAAAAATACGTTAACCCATAAACAGGGGGATTTTTCATACGGACTGAAGAATGACTGTTCACCCAGTAAGTCCATAGCTAATTATAGTTTACAGAGGTACTTTTTAAAATCTTAAGAATAATAAAAATTTCATCTAAATACTTGAAGCTACCAAGTCATGAAAGACGACTGCCTATTAAGTTATATTTAATCAGTTCTTAAGTTACTGCCTTTGTTAATTTAATGACTGCCAAGAATGTAGTAGTATGGTTTATTAACAGGAAATAAATTTATTCATATTTCTGAGTTTAAAAATGAGAGAAAAATAGTTCTATCCTAATCTGTGTCAAAGACAAGATTAAAAGAGCATACTGAACCATTTAAAGATGCTTAGGTAAATGCTTTTACATATCAGTAAGATTGTAGAATAAAGAAAAATAAGTACATAGGTAGAGATGAAAAAGCATATCCCCAGACATTAACATTGTACTGAAAATATAAGTTGTCAGCAATACATATAGACAAAATTTTAAATTCTAAAAGTCATTTCATCCTTTGAATCTTCACGATTGATTTTATCTTTAATCTATATCCATATGGTTAATCTGATATCCTTCCTATATAATCTTTAAAAAATGTATTTAATAGGAACATCTGTAAAAGAATTCTGTATTTCCTTTCTCTAAATCACTTCTTGCTCTATCTATAAGTTTTGTTTATTAAATATTTTCTATTTGGAAATGAATGACAATCATAAAATTGGAGCTCTGCCTCAGTACAGGAAGGAACCATATGAGTATATTCAGATGAAGAAATGAGGTTCAGAAAAGTACAATAATCATATAAAGCTTATGCAGTTCATTAGTGGTAGAATGACACCTGCTATTTATCTGTCTAGATTTTTAAAAACTCTATTACATCATATTCAGCCTATAGATAGAAAATCTGACAAATAAATATCAAAATGTACAGTTGGCCCTTGAACAACATGGATTTTGAAGTACGTGGGTCTACTTATATTTTCAATAAAAGTTGAACCAAGTATGTTTGCTTCTCCTGCCTGCCATTTCACCTCCTCCACTTTTTCTGCCTCTGCCACGCCTGAGACAGAGAGAGCAAACCCCGCTTTTTCTCCTCCTCCTCAGCTTCCTCAACCCGAAGACAATGAGGGGGAAGACCTGCATCATGATCTACTTTCACTTAATAGTAAATACATTTAATCCTTCTTTATGATTTTATTAGTAACATTTTCTTTTCTCTTGATTACTTTATTGTAATAATACAACATGTAATATATATAACATACAAAACATATTAATAAACTGTTTCTATTCTCATTAGACTTTTTGGTCAACAGTAGGCTATTAGTAGTTAATTTAGGGGTGAGCCAAAAGTTAGATGCAGATTTGCAACCACAAGTGGGGGGGTGGGTTGGTACCCCTAACCCCCATGTTGTTCAAGGGTCCACTGTATTTTATATAGTTTTTTTTGTTTTTAAAGTATTGCCAAATACACATTTTCAAAACATATAGTGACTGATGATTGCCTTCCTATAAAAGACTCCATTAAATAATGCTCTTAGAGGGTTTAAACAATTTTATATACAGAAAAGCAATTGAAACTTAAGTTTTCGAAGTATTACTCAAAATTCAGGAGTATTCACACTTTAAATCTTTTGCATTCCATACAGCAAAATGGATTGCTTCTGATTATCTTCAAACATGCTTGCACCTACTTTCAGTAATTAAATTGACGTCTAAAACAAAATTTGTTATGCATTAATGTTTTCATAGTCCCATCAATCAGGACTTAGATAACTTTTAGAAGCCATTTTATTTTTAAAATTAATACTTCAAGAAAACAAAAAAAATATGTAATAGACCAAACACCATTCATTTCCAGAATAAAACCTAAGTGTCTCACTTTTGTGTACAACTGTCTTCACACCAGGCCCCAGTCTATTCCTTAGCCTCTTGCTCCCTTTTGTGCGTCTCAGTGCCTTTGTACATACTGTTCTAAATTGCCTTTTCCTCCTTTTGCTCTTTGAAAATTTCCTGCTCATCCTTCACATTCTGATTTAGTTGTTACCTCCTCTGTGACAACTCCTAGCTGTCTTCTGTCAGAACTGATCACTTTTATACCTTGTAAGCAGGTATTGAAAAAATATAGCTAACTGTAAGGGGTGTACTTAATATTTCACATCACATGACTTATTTCACTTAGTCATCACAATAACCCTGAAAATGGTTATTAATGTCCCCATTTTATAGAGAGATGATTTACACTTAGCAAATAATGCACATATTACGCTGAAGTATTTGTGTTCATAGGCACAAGTCTGCTAATCTAGCTTGAACTAAAGGTAACGTGTTTTAACTAAAGAAATAAATGCAATGTATGGTTTTCTGCAATTCTCTAAGAATTATATTTCGCATACAACAAATTCTGACAAGTATTAGAAAGCAGATAATTCAAGGTTGTAATTTTTGTAAGAGCCTAGTGTTACTCTTTAAGAATAGATCTACATTACATGAAAATTGTTTGAAGTAGAAGGGAATGTTTACATTATGAAAACTGAGATTAACTAATAAAGACCCATAAGAGAATAGGGTGCCACTGTCTCTTCATCCATTCGGAGAGAATAAAAATTTCTCAAAATATAGTTCTCTAGACACTTGAAAGCCTGAAAAGTAAACATTTGAATCCTTAAGTTTCTATGCCATAGAGCATGTACATAATATTAGCTTGGGAAATTTCCAAAATAGTAGCTATCAACTATCCTTATCAATGCAGGAAGAAAACCTCAATATTAGCCCATGCAATAACTAATTGTAATAATTACATAAATATATTATAGATATGCAGATCCATAGTAAAAGTAGACACAATCACATGAATGTAAAAGAGAACACTTAAATATGAATAAAATGAGGACCTGGCCTTAGTTTTTTTGAGTTAAACATTATCCAGTTTCCCTAATATCATGAAAAAAATCATGCATACCTACACATGCCCTTTTCCATGGTTGAGTCAATTACTTTTAGACAAGCATCCATTAGGGATGGAAAAGAGAAATATGAAGAGCCCAAGCACTTTCATAATTTCAGAGGCAAAAGCAAAACAATGAGTGAATAAATTCAAGCAAATTAATAAACTTTTTTCAAAATGCCTAACATTGTAGCAATAATTATGGATGTTCTGTTTCAACTTATGGATGATTCTTGGTAATGGTCTGTTTTTGTACAAACAAATGATAATGAGTGGGACAATTCTTTGTGAGTTCCAACTGTAGAGGTCAGGAATAAAGTCACACTGGCAACAAGCAGTAACTCGATTCTCCAGCATCGGCAGAATGGCCCCCTAATGATTCTTCTCATAGAGAAAACTCCCCCCAGATTATTTGATAAAAGAACCTCTGCTGAAATCAAAATGAAAGTATATATGTTTAGGCAACTCCATCAAACTCAAGTGATATCTATCAGTAATCTATAATTAGGGAAACTGATATTCATTACATATAGGTGTCTATTCAGTAGTGTAAGGGTCATTTTCATTTTAAAAATACAGCGTTGCAACATACAGAGGGAATATTTAAAGTTATCTTTTATAGTAAGTCAAGTCTAAAATATAACAGCTTGCTTGAGGTAAAAAAAAAAATCTGTCATTGCAATTTCTTCCTTTCCAGGCTCTGCAAAATTGTGAACGCTGCATTGTCTGTAGAATGAGTCACCTAAACAATCAGCTGCACTTTTGAATTTCAGCTGTGAGATGGAAAAGCAAGGGGGCTAGAATGGTTTTCTTCACGCAAAACTTACCTTTAAAAATAAGAGAGGAAAAAAAGGAAAGTGCTGGTGGGGGAAGAAGAGATAACAAACAGAACAGGGATAGCTGGATTGTGAGTATCCTGAGCACACCAGAAATGGCGATGTGGCTAACCCCAGCTGAAAAGAGGAAAGAACGCCTCTCCAGCTACACCTCAACCAGTATTTGCTCTATGCAGAGTAAGAGTGAGAGGTAATAACTTCTCAAGTGGCCAATTATTCCAGCAATAAAGAAACCATGCTTGACACTGTTAGCCTTGGAGCAAATGTAAATTCAAGTTTTATGCTTTCTTCCCCGTCACTGACACTGTATATCAAATGCAAAGACTTGGTATTTATCTGTGTATTAAGGATGAAGTCGTAACAGAATGTTTTCACTTGCAGGTGTTTGTCTGATTACATATGTAGATGATCAAAACAACACAAAACAAAATCCTAAGCGTGTGCATGAGAATTACCCCTATGTATGATTTACGTTTTATGTTTGAAGTTTTCTAGGTAGGTAACATAAATGTTTGTGAAATGTGTTAATCTTCCAGCACTTGTTCAATAGTTTTAAAAGACCATTTCTCTATTGATTTAAATGCACGAAAACATCAAGGTAAAAGTGCTAAGACCATGAAAACTTTTTTCTAACCTCTCACTCACCCACCTATTAGACTCTGACTTCACTCCTCTCCATCTTCTCATACTCTGTGTTTTCTGCTTGACAAGTACTTTTTTTTTTTTAATAACTCGAGTTGACTACTTTATTTCTCAACCTTAGTGACAATTTTTCCCTTTTGGCCTGGAAAAGCCGTGGACAGTTATTTTGATAACAGACTTCTTAGCAGGTAGCAGGGTCTCCTGTACTCCAAATTGCTCTTAGAGGCAGCCCTAATTGATCAAGACCTGATAGTCTGGAGTGTCCTCCACAGCTTATTCTTTAAAGTACAGAGCACACATTAAGGCTCACCTGAGAAAGAAAGTTAAAATGATATTAAATAGATTAAACTATTAGAGAACACATTCAGCATTTCTTTTTAAATTTCTTAATCCAAATCTTTAAAATATATTTTTCAGTTTATGCAAAAGAAAGACAATGAATTTTTTTAAAAAAGAAAACAACAAAAGAAAACGAAAAACAAGCAGGTCCAAACCTGCAGGTATGTAGCTGACGTAACTGGAATAACTGGATGAAGATTCAGATTATTTGAGAAATCCTGGTAAAGTTAAAGTTGGCTAGGGAGAGACACACCAAGCCTGGACCTTGGATGTCCTTAGATTGACTTATAATTATAGCAAAGAAGGACTGTAGATGTGAACGGCTATAAGCAGTAGTGGGAATATGATCAAAGTTTTTCATTATTGTGGCTATTCTTTTAGAAATAATATTTTCTAATAATTTGGAAGATATTTAGAAAGGATGGAAGACTAAAGGAAGGAACTTGCTAGGATATTATTAAATTGGCCCAAAGGAAAGTTGAGAGTCTTGACTAAAAGGATAAGGCCAAGAATTTACAAGAAGGAATAGACAGTAGAACTGAAAGGCTATTTCAAAGTCAGGAGTAGGGGTTATGACTTAAGCTTCATGGCTTGGATGGGTGGATTGATGAGGATTCATCAGGGCACAGAAACAAAAGCTAGGCTGGGTAAGCAGGCTGGGGGAGAAAGCAATAATAATTGGCTACGACAGGTTAAGCCTGAATTTATTAGCTATTCATTCATCAGGTTCTTAATGTCTACTATATGCCAGGTACCTTGTAGTCTATTGTGGATAGAATGACAATAAATGAGGAGGCAGGTATATAAATAAACTAAGTATTTTCAAAGAATGATATAATTTATAAAAAATAAAACACAATGACATAAAAAAGAGTAACTGGGAGGAATTTTATTTTGAGGGGGGCAGTCAGGAAATGCCTGTCCTAAAAGCTGACATTTGATCCTGAATAGCAAAAAGAAAACCTAAGGAAGGAGACCTAAAAGGGACAGCATTTCAAGAAGAGGAACCTGCGGGCACTGGGAATGAAAACGAGTTCAGCATCTTTGAAGTCCAGGAGTTTCATAATCAAGAGGAGTATGCCATAATATAAGTCAGAGTTGCAGGCAGTTTTCCACAGGACATACAGGTTGTCAGAGCCCATAATCAGCTGGACAGAAGACTTTGCACTTCAGGAGAGAAGACTGAGATACTGACAAAAATATGGGCACCACCTATCTACAGGTGGCATTTGGAACTATGGGAGATAAGGAGAACATGTGAAAAGTAAGAGGGCAGTACTTAGAACATGGGAAAATTTAACACTTAACAGGTGAGCAAAGAAGAAACATCAACAATGGTGATAAACAAAATGACCAGAAAATTAGGAGGGAGAAATGGAGATTGCAATGTCTTAGATTAAAAGGCAACGAGAAGTTTTAAGTAAAAGAGAATCATCCACAGAGATGTGTCATGAATAACAGGACAAAGATGTTTCTAATACTAAATGTCAATGAAGATCATTGGTGAATTTTTCTTATGCAGTTTACTAGATGTAGTAGAAACAAAACATACTTGCAGTAGAGTGAATGGGAACATCTAAATGCAGTAAAAAGCAAATTAAAAGTGAAGGTAGGCATAGCCAATGATGACTATTTTTCCCAAGTATTTGCTTTAGAGGAGAGACAAATTGGACTGGGAGCATTTTTTTTAATGATAGAAATCTGAATATACATATACAGGTTCTAAGCAAGGAGTGAGCAGAAACAAAAAGTCAGGAGAGGAGATAGCAATAACAGCCAGGCCTAACAGAAAATAGAAAGATCAGATCGCCCCCCCAACAATGGGAAGGATTAGGTTTGAATGTGAGACATAATTTTCTTTAGACTGTAGCTATTTGAGACACCTAATAACTTTTATGTGAATAAATCAGGATTATCAAATAAAATGACATCCATATCTCTATAAACCCAAAGAAATCTGTAAAACTCTTAATGGTAAAATCTCCTGCTGTGTTGTACTAGAAAAGTTTTGGGTTTGTTGCTGTTGTTTTGAGAAAAGCTCTAAGGAACAGGACTTCTTAGCATCCTTAAAATCTTATCATTTATATGATTACCTCCTATACCTGTCGATGAAATCTTTACCTGCTAGGTCATTTACTGGCCAAATATTTTGGTTACTCATTTCCACAATTTTAGTTCTTCATTTTTTAATCATACATTGAAAATTGTTTCATCACACACTTGAAAATTTTAGTTTCTTTTCTCTCTATCCCTGAAACCAAAAAAATGCTTTCTTTTTAAAACCCTAGAAGGTTCTCTGAAAGCACTGTTTTAAATGCTAAGATTGACCAAGATGTCAGAAAGTGATGGGGAGGACTGACGATCTAAATTCCAACCCTTAGATAATACACCATTAGCATAAAGGAAATAAAGAATGGCAAATTCATAGAAATACAATATCTAGGGTGGAGAGAATGTATATCTATTAAAATGTTGCTACTGTCTGTGGTTAATGAAAAACAAAAAAGGTTAACTGCTTGTTCAATTCCTGGCCCCAAAAGTTCTGTATCTTGCTGGACTTACCATGAACCTCTTAAGTATAATTGTTCAACAACCTCTTAACTTGTCATTTTCCTGATTTTCTTCACCAACAGTCTCATCTTTTAAGTTTTAGAAGACATAATGCTTTAAAGTTTATGATACTTGCTTTTTTGTTGTTGCATATAACTGCCAGGGTCATTCTGTCCTAGTCAGTGTATAATTCTGAATATTTCACTGCTATTGCTAGAGTAGGCAGCTAGGCAGACATGAACAGAGCAGGAGAGGGCACTCCACCCCAGGAATGTCAGGCAACCACCAGGTGATGGCCAGGTGGCTGTTAAACTCTCTCTCTAAAATAATAATTGGTGGCAGCAGTGCCAAGGAACAGCAGCCTACCAATAGATAGAAAACACTGGAAGCTGGTCATCAGCAGCTTATAAATAAGATCTCAGGAATTGGGCAAGTGGTCTCAAGCATGTGCATAAGCAGGAAAATTGCAGAGTTTCACTCGTATACAATCTATCCTTAGGAATGCTCAATTAGTAAGAAAAAAATGCCTCAAGTGAGCATGTGCACAACTTCAGTAAACACATTGCGCATGCGGCCCCTGCCAAGCGCTGGCAGGCCACTATGCATGAAGAGAGCAGGCCCCAAGGGAAGAATCAGGGGAGAAGAAATGGAAATCCCGGAACCATGCCAATGTATATAACCCTCAAGTAAAGGGCCAAATGAGGCACCTGGACCTGTTCAGGTGCCCGCTTGGCCCTCTTTCAAGTATACTTTCTTTTGTTCCTGTTCTAAAACATTTTAATAAACTTTCATTCCTGCACTAAAACTTGCCTTAGTCTCATACTTACTTATACCCCTCTGCCAAATTCTTTTTGTATGGGAAGGCAGGAATCAAGTCGCTACAGGCCCGTTGGATTTGCCACTGCTAACAATATCAGATGATAGGGGTCTTGTGAAAGATGAGAAGACCTTGTGAAAAGGTCTTAGAAATTTAGCATATTATTATTATTATTAGTTTGCTGGAATACAAATGATGGAAGCTGCAAAACTGGCAAAATATCATCATGGTAAAATTTCTAATAGTTTGAATTTTAACTTTCTAGACACTGTTTCAAAATAAGTTGTTAGAGAACAGCTTTCTTTTTAATTTAACAAGCATTTATTTATGTAGCAGCCATTATGCGTAAGGTACTGTTTTAAGCACTTTTCAAATATTAACTCATTTAAATCATTGTGACAACACTATAAAGTATGTATTGTTGTTATCAATACAAATCTGAAGTTAAGTGAAGTTAAATAATTTCACCAGCCTTGCATATCTAATAAATGCTTTTGGGGCTCAGAAAATATGGTCCTTTGGCACGTGGAGTGCTTTGAATTAAAAGAAACTGCAAGCCTTCAGAAATAAACCTCAAAACCAAAATATCTCTCTGAGCCTTCCCTGTCCCCCTGTCTCTCTGATCCTCTTTCATTTCCAAGGGACCAACAGGGGATTTCTCTAAAGTTTCTTTGTTTGTTTAAGGGAATTTCATCCAGAAGAAATGCATTGTCTTAAAAGTCCTTTCCTAGGAATCTTGTCAAATAACTAGGAAAAATTAACCACTGGAGAAAAGAAATGACTATAAGTCATCACCAAACCCAGAAAGACATTTCATCTACTCCTCTGAGGGCAGCTCCTAGGGATTACCTGAAATACTTCATCTGCATAGTAACACCATTTTTCTTCACACTAAAGTTCTACCCTTCACTTTCTTCAGCACCTCCCTTAGACCTCAGAGAAACTTCTCCCAGGCCATTGTTCCTTGGGCACACTCATTTCTCCTAAAAACCATTTACTATCCCTCACGATTGTCTCCATATCCCATTTCCTTTCCCCTACGAAGAGGGTATATAAACCTCAACCATCTGGACCTTCTATGAGCCTCGTATTTCATATGACCCCCATGCTTACACACATTAATATATTTCTACACATTTTTCTCCTACCAATCTGGCTACTGTGAGTACATATCAGTAAGCATATGGAGATGGTGGAAGAGTAGCTTTCCCTTTGCTCCTACAACACCATGATTCACTGTGAGAAAATCTGGCTTTAAAAGACAGTGAACTCAGCACTAAGCTGAGTCTCTGCCAAACAAAGTAAGTCAGCACTTGAAGTAGCAGAGAGAAGCCTTGAGAATAAAGCCTCCTGTGGCTGGACTAGGAAAACTTGACTGAAGCTCTGTATTTCACTTTTCTTTGGGGGTTGTCTCTTGATCCTTGATGACAATGTAGGAGATCAAATTATGTTCCCCAAAATATGACTCTAGGAGACCAGAATATGCCACCCTAAAATACGGCTATAGGAGACCAGAATACACCACTCAAAAATGTGCCGCTTTGGCATAAGGATTATTTTGAGGCGGTTATTTTGAGAAACTGCAGACACAGTAGAAACACTGAAAACAAAGTAGAAATTACTCTTTTGTATGGAAAATTTATATCTACAAAGGAAATCTCCATTTGTAAGTGTATCTCCCTGTCTCCTCTGGAAGAGAAGGATCACTAAGTCACCAGAAAGTCTTATCCATGAAGAAGGCACTGACCGAAATCAGCATGACAAATCTGAGCCTGATTTATTGTGGTTTTACCTCCACTAAAGGTTTTACTGCTCCCCTACCCAAAACTCTTCTTTCTTTCTTGCAGCTGAAGATGGTATTTAAACCTAAACTCAAAGCTACCTCTTTGAGATTTACTCATTCCCTGGGTATGTCCAATGTATACATGAGGTACACATGTTGATAAATTACTGTTTGCTTTTCTCTTGCTAATCTTTTTGTTACTGGAGTCTGTCCCAATAAAAACTATGAAGGGTAGAAGGAAAATTATTTTTCCTGCCCCATAGCAACAATGGCATGTTGTTTGCTGTCTAAAACTCTGCCCAGCAATAACAGAATTAAACCTTTCTTTGCTTCTACTTCATAAAGCAAGGTAGGCTAGCATTTCTGAAATATAATTTATAATATCAAGCAATAAAAAAGGAAATTAAAAATAAAAGCAAATTCAAGTGACATACAAGATAAGTGGAAAAATACACATATCTGCTTCAACAACGGCTGACAAGCTTATCACATTCATAGACCTTGTTGTAGCCCATATTTATTTTTCTTTGACTCGTATCTCATTCTGAATAACTCTAATGAAACCTTCTCAATTACCAACTATACTACTTCACTGAAGGGTTACACTGATGGAACTAACTTGTTCCCTCAATTTACCGATTTTCCTAAGAAAATAAGAAGAGATTTCCTCTCTCTCTTAGAAAGCTGCATTCAGTTCCCTACACAGGTTTTGAGCGATACTTGCCTGACAGGACTGTAACTATCTGAAATGCCACCAACTACCTAAGCCGTAGTATGTTGTCCATAATATATATAATATTATTCAGAACCATGCAAGGAAGATTACATATGTATAATAATAGCAACATTTGTCTGCTAAAAACTTTTTTCCATAAGTGAGAAATTATATTCAGAATTTTTCTTTGTTATTTATAAACTTAAAATATGTTCTAAGAAAAAAAAAAACCAAAGTAGTAATTTTCTAGGCTGCAATTTTCTGAAGAAAGCAGTCAATTAGCATTTACAATCAGAAAGAAAAATTACACCTACTATTGAATAGCAATAATGAATGTATTACATTTTTATTAAATGTGTTCCATAAAAATATTTTTAAGGGAGTCTATAGTAATGCAGACAACTCTGAACCGCATCAGTTAAGTTTAAAAAATTGGGACATTTCCATCATTGCCTCTAAGAAATATGTGATATTATGTAAGTCCAGTTTTGCTTCTATGGAAGTACATAAAATAAGCAAAATTTCGGTACCAATTCATCACCAGGAAGGGTAAATGTTCACCTTAATATCTTACTTATGTAATTGACAAATAAAAATAAAAGCAAACAAAAACATAAAGTGGAGAAAGGACACCCTATTCAATAAATGGTCCTGGGATAATTGGCAAGCCACATGCAGAAGAATGAGGCTGGATCTTCGTCTCTCACCTTATACAAAAATCAAATCAAGATGGATCAAAGACTTAAATCTAAGATCTAAAGCCATAAGAATTCTAAAAGATAATGTCAGAAAAACTCTTCTCGACATTGGCTTAGGCAAAGAGTTCATGACCAAGAACTCAAAAGCAAATGCAACAAAAATAAAGACAAATAGATGAGACCTAATTAAACTAAAAAGCTTCCGCACAGCAAAAGAAATAATCAGCAGAGTTAAAGGACAACCCAAAGAGCAGGAGAAAATATGTGCAAACTATGCATCTGACAAAGGACTAATATCCATAATCTACAGGGAACTCAAATCAGCAAAAAAAAAAATAATCCCATCAAAAGTGGGCAAAGGACATGAATAGAGAATTCTCAAAAGAAGATATACAAATTGCCAAGAAACATATAAAAACAACGCTCAACATCACTAATTATCAGGGAAATGCAAATCAAAACCACAATGTGATATCACCATACTCCTGCAAGAATGGCCATAATTAAGAAATCAAACAATCATAGATGTTGGTGTGGATGTGGTGAAAAGGGAACACTTTTACACTGCTGGTGGGAACATAAAGCAGTACAACCACCATAGATAACAGTATGAAGATTCCTTAAAGAAATAAAAGTGGAACTACTATTTGATCCATCAATCCCACTACTGGGTATACTGGGTATCTATCTACCCAGAGGAAAAGAAGTCATTTATAGCAGCACAATTTGCAGTTGCAAAAAAATATGGAACCAATCCAAATGCCCATCAACTAATAAGTGGTAAAGAAACTGTGATACACACACACACACACACACACACACACACACACACACACACACCATAGAATACTACTCAGCAATAAAAAGAAACAAAATAATGGCATTTGTAGCAACCTGGATGGAGTTGGAGACCATTATTCTAAGTGAAGTCACTCAGGAATGGAAAACCAAACATCATATATGTTCTCAGGTAACTGGTGGCTAAGCTATGAGGACCAGCAACATAAGAATGGTATAATGGACTCTGGAAACTCAGTAGGGAAGGATGGGAGGACACAGAGGGACAGAAGACTACGCATATAGTACAGTGTACACTGCTTGGGTGATGGGTGCACCAAAATCTTAGAAATCACCACTAAAGAACTCCCCATGCAACCAAACACCACCTGTTCCACCAAAACTACTGAAATAAAAATAAAAATTAAATAAAATCAGAATCCTCCAACCTACTGAACAGATCCCCCTCATGGTCAAGTGGACCCCAGAGAAATCTAAAAACTGAGATCCCAACTATGATGAGGAGACGAGAGGCTAGACACACCTCATTATACCTCCTCCTTCACTACGATAAGGCTTTCTTCCCTAAAGGTTAAACAGAAGCCAGCCCTTCTTAAAGACTCACACAAGGAAAATGTGGCACATATACACCATGGAATACTATGCAGCCATAAAAAATGATGAGTTCATGTCCTTTGTAGGGACATGGATGAACCTGGAAACCATCATTCTCAGCAAACTGACACAAGAAAATCAAACACTGCATGTTCTCACTCACAGGCGGGTGTTGAACAATGAGAACACATGGACACAGGGAGGGGGAGCATCACACACTGAGGTCTGTTGAGGGGACTAGGGGAGGGGGGGGAGTAGGGAGGTTGTGGAGGGATAACATAGGGAGAAATGCCAGATATAGGTGACGGAGGGATGGAGGCAGCAAACCACATTGCCATGTGTGTACCTACGCAACAATCCTGCATGATCTACACATGTACCCCAGAACCTAAAGTACAATAGATACATTGTAATTATAATTAGGTATCAATGAGAAACCATTTTGCCAAAGCAAATAAATTTAAATTCCCTCTCAAAACCCCTTGAATGCCCTTATGTTCCTGGCTGCAGCCTTTACCGTAGTGTGCTATTAGACAAGTCTTTCACACTCTGTTTTCTCATCTGTAAAATAGTGATTACAGTATCTATCACATATAGTCATGGATATTTTACTTGGGACAATTTAGAAATTCCTTATACTTAGTAAAAGTTTAATAAAATATTTTTTTCCTTTTTTTTTAAAAAGACTCACTCCATGACTGATATCAACTAACTGCTTGATGCTGCCCCTCCCTTTCTGTGGTTTAGATATAACAAGGAAACAACATTCCTTCCTAATAAGAGACCACCAACCACAGAGTAGTTCTGGCTAGTTGAGAGTATGCTCAGCAAGGGTTTCTATGTCCTCTGCACCTTTTGACATCAGAGGGCTAAAAACTCCACCCTCGGATTGCGTTAACATGGTTATTTTTTGTATACGGGTCCCATGCTGAGGTTGAAGCTCAATTGTGCATGTGCATGTTTCTGCTTTCATAAATTTCATGACTCCTATAGCTTATTTAATATGTACCTTCAACAACCTCTCAGCATCAATCCCTGTCATTCTTACCACCCTCAAAGCGCCTGTCTTGGTCAAAGGCTATGTTTCCCAGCCTGCAGAATGGCCACCTTGAAAGCTGTACCTTTTTATAAAAAAATGAACTCTCAGCTGGGGCGGTGGCTCAGGCCTGTAATCCCAGCACTTTGGGAGGCTGAGGAGGGTGGATCAACTGAGGTCAGGAGGTCAAGACCAGCCTGGCCAACATGTGAAACCCCATCTCTAATAAAAATACAAAAATTAGCCAGTTGTGGTGGCGTGCACCTGTAATCCCAGCTACTCGGAAGGCTGAGGCAGGAGAATCTCTTGAACCCAGGAGGTGGAGGTTGCAGTGAGCCGGGATCATGCCACTGCAACTCCAGCTTGGGTGACAAGAATGAAATTCTGTCTCAAAAAAAGAAAAAAAAGTCTCCTCTACCTTTTTCTAAATTTATATATTGTGGGTTGTTTTTATGTTAACATATTGCATGAGACTTTTAAAACAATCTAAGAAGTGATATTTTACTTTTGCATAGCTTAGCAATGTAGTAATATATTCAATTTTATTTTTTAAATGTACAGATATCTTATAATATTTTAATAATAGAAGAATACAATTCATTTAAAATTCTTGGTGTATACATTAAAATGACCTTGAAATTAGATTTAACACTGCATTGCTTCTAACCAAAGAAGTTGGAGAGAAAGTAAGGTATGAAATGTGGAGAAACTCAAAAATACCTGCCTTTAAAGATAAATGTCAAGGAAACTTGAACTTTTCTACATAACAATAACAGAATGACTTTTAAAGTTTCCTCTGGAATCTCCCTCACACATTAACTTCATGGTCCTAAACTGATGTGCTTTAAAAATGGTCAAGGGACGAAGCAAAGAACAGAAGTTTTGTTCATAACTTCTCATGCAGTCTTCAAATGCTATAACTTCCTAAGGACAGATTATGGATAAGGAAAACCTGCAGGGCCTCAAACCAGTTCTGGCATTTGCACATCATGAATCAAAATGAATTTTGAGGAGCAAACACATTCTTTACAAAGAGTTAAAAAGCAACTATGTGAGAAGAGAGAGAAGCTTTTTCTTTGACTGTTATCACAGACAAATAGCATTGATAATGCAAGATTTTGTACATTTACTTATTTTTAAAATTTAGAATAAAAAGACCAAAATTATTGGAAACAGAATTTGCAAATCCAAAATGCATAGACTTACTGGTACATGCCATAGAAGGTGGGTCTTTTTCAGCTCGGAAATAACCCTTTTCACACTGACAGACAGAAGTTGCTTCCGTGTAGGTTAAACTATGTGGAGGGCATTTAGAACATTTTGTGTTCCCAGCGAAAGCTTTATAGAATCCCGGTCTGCAAGCTGTAAAAAAAGAAAAAAAAAAAAAACAGTTTTTAGTTGTTATTGCTAGAATTCTTTTATTTGTACATGTACAACATACTTTAACATATACACACATTAGATCTCAGAGTACAGTGTTATACCTTACATAGAGAAGTCATATATATTAATATTAACAAACAAAATTAGTTATTGAGAGTTAATAAAACCCACTATGCAGTCATATTTTAGCTGAGGCTGCTAATTTTTAACATCATACCTCAAGCACACAAACACACACACACACACACACACACACACACACACACACACACGGGAACATGCACACAAAATATCAGTGCTTACCCAAGAATGGGGATGCCCACAACTGGCAGTAAGAGAAATAGTTTTGTGTTGTTCTAGGGATAGCATTAAATAACATTAAATCACACTGTTCAAAATGTACCTACATTCTATTTTCTCTTCAGTTCTTGTGTGTACTCAAGAAGACAATTCTAATTTGGTGACAGTATGTCTTTAATACCTTTGTTAGTGGCTAAATTTTGTTATACATATGCTGTAATTATTTTATTCATAGTTTATGTTTGCTTTTATAAGATTTTAGTAAATGATCTAGTAATTCAAAAGACGCAATATTATAAATTCTGGACAGTAAAATCATCAAGAGGTTGGTTATTCAATATCGACATCAACCGGAAGTGGTGGTACACAAATATACAACAGTAGTCTCTTCAATAACTTGTTGATAAATAAATAGTATATAGTTAATCAAAAAAAGACTATCATTAAAATATTTTTCTAAAATTTTGGAAATTCAGACTATATAAATAATATATGAGAAACACCACTAACATTTTCAAAATTGAAATACTGTTTAAAAATATTTATTTACTAAATGTTATCTTTTGACAATAGTTACAAGACAATGTATCATAAAATATTCAATAAATCTACCTTATACAGTTTTCCAATAAAATAATTGTTTTCTACTAAAATATGCAGTTTAAAATAACTGAATATATTCGACAGGGTAGGTCTGTTAATAATTTGCCAAATAATTTAAAAAGTTGGGGGGGGGTGGGGAGTTGGGGAGAGATAGCATGGGGAGAAATGCCAGATATACGTGATGGGGAGGAAGGCAGCAAATCACACTGCCATGTGTGTACCTATGCAACAATCTTGCATGTTCTTCACATGTACCCCAAAACCTAAAATGCGATAAAAAATAAAATTAAATTAAATTAAAAAAAAGTTGGACCCGAAATTTAAATAATATCTTTAATCTGTAACAATATCTAAAAATAGAATATACTAGTCAATGTATAGAGAACATACAAATCTAAATGGGTAGCTTACATTCTAAATATTGCAATGGTATTTAAAATATTTTAAGATAAAGTAATATTTAAAATATTATTTACGATAAAGTAATATTTAAAATATTATTTTACGATAAAGTAATATTAAAAAATCTGGAGACAACAGATGCTAGAGAGGATATGGAGAAATAGGAACACTTTTACACTGTTGGTGGGAGTGTAAATTAGTTCAACCACTGTGGAAGACAGTGTGGCAATTCCTCAAGGACCTAGAAATAGAAATTCCATTTGACCCAGCAATCCCATTACTAGGTATATATCCAAAGGATTATAAATCTTTCTACTCTAAGGACACATGCACACGAATGTTCATTGCAGCACTGTTTACAATAGCAAAGACCTGGAATCAACCCAAATGCCCATCGATGATAGACTGGACAGGGAAAATGTGGCACATATACACCATGGAATATTATGCAGCCATCAAAAACGATGAGTTCGTGTCCTTTGTAGGGACATGGATGAATCTGGAAACCATCATTCTCAGCAAACTAACACAAGAACAGAAAATCAAACACTGCATGTTCTCACTCATAGGCGGGTGTTGAACAATGAGAACACATGGACACAGGGGAGGGGAGCATCACACACTGGGGTCTGTCAGGGGGGAACTAGGGGAGGGACAGTGGGGGGGTGGGGAGTTGTGGAGGGATAGTATGGGGAGAAATGCCAGATATAGGTGATGGGGGAGGAAGGCAGCAAATCACACTGCCATGTGTGTACCTATGCAACAATCTTGCATGTTCTTCATATGTACCCCAAAACCTAAAATGCAATTAAAAAAAGATAAAGAAATATAATATTTAAAAGGCTTTTTAAAATTTTTTAACAGCTTGATTGAGGTATAACTTACATTAAAATTCACCCATTTAAAATGCACAGTTTGATGAGTTTTAGCAAATACATCTAATGGCACAATTATCTCTACAATCCAGTTTTAGAAAACTTCTATCACTCCGAAAAGTTTTCTCATTTCCATTTACAGTCAATCCCAATTCTAACCTCCAGCTCCAGGCAACCACCAATGTGGTTACCATCTCTACTGTTTCCCTTTTTCTAGACATTTCATGTAAATGGAATTATACAATATGTAGTCTTGTATGTCTGGCTTCTTTCATTTAACATAATGTTTTTGAGATTGATCTATGGTGTTTTAAGTATGAATAGTTTATTTCTTTTTATTGCTTTACGTGTACACCACATTTTGTTTACCCGTTCACTAATTGATGGATTTGGATGAATTTGAATTTGGATTGTTCACTTTTTTTGCCTGTTACGAATAATGCTGCTTAAACCACTGGATATATATCTTTGCATGGATATATATCTGCATTGGAATCTTGAGTGGATACTTATGAGTGGAATTGCTGGATATATGGTACATAACTTAAGAAACCACCCAATTGTTTTCAAAAGTGGGTGCTCAATTTTACATTCCTACCATCAATATATGAGGATTACAGACACTCCATGTCCTTACTAACATTTTTTTATATCAAGATGCAACATATAAGTATGTTTTGTATTTATTATTATTTTAACATTCTAATCATTGCCTCTTTTAATTAGCTGGGTAATTCAAGGGGGCTTTGGAACATCTGTGGGAAATCACCTTAACACATGGATGGTTAATTCCTGAGCTCATTTTCTTTTTTTTTTTTTAATTGCATTTTAGGTTTTGGGGTACATGTGAATAACATGTAAGATTGTTGCATAGGTACACACATGGCAGTGTGATTTGCTGCCTTCCTCCCCATCACCTATATCTGGCATTTCTCCCCATGTTATCCCCTCCCCAACTCCCCCACCCCCTGCTGTCCCTCCCCTAGTTCCCCCCAACAGACCCCAGTGTGTGATGCTCCCCTCCCTGTGTCCATGTGTTCTCATTGTTCAACACCCACCTATGAGTGAGAACATGCGGTGTTTGATTTTCTGTTCTGTGTCAGTTTGCTGAGAATGATGGTTTCCAGGTTCATCCGTGTCCCTACAAAGGACACAAACTCATCGTTTTTGATGGCTGCATAGTATTCCATGGTGTATATGTGCCACATTTTCCCTGTCCAGTCTATCATCGATGGACAATAGCAAAGACTTAAAAGGCTTTTTATGCTATTTTGTAGAATAAGACTATTTTACATTAATTAGAAACACGTATGCCATAGAACCGCAATATAAAAAATATTTATTACATGTACATATATAGGACCTATAAGACACATAAAGAAGAGTTATAAGCATATTGTTTTCTCTTAAACAGCCATTCAAATTTCAGCCAAAAACACTGTTCAGAGTATAAAGTAGCCTTGCTTGTAACTTAATTTTGTGCAGCAAGACATTGTTACCTTTTATATACTTTCTTTGGTAGCTAAAACAAGCATTTAAATAATTTCCCATCTAAAGTGTTTTCTGTTAATTCGCCACTTGTTAGAAACTTTTCAGAATGCTTAGAACACCTCCTAAGATATTTAGAATAGGATAGTGATATTCGAAGTGTTCTTGATAACAGTCTAATAACTAGCCTCTCAGCAACTATTCTTGCCCACTTTAATCCATTCTTCAGACAGAGTGATCTTCTAAATATATTGTATCTAACAGCAATATAAAATGAGACATATATATACATAATTTTAAATTTTGTAGTAGCCACATTAAAATACTAAAAAGAAACACGTGAAATTATATTTTAATAAAATTTTATTTAACCCAATATATCCGAAATATTATTTCAACATAAAATCAACCACTGAAATATTGTACATTCCTTGAATTTAAAAAATTTTTGTTAAAGTATTTGAAATCCTGTATGTACTTTACACTTACAGCAGGTCTCAATTCAAACTAACTGCATTTCAAGTGCCCAATAACCTCACATGGCTAGTGAATACCATAGTGGATAGCACAGTTGTAAGCATAGAAATCTATTCATTACATTCTCCTATTTCAAAAATGTGGATAATTTCCCACCATATGAATGTTAAAGTTGCCCATGATTTGGCCCTGCCTACCTGTCCAACCACATCAGATGAAGATACTCCCTTCCTGCACCTTCTTGGTTAAGGCTTTGCCCTTCTACAGTCTGTGCTCAACCCTGTAGCTGATGATCTCCTGAAAACACGTATAAGACTGTGTTATGACTGGACTTAGAACCTTCCAATGGCTTTCTCTTCCTCGAAGAGTAAAGGTTGTTGCCTTGTTAATTGCCTCCCAAGCAATGCATGGTTTTGCTCCCCCACCCGCTGTGACCTTGCTTTTCATTTCCTACATTTTATTTCCTTTAGATACTTTGTTTGCTTGTTCCCACAACAGGGCTTTTTGAACATTTGCTCTTACTCAGCTATCTACACGGTTCGGTCCTTCCCTTACATCAGGTCTTTGTTCAGATGTCACCAAATTAATGAAGCCTTCCCTGATTCCTTGTTAAAAATATCGAATCCTGCTACACCCCACTGCAATATTCCATATTACGCTCCCTCTCCAGAGAACTTCAAATCTGATACATGATGCATTTAATTTTTAAATCATTCTACAGTAAAATGTATGCTCGTTTTGTTTTCTAAATGCATTTCCAGGTTCTAGAACTGTGCTAGCCATTATTAGACCCTCGATGAGGCATATTTGGCAAATAAATGAATGAATTGCCAAAGACCTCCTTTAATTTCTATAGTTTTACCATGCTGTTTTTCCTGCTTTAAGAGTTTTTCTCTATTGAAAAATCTCTTCACTGTGTCTCTACCCCATGACCCACGCATGTTGCCAGTTCCTCATGACTGTGATTCACTTATCTTTTAGCTCACTGTTCTTTAAGAGGGCCATTCTAACTTTTTAGACCAAATTTAGTTTCTCAAAGGACCTGGGCCTTTTCCACATTGTTGGCCCTTGGTAATTACCTGTTTAATGGCTGTAAGCACCAGAATGCAGGTTTGCCCAGTGCTTAGTGCTTGCCATAACGTAGGTGCTCAGTACATGCTTGTGTAATTCAACTGGATAGTGTGTGAGTACTCTTCTAATTGAATTTCTGCAAAAGATTATGCATGTCTGCTTAATGCATGGTCTGATAATGGCACAATTTATCTTTCTATAGATTTATATGTTTTCTGCTTAATGTATTCTAGGTAAGGAGTGAAAACAGACAGTAAATATGTTGAAAGTGATTTAACTGTGTCTGAAAAATGATTGTTCTAATATTGCAAGATGACCTAGCTATTATCAACTTTCCATTTGAAATTATTATTAGTGTGAACTTGGATTTTCCTCCTAATGCAAAAAAATACATATAAAAATTGGATAAAGGGGCTGCAACTTTCAACTCTATCCCTGATTTCAAATGTTTTTTATACATCAACTTGCCTTTGAAATCCTTAAAATTTTGAACTCTTAAAATATATTTGGATTATTTAAATATTTCTGTTTTGATATTAACATTTAGTATAATATTTCATTTAAAAATAAATAATTCTGTTGTCAGAAAATTATTGTTCAGGTACTCACATTCTCTTATATAGCACACATTAATAGTATATACCATATACCTTTCACTTAGATCATATCATATTAGATTACAACTATTTTATCACATGTTATCTCAGCTTTGTGTAACTGCTACAAGCCAGAGATGGGGGTTCATATTCTAGTATCCACAATGTCTAGCATATTTCAGACATATATATATATTTATTTATTTATTTTGTTGTTGAGAGGGAGTCTGACTCTGTCGCCCAAGCTGGAGTGCAGTGGCACAATCTCAGCTCAGTATATCCTCTGCTTCCCAGTTCAAGCGATTCTCCTGCCTCAGCCTCCTGAGTAGGTGGGCTTACAGGCATCCACCACCATGCCCAGCTAAGTTTTGCATTTTAGTAGAGACAGGGTTTCACCACGTTGGCCAGGCTAGTCTCAAACTCCTAATCTCAAGTGATCCACCTGCCTCAGCCTCCCAAAGTGCCAGGATTACAGGCGTGAGCCAGCGCACCTGACCTTTAGTTTTTATAAACAATGGAAAAATGGAATGAAGGTAAATAAATGGTGAATGCTAATACCTAATATGATATAACAAGAGCTCTGTAAATTGAATAAGTATTCTGCGTATCTATTTAGTTAGTGGTCTTAGGTTTTGTTAGAATTAGGTTATAAATGGGATATCAGTACCTATGTCTTGAGAACTTTTAAATTTCTTTCTCATATATTCCTTCCTTCTCTACCACTTCCTTATTTTTCTGTTTATATTGTAGAATCTGTAAACTTCTTGCTTTCAAGAAACAAATCATGTTGGAAAGTTACAGGTTATCTAATGAAGTGGTTTCTATTATTCTTTCTTTAGAAAAATGTCTTGGGGTACAGACTTTTAGTTTAAACTTGCATTACCTGATTTTTTTTTTATCTTGAGATGGAATCTCGCTCTGTCACCAGGCTAAAGTGCAGTGGCACGATCTCAGCTCACTGCAACCTCTGACTCTCTGGTTTAAGCAATTCTCTTGCCTCACCTCCCAAGTAGCTGGAATTACAGGCATGCGCCACCACACCTAGCTAATTTTTTGTATTTTTAGTAGAGACAAGGTTTCACCATGTTGGCCAAGATGGCCTCAATCTCCTGACCTCATGATCTGCCTGCCTTGGCCTCCCAAAGTGCTAGAATTACAGGTGTGAACCACTGCACCCAGCCTGCATTACCTTTTGAATTTCTACTTTTAACTTTTCCTCCATAATAATACAGATTTATTATTGCAATCTACACCTCTTGGAAGAGTGCATTCATCTCAGTTCTGCCTGTCTCTGCTTTCTCTCTGCTCATACCCACTCCACAGTTGCTGCAAGTTACATTTCTAAATTGCAGATATGGCCATGCTATTCTCTATTGCCTATAGTAAGAGTTTAGCCATTTTGCAAACCTACTGCCTAGATTTGTACAGACTGACTTTTTTAGGCTTTGTGTCTGCACCCAAATCTCATCTTGAATTATAATCCTCATAATCCCCATATATCAAGGGAGAGACAAGGTAGATGTAATTGAGTCATGGGGGTGGCTTCCCCCATGCTGTTCTTGTGATAGTGAGTGAGTTCTCACAAGATCTCACGGTTTTATAAGGGGCTCTTCCTCCTTTTCTAGGCACTTCTCCTTCCTCCTGCCTTGTGAAGAAGGTACCTTGCTTCCCCTTTGCTTTTCGCCATGATTGTAAGTTTCCTGAGGCTTCCCCAGCCATGTCAAAATGGGGGTCAATTAAACCTTAAACCTCTTTCCTTTATAAATTACCCAATCTTGGGCAGTTCTTTATAGCAGTATGGAAATGGAATACTACAATAAATTGGTACCAAAGAGAATGGGTACTGTTATAAAGATAGCAAAAATGTGGAAGCAACTTTGGAAATGGGTAACAGGCAGAAGTTGGAACAGTTTGGAGGGCTCAGAAGAAGACGGGAAGATGTGGAAAAGTTTGGAACATCCTAGAAACTTGTTGAATGGCTCCAACCAAAATGCTAATAGTGATATGGGCAATGAAGTCAAGGCTGAGGTGGTCTCAGATGGAGATGAGGAACTTGTTGTTCACTGGAATAAATGTGACTCTTGCTGTGCTTTAGCAAACAGACTGGTGGTATTTTGCTCCAGCTCTAGAGATCTGTGGAACTTCGAACTCATGAGAGATGATTTAGGGTACCTGGCAGAAGAAATTTCTAAGCAGCAAAGCATTCAAAGTGACTTGGGTGCTCTTAAAAGCATTCAGTTTTATACATTCACGAAGAGATGGTTTGAAATTAGAACTTATGTTTAAAAGGGAAATGGAGCATAAAATTTTGGAAAATTTGCAACCCGATGGTACAATAGAAAAGAAAAACCTATTTTCTGAGAGAAATTAAAGCTGGCTGCAGGAATTTGCATAACTAACAAGGAGTTGAATGTTAATCACCAAGATAATGCAGAAAATATTTCCAGGGCATTTCAGAGATATGCATGTCAGCACTTCCCATAACAAATCTGAAGGCCTACAAGGGAAAAATGGTTTTATGGGCCGGGCCCAGGACCCAGCTGCTCTGTGCATCCTTGAGACATGGCACCCGACATCCCAGTCATTCTTGCTCCAGCCATGGCTAAAAGGGGCCAAGGTACATCTCAGACCATTGCTTCAGAGGTTGCAATCCCCAAGCCTGGGCAGCTTCCACGTGCCATTGGGCCTGCAGGTATGCAGAATACAAGAATTGAGCAATGGGGGCTTCTACCTAGATTTCAGAGGATGTATGGAAATGCCTGGATGTCCACACAGAAGTCTACTGCAGGGGCAGAATACTCATGGAGAACCTCTGCTAGGGCAATGAAGAGGGAAAATGTAGGGTTTGGGCCCCCACAAAGAATCCCCCACTGGGGCACAGCCTAGTGAATGTATAAGAAGGGGGCCACCATCCTCCAGACCCTGGAATTATAGATCCACCGACAGCCTGCACCATGTGCCTGGAAAAGCCAGAGACACTCAATGCCAGCCCATAAAAGCAGCCAGGAGTGGGGCTGTAGCCTGCAAAGACACATGGGCAGAGCTGCTCAAGACCATTGGAGTCCACCTCTTGCATCAGTGTGACCCAAAAGTAAGATATGGAGTTAAAGGAGATCACTCTGCAGCTTTAAGATTTGACTGCCACACTGGATTTCAGACTTACATGGGGCCTGTAACCCTTGGTTCTGGTCAATTTATCCCATTTGGAATGGGTGTGTTTACCCAATGCCTGTACCCCCATTGTATCTAGAAAGTAACTCACTTGCTTTTGATTTTACAGGCTCATACATGGAGGGCACTTATCTTTCCTCAGAAGAGACTTTGGACTTGGAATTTTGGGTTAACGTTGGAATGAATTAAGACTTTGGGGGACTGTTGGGAAGGCATAAGGTATCATAATGTGACAGAAATATGATACTTGGGTGTGGCCAGGAGCAGAATGATTTGTTAGCCTTTGTGTCCCCACCTAAATCTCATCTTGAATTGTAATCCCCATAATCCCTATAATTCCCATGTGTCAAGGGAGAGACCAGGTGGGGGGTAACTGAATCATGGGGGTGGTCTCCCTCATGCTATTCTCATGATAGTGAGTTTTCATGAGATCTGATGGTTTTATAAGGGGCTCTTCCCACTTTGCTAGGCACTTCTCCTTCCTCCTGCCTTGTGAAGAAGGTGCCTTGCTTCCCCTTTGCCCTTCTGCCATAATTGTAAGTTTCCTTAGGCTTCCCTATCCATGATAAACTGTGAGTCAATGAAGCCTCTTTTCTTTATGAATTACCTTGTTTTAGGCAGTTCTTTATAGCAGTATGGAAAAAGCTAAGAATGGTTTTTACATTTTATTTATTTTTCAAGATAGGGTCTCACTCTGTCATCCAGGCTGGAGTACAGTGGTATATCACAGCTTACTGCAGCCTCTATCTCCAAACCTCAGGTTGTCTTCCCACATCAACCTCCCAAGTAGCTGGGACTACAGGAATGCACCACCATGCCAAGCAAATTTTTGTATTTTGTGTAGAGATGGGGTTTTGCCATGTTGCTCAGGCTAGTCTCAATCTTCTGTGCTTCAGTGAGCTGCCTTACCTCAGCCTGCCAAAGTGCTGATATTATAGGCATGAACATCTGCACCCAGCCTTTATATTTTTAAATAATTACATAAGTATATGATATTCTAGATTTTCAACTCAGACTTCAAAGTCTAAAATACATACTCTA
This sequence comes from Ateles fusciceps, assembly GCA_036589455.1. Lineage (NCBI taxonomy): Eukaryota > Metazoa > Chordata > Mammalia > Primates > Atelidae > Ateles > Ateles fusciceps. The sequence goes on along the minus strand of JAZHEH010001419.1, from coordinate 2,110,502 downwards.
TGACTTTTCACAGAAAAGGTATGCCAACACCTGGTTTCTAGAATAAAGTCCAAACTGAGATTCGCATTTAAATTCCTTCAGAGATGAACTCACATCCATTTTTCCAAACTTATCTTCCACTGCTACAGAAATTTGATACTTCTTACCACTCTCTACATACACCATATTATTTTCTCACAGCTTTACTGAAGTATAATTGGCATACACAAAATTTCAGATAAAGCATACAATTAGGTGTTGTGATAAATCTATACAACTGTTAAAACTTTGCACAGTCAAGATAGTGAATATATCTGTAAATCCCAGAAGTTTTCTTATACTCTCACATTTTCAGGTGTTTCCATTTTTATATTTAAAGTATGTTTCTTGGATTCAGCCCTGGGTCTTGTTTTTTAAAAAAAATACTAATAGACAATCTCTGCCATTTAATTTGGGTATGTAGATCATTTATATTTAATGTGATTACTGATATTTTTAGGCTTAATTCTACCTTGCTATTTGCTTTGCATTTGTCCCATGTCTTTGTTATTTTCCTCGGTTCCTTTGTTCTTTTAAAAAGTGACATACTTTTTATGATCTGTTTTATCTTCTTCGTTGTTTTTTTTCTTAGTAAAATTTAGGTGAGCACTCACAGAGAACCTCTACACCTATTTGGAGTTGTCTTTTGGAAAGTCCTTTTCTCTGTCTTACTGACACTGAGAAATCTCACTACCTTGATTTCTCTGGACTCTCAGATCTGTCTTCTCAATTAATAGTCCATGAAGGAGTTTATAAGGTTTTATCAGGGTCCTTTCTCCATGTGCCAGGGCCTGAAAATTTACCCTAAATGGTAAGTTGGGGCAATTGTAGGGCTTTCCTCTTTTAATTACTATCTCTCAATTATCTGATATCTCATGTCATAAACATGTTTTTCTTTTCCTCCCATATTTTTAAATGGGTTTTCTTATCTCACATAGTAGATGGTACTCCATCTTGGCCAAAAGTAAAAATCAGACTACTTGAGACATCCTAAATTCTTATTTTCTGTCTTCATATTTCACTGTCTCCTATAATATCATTTTCCTATCTACTACATCTAGTTTCTCAAAGACATATTTAAATAACTTAAAGTTCAATGTAATACTCCCACCTCTACCAGAATACTTAAGATGAAATAAACACACAATACTAAGTATTTCTGAGAATATAGAACAATGTGAATTGTAAAATATCAATGCAGGAATTGTTGCTTCCACTTTAGAGAGCTGTTTGGCAGTACTTACTATAGATAAACATAGGCCTACCATCTAATATAACAATTCCATTCCTTGCTATTAATCAACAGAAAAGCACGAGATGAAAGGGGACTATCCCCCTGCATACTAATTTCCAGTGCTACATGAGTTATCGATCCTCCATTGATTTTCATTTTCTGAAATTGGTTGACATTGATATGGTCTGGATATTCATCTTCTCCAGATCTCATGTTGAAATGTGATTCTCAATGCTGGGGGTGGGGCAGGGTGGGAGATGACTGAATCATGGAGGTGGATTCCTCATGAATGGTTTAGAAGTGACCCCTTGTTTATAAGTGAGTTCTCGCCCACATAGTTCATGCAAGATCAGACTGTTAAAAAGTCTAGGACCACAACTTCCCAATGACTTGCCCCTGCTCACACCATGTGATGTGCAGGCTCCCGTTCACCTTCTGCCATAATTAAAAGCTTCCTGAGCCTCTCACCAGAGCCAGATGCTGAAGCCATGCTTGTACTGCCTAAAAAATCGTGAGCAAATTAAATCTATTTTCTTTATAAATTACCCATCTCAGGTATTTCTTTATAGCAACAAAGAAATGGCCTAATACAGACATTTACTTTTCTCTCCTGATATATTTTCTTTCTCTTTTGCTTTTTTGTTAAACTTTCTATATACCCTTATTTTTGTTAGTGAAGTGTCAAAAAGGAATAGAAGTAAAATAATATGTTCAATAAACTATATTTAACAAAAAGCTTTCACCTTCCTAAATTTCACGTAATTGGAGGAAGTACATTCAGTTAAGAATACAATAATAAACATATCCTCATTTCTGAAATGTGTGAAATAATCACTTTTTATTTTAAAATATGTTTATAATTTGAGAAACTTTATGTAATTGCTTAAAATAACAATGAAAATGTCATACATATGGCAAAAGTCAAAGCAAATTTTTAGAGAAAAACATATTAAGGGCAAACTAAATATGAGTACAGTGACTGAAATATCACTAATTATCTTTTTTTTTTTTTTTTTTGGAAATGAAGTTTCGCTCCTGTTGCCCAGGCTGGGGTGCAGTACCACAGTCTTAGCTCACTGCAACCTCTGCCTCCCGGGTTCAAGTGATTCTACTGCCTCAGCCTCCAGAGTAGCTGGGATTACAGGCACCTGCCACCACACCTGGCTACACTAATTATCTTATAATACAATTTCCTTATAGATGTTTGAAATTTCATTATCCACAAAAAATTGAAATTAGAATATTGACGTATTGATTGAAACATAGCTGAAGACTGTGACTTTCACTCACACACTCACACACACACACACACGCACACACACACATATCTATAATAAAACAAAAAATAAGAAATGAATAATCTGTTCTACTCATACTTTCACAATTGAATGGTTAGACCATAGATTGTTAGCAATTTTTTTAGGCTTATCCTTATTATCAGAGAACTGGAAGACAAAAAAGACCATGAGAAATCCTAGCTAGCATATTATGCTGTGCGGTTCTCACTGTTTGATGAAATACTGAATTGTGTCTTGTATGACAGGAACTGACATTAATATAATCGACCGCTTTTCCCTCATTGATGTTCAACAGCCTGTAAGTTTAGATAAACCTGTATGACTTATCAGTAAAAATATGTGATCTACATCATTTCTCAAAATAATAGGATTCTTGAAAGAAATTTAAGAAACTGGCAAAAAGCAGTATCATTTATGTTTTCTTAGATGGCATTGTACAATAAATATTGTTGTCATGTAATTAGCAAAAGCTGGGAAGATTAAGGAATTTAAACATAAGAAAACACCAAAACTTAAGGGTAAATACGTACATATACATTGTTTCTTCAGAATAACCTAATAGCAACCAATGACATTCTCAAATCACCAAATCCAAGTCTATAAATAATAAGCTTGTGTATTGTGCTTCAAAATATTGAATCCAACTTTCTTGGGAGGATGGCTACTATAAAATACACATGAGGCCAGATGTGGTGGCTTAAAACTTGTAATCCCAATCACATTGGGAGGCTGAGATGGGTGGATCACTTGTGGTCTGGAGTTTGAGACCAGCCTGGCCAACATGGCGAAACCCAGTGTCCACTAAAAATATAAAAATAAAAATTAGCTGGGCATAGTGTCAGGCAGTGGTAATCCCAGCTCCTTGGGAGGCTGAGGCATGAGAATTGATTCAACCTGGGAAGCAGAGGTTGCAGTGACCTGAGATTGTACCACTGCACTCCAGCCTGGGTGACAGAGTGAGACTCCCTCTCAAAATAAATAAATAAATAAACACTGATTAGATTGATTAGATAATGTATATAAAAGTGTACTGGTACTAACTCCAATTTGTTACGGTCATCAAATAAACGCTTTAATGAACTTACTGAATAAACAAATAGAAAAACCATTAGACCTACAAAAATATACTGCAAGTTACATGAATTTCGTCCCAAAGAATCAGAGTAAGATGCTCTTGTTCCAGAAAGGAAAGAGTAAACACATAGCAACCTCTTTCTAACATTTAACTATAAAATCTAGGCAGAATACACAAAACAGCTATTTGAGGACTCTAAGCAGAAGTAGGCAGATTGGAGAAGACCAAAATGTGAAGTATCACTGAGCTGATGGTAAGTTTACAAATTTTCTCTTTCATCTTGCTAATTCCCACTCAACCCTCTCCTAGCCTGAATGGACTGGTAACTTGGAAGTGGACACCAGGTCACAGACAGCTCCAGGACAAGCCTGCTTATTTTAGCTTTAGGAGTGAGAATCAGAATTCCTAATACTCAGAGAGAATGTGGCAATCCCACCCCTTTTTTCTTTTCTTGCATAACTCTTGCCTAGTCCTTAAGCAATCACATTTTGATGGTGGTGGTGGTAGTGGCCAGAAATGGGAACCACAGGAGCTGAATTTCTTCTTAAGAAAGGAAACTTTCTGGTTTGTTTACTGAAGCTGTGGTTCCAAAAGGGTTGGGTCAACCTCCATTGCGTTTCTTCTCCTCTCTGTCTTCTTCTCTCATGATCCTGGACATGAATGTAGTTGCAGAAGGGCACAGCAGAGTGGAGGAAATAAAGTGTCAGCCTTCTTGCCAAGGAATCTTAAAGAGAAACCAGGGGAAACCAGAAAGTACCCAGAGAACATGGAGAGAGAGGAACTTAGAAAGTCAATCCATAAACTTGTTTATGAACTCTTGGGCTTACTCCCAAATGCACGTATGTGGATTTTATTCTATTTAACATGCCAAAGACTTAAGAACTGGGCCAAGACCAGGACCCAGATATCAGACCAGCAGTCAGGTTTTAAACTTCTGGTTATGTAAAAAGAGGTCATCAAGCTAGAAATCATATGCTGTTGCTTTCAGTTAGTTTGCTTCTTGACGTTGCTATTTTGACACATTAACTTAGAAATGGGTTATACACACACACACACACACACACACACACACACACACACAAACACACACATGAAAACTATGACCATATTCCCCAATATCCTGAAATGAATTTATATTTCCATATTGGCAAACTCAGGTAAGTTGCCATTAATAAGCATAAAGTGAGTGTATCAGACCTCAATTTTATCTTTCATCGTCTTTTCTTAATCATAGATTTATATGTTAGAGATGATTCAAAAAAAGAGCACATTCACGCAAGAGATGGACAAGTTTCAAGATTAGGGCATTATTTGGAAAACAGTCAGAAATACTTTAGTAGTCTGAGGCTGGTGACAAGCAAAGTTAAAATTCTAAAGCTGTTTCTAGTGTGAGAATAAGGTAAGCATTTCTGTTCTGGAAGATAAGATAAAGTATGTAGACCAAAAGACTTATATCAACAGTTTTTAGGATTAGGCTCACTTTTTATTATCATTTTGAATATAATCTAGTAATAATACTCATACAACATTAGAAGCCACCATGTTGTTTCTATAAATATTGATCAGTCTTTAAATGTCCCAACATTTAACTTCTAATGTGATTTTTATTTAATTTTATATTCCCAGATATGTTTTAGTCAGCCGTACTTATTACCACATTAATATTACTTCCTTCATATTTAGCACTGGTTTTAAAAAATGTGCTTGGTGAATCTATCACCATATTCTCACATATTCTGAAATGAAATACTATTTAGTATTTGTATCCCCCTAGTCAGAGATTCTTATTCTTGTTTCACTATTTTTTGTAGACCTTCTAGTTGAGACAATTTGTCACCTTTTCTTTCAATTTTCCTTTATTGCGTACCCTTTAAGTCAGACTGAATTTGCTTTTGTGAATAAAGAAAAATATCTTCAAAAAGAAAACATCCAGTGATTTACTATGAGATACATTAGTAATAATAGCTACGACAAAACCATTTGTAATTATGGAACATTCAGAATGAGCCAGGCACTTTGCTGAGCACTTTACCTATAATATTTGGTTATTATTATAAAAATTAACTACAGAGTAAAAAAGAATGTGTGAAACTAGATCACATGGGTTTGAGTTGTGTTTCTTTACTTGCTCTATCGTTTAAGGTGACTTATTTTTATGTGCATCAGTTTTCTCTTCTGTAGAACGGGTGCTATTGACTGAGTGTATGTCACCCCAAAACTTCTATGTTAAGCCTAAAATCCCCAATGCGATCATATTTGAAGATGGAGACTTTGGGGAGTGATTAGGTCATGAGGATGGAGGTCTGAATGCGATTAGTGCCCTTATAAAGGAATGGAGAAACCAGATCTCTCTGCTCCCTTATATGTGAGGACACTGGAAAATAGCCATCTGCAAATAAGGAAGAGGGGGATGCTCAGCAGACCTACTGGCGCCTTGATCTTGGACTGTAAGAAATATATCTCTGCTGTTTAAGCCACACACACAGTCTATGATATGTTGTTACAGCAGCCCAAACTGACGAAGACAATGGGAATAAAAGATAGCACTTAACTCGGGGGGTGGTTGTCAGGGATTAATAAACGGCATGTGTATAAAGTGACCAGAAGGGTGTCTTCCATTTTATTATTAAGATGAGGAATCTGAAGCTAAGTAATATTAAATAATGTACTGTGGCAGATTTTTTTCCAAAAAATGCCCCAACAATATCTTTCAAAACATATGTTCTTTTGGCAATTTCTTATAGATGCTCTTTCCACAAAACTGTTAGGCCTCTGTTCTCTTCTCTTGAAATCAGTGTGCTTGTGACTACAGAAGTGACTTTATATGACTTCCTAGGCCAGGTCATAAAAGGTAATAAAGCTTTTGCCTGATACTTTGGGATGCTTACTTTCAGAAACTACCTATGTGGCAGGAGCAAGACCAAGAAGCCATGGAGATGGCCACGTGGAGAAGAATTTAGGTTCTCTGCTCACAGCTCTGGCTGAGCTCTTGGCTGACAACCAGCACCAATTTGCCAGGCAAGTAAGTGACCTATCTGGAAGGAAAATCCTCCATTCCCCGCTCCTGTCAATCCAGCTGATGCTGCCTGGGGCAGAGACGAGCCTCCCTTGCCAATTGTGGCTCACATTACAGATTTGTGAGCAAAATAGATGATCAGTGTTGTTTTAAGTCACTAAATTTGGGGGTGTTTTTTATGCAGCACTGGGTAACCGGAACATTTGCTCAAGGTCACATGCAAAAAGCCAAGAGTTAGACGGAGGTCCGTTCTAACCTCTAATCTGAGTTTGCATCATCAGTTACCCATTATAATTGCAACACTGTGCTTATTTTGCAATCTAGGGAAGTGATGGAGTGAACCACACTTTTAAAGAATAATTGATGAGAGAGATGGTTTGGCTCTGTGTCCTCACCCAAATCTCATCTCAAACTGTTATCCCCATAAATCCCACATGTGCAGGGAGGGACCTGGTGGGAGGTGATAGGACCTGGAGGTGGTTTCCCTCATGCTGTGTTTGTGATAGTGAGTGAGTTCTCATGAGATCTGGAGGTTTCATGAGGAGCTCTTCCCCCTTTGCTTCACTCTCATGTTTCCTGCCGCCTAGTGAAGAAGGTACTTGCTTCTCCTGTGCCTGCCATCATGATTGTAAGTTTTCTGAGGCCTCTCCAGTCATGCAAACTGCAAGTCAATTAAACATATTTTCTTTATATATTACCGATTCTCAGGGAGTTCTTTATATTAATAACAGTGTAAGAACAAACTGATATATTTAGATTATAAACACTATAACAAAACAATCTTTAGTGAGATTTAATTGACACATATGGTTTTAACTGTTTTATATTATCTTAACCATATTTCTTTTTTGTAAGAAGTGAAGCTAATATTGCTTTATTCAAAATATTAGAAATAAAAATGTATTCCACTTTTATTCCATTAAAATGTTTTATGTGGCCACCTCGTTTTGTGTAAAAAATAAGTAAGATGTTTCATCTTTCAGCCTAGAACTGAAGAATAGACATCATTGAATGAACTGTATGCGGGATTTGAACATTTTGACCAAATTCACTCATCACTGCTCACAGTATCACGTACTCTGACACCTCAGTAAAGTCTGACAACCCTATCTTCTGCTGCCGTCACAACAACTTTACAATCTATTTTTCAATCTGACAATTTTGAATGTCCCACTGTCACATATTTTGTGTCATTTCTGTGGTTGAATAGGACACAAAAATAATGTAAAAATTATTGAATTATAGCCATAAAATTTTTACTAAGCAAGGAAAGCATACATTTTTATAAAAAGTTATTAATCATGCTGGTAATCAATATAATAATCACAATTTTTGTCCAGTAAAATTGATGTTTTCTATATTTATTCTATTTAAGTCTTACAAAAACCCAATGATGTGAGTGTTAATGTACTCATTTTACAAAAAAGGAGATGAAAGCTCAGGCAGTTGCTCAAGGTCACAGAGATGACATGTAAGCAAGCCAGGCTCTTGAAGCCAGGTCTCTCTGATTCTTATACCCAAACTTTGGTAAATCTTGTCATTATACGAATACATGTGTGTGTGTGTGTGTGTGTCATGAGACATTCCTGGTAATATCACATTTTTCTCTTTCCCTGTAATCTATCATTGCAATTATCATATGCATCCTCATTTTAATACCTGTTATTTCTTATTTCACAGAAAGAGGCTTGTCTTCTCAATTCCACTGTAAATTACTTAATACTAAGTTTTCTGTGTGTGCTGATTCACTGGGACAATACTGCAGGCAGAGCAGAGGTGCAAATATGAATGTATGATTGCTTGTAAACATACTTAATCAATATATGCTTATTAGTCAAAATTACATGAGAATATTATAGAATAAGAGCAAAGGAGATATTAAAAATATTCATTATCTGCTTTCTTTAAAATTGTAAAGTAATATACTACACTATGACTTAAATTTTTTTTTTTTTTTTTTTGAGATGGAGTTTTGCTCTTGTTACCCAGGCTGGAGTGCAATGGCGCAATCTCGGCTCACTGTAACCTATGCCTCCTGGGTTCAAGCAATTCTCCTGCCTCAGCCTCCCGAGTAGCTGGAACTACAGGCACACGCCACCATGCCCAGCTAATTTTTGTATTTTTTTTTTTCAGTAGAGACGGGGTTTCACCATGTTGACCAGGATGGTCTCGATCTCTTGACCTCGTGATCCACCCGCCTTGGCCTCCCAAAGTGCTGGGATTACAGGCGTGAGCCACCGTGCCCAGCCCATGACTTAAAATCTCTAAACTTTTTAATCTAATCCATCTTCCCCATTGGTAAGTATTCAGATAATATGTGTCTGTATTTATCATACAAGCTTGCAATGATTACCTATATCATTGAATCACTGGTTGAAAACCAATGTATGGTGGAAATACATTGGAAACATTCATGTTGCTCTCCATTTTCTTTTGTTTATTTTCTTTACTTTCTTTTTTAATTGAGACAAAGTCTTGCTCTGTCACCCAGGCTGGAGTGCAGTGGTGTGATCTCGGCTCACTGCAACATACGACTCCAGGGTCCATGCAAGCAATTCTTGTGCCTCAGCCTTCCAAGTAGCTGGGACTACAAGCATATGCCACCACGCCCAGCTAATTTTTTGTGTTTTTAGTAGAGATGGGGTTTCACCATGTTGCCCAGGCTGGTCTTGCACTCCTGATCTCAGGCAATTCGCCCACCATGGCCTCCCAAAGTGCTAGGATTACAGGCATGAGCCACTGCACCTGGCCTGTAGCCCTCCATTTTTACGGTACAACTGTAGTTCTTGAACTTCATAATGATACTGAGTTTTATTTTGTATTATTTATTACAAGTAAGGTTCTATGTTGAATAACAATTACTTGTGTAACTAAATAGTTTATTTCCACCTTTCCATTAATATTTTAAAATAGCTTAGCAAAACCTTAATCAACATTTAATTGGAATGTTCTGTCAATATGGAATTGAAGCAAGCTGGAACAGCATCTTCCTTCCAGTACAAGTAGAATACCTATATTGATTCAGCATGGTTTGGCTATGACAGATTCTCATGGATTACAAGGGCATATTCAAGGGTGAAATGCTGTATCCAGCAACAGCAGACACCCAAGAAGCAGAACTTCGAATGCCCTGCTTGCAATAGCTCTATATAGCTGTGTAATCAGCAGAGACTAGGGCATGTCAGTTTTACAGATGTGATGTGTCTGATTGGAATACAGTTTCTTGATTTGGCTCATATCAAATCCCCATATATAGCCATTCCATATATTAATGCTGTTGGCCTGAGCCTGAATTTCCCAATGACTATTTCTCACCCCAGGCAGATCATCTGTAAGCTGGTGCTTGGATGACCCAATTTTCATGGCAAGCAGGAGCTCTTCTGTAAAACCAGTTATAGCATTTCATGAACCAATAATAAGTGTTTCTATTGGAAAACTTGGCACCTTAAGGACAGTCTTCTATTATAAAGCTACACATCATCCCATTAAACAAAAGCCGAATACATACAAAATTTTGTGTAAATCATTTTTTTGCACATGTTCGTCCATGTGTAAATATTTTAAACATAGCAGAGAAATTCTTAGCAGGCCATCTTTTATGCAACACAAACTCTCCAATTAACCAATTTTATATACATGCATATCAAATTTCCATAACTTGGAACATGTTAAAGTCATTGAGGTAAAATAATCTACTGGACCAAACAAGTGCATTATCGACATATACAAACTTGTCTCTCCTCTCTGTTCCTCTTGTATATCACATGTGCCTCCATTGTACAAGTGTTTGATTGTTTTCCAGTGGTTTGATTCCTTGACTATCTCAATATCAGAGTATGAGCACTTGTGAGAATAAAATGTATTTGTATTAAAATTTTCATATTGTAAGTCAGTATTTCACAAATATTAGGTGTTCAATAAATATCTTATAAATGACCAACTAAATAAATAAGTGACCCTTAATATTCTTTGACTTATACAACCAAATTTTTTAATATTCAGTCAATATTGTTATATTACATTCTGATACGGCTTCTTTAAGGGGGAAAGAACACTTGCTAAAGACACTTGGAATTAACATAACATCTTACTTTATCTGTTATCAAATTAATATCATATTCAAGAACTAGAGTTATTTGCAAATTGTAAAATACACTTTGATGTTGAAGCCTGCAATTTTAGTACTTTTATCTCAAATTGCTGTATTGATGAATATATTCAGCTCTCATGTTTGACTACATATTTTAATTTGAAAGCATATGTAGTTTTCATTTTTGCAGTTTTACAAACTATAGAATTAATATAAAAATAACAGTGCTATCTATTGCAAGAACTGTTTGGCTAATACTGCATTATCAAGCACAATCGCCTTTGATTATTCTCAAGTGAAATAACTTTGATAAATGTATAATGATTGTAGTTACTATTCATTCAGGATTTAATGGAGAAGTAAGGAGCATAGGTTGAATAAAACCTAGTCCCTGAAGAGATAATGAGTATAAATCTCAATTTATAAGATAAAATTAGACACTATGAGATTAAATAACTCATCAGTGATATACTAATAAATGCCTGGAGTTCAGCAAGGAACAAATTGGTATCAAGTCAAGTAGCTTGAATGAGCTTCTTAGCCTGCAGATGAGGCACTGTAATGGAAACTTTTCTATGGAAAGTTGGAATGAGAACAATGAGCAAATAGATACGAACAAGGAAATGAGTATCACAAAGTTATATATAAAGAGAAGAAATTAATTCAAAACAAAAAGTGGATGGTATAAAGATGGGTTATAGAAGGTAGTAAATAGGGGTATGGTTATCAAGAGTCTTAAAAGGCAGCCTAAATAATTCCATAGTTATACTAAACACAGAAGTTTCTGAACTTAGGATAACAAATTTACGTAAGTGGATTCTACTGATGGCATACCAAATTTATTAAGAAGAGTGAGACAAGAAGCAAGGAGACCAGGCAGGACCCAAGGCATTGACCTAGACAAGAAATATTCACCAACTGAACAAAGACAATGAGGGTGAGAACAGAAAAAAGTGGCATTGCAAAGAGAAACACTTTTTAAATTAGCCAAACAAAATAGACTGGGGGTCAAAACAAGATAACATTTAAGTGCACTTCAGACATAAATATTAGATATATTTAATATTCTTAATGATAAGCATATCATTGTGGACAGGATGTGTGCATCTTTTAATGCAGAAACCTTATATTCAAATTCTATTGGCTGTTATTTAGCTCCTCTAAGTCTGAATTTATTCTTTTGTAAAATGGAGACAAGAATAGTATTATAACTCTCTGTTGGAATGATGCATAATGTAATTTATGTAACATGTTTAGCATGGTGTCTTGCTCATTATCAGCAATGGTTAAAGGTTAACTATTTAAGGTCAATTAGCCCACAAAAATTTTCACTGCTAAGAAAGAAACTCTCCTATACACAAAATAGTCAGGAAAATGGCTACAATGGCTAACCAAATATTCCCAGTCATGCACAGTCCTCCCTCATTATAAGTGGGGTATTGATTCCAAGACCCCTAGGTATAATATCTTCCCATCTTCAAGTTCCACTGTCAGACCTTTGGAACCCGTGCATATGAAAAGTCAACTTTCTGTATACATAGGTTTCCCATTCCATGAATACTGTGTTTTGGATCTGTGTTTGGTTGAAAAAAATCCACATCTAAATGGAACCACACAGTTCAAACACATATTGTTCAAGGATCATTTGTACATAGTAAATCAATTGCCATTTGCCAATAAATAGAATTTAAAATGTATAGTATAATACTATAATTATATTGAATAAATATATTCTATCTCATATAATCAAAAAGGTGCTTTAGAATTCAACAAATACGTTTAAGCTTTTCAATGTCTGTTCTTATATAAAATTTCATACTCAATATTTTTAACTTTTCTATTCCCTCATAGTAAAAGAAACCAAAGAAAAACAAGCAAAAGCAATAAGTTATGTTTGCTTTGTGGCATAAAGATAATCCAGGAGAAAGAAGCCCTTCTGCATTTTCCAAATGATTGGAATAAGAGTGTTTTTGTGAGACAGTGAATTTAATGTTGTGGTAACCTAATTGATGGTTTGAAGTAAGTCCAAGGTTTACAACAGTTACATACTTATAATTGCCCAATTTTTCTGTGTACTTTTAATGGAAAATATAAGTTCTAAAATATATCCAACAAACATTTCTCCCCTTCTCCCTTTATCCTTTAGGACAATTATATCTTCTAAACTACTCTACTCAGCTCATTGTAAAGATTAGTAGGAAAAATGCCTGTTGTAAGTGAATCCACTTGCAACTTTTATTCTACTGTGAATTCTGTAAACAAATCTGTATTCTATGCTCTGTTTAGTCAATCAAATCTGCTGAGTGCATAAAAAGTCTTTGACTTATAAATTTTCCTTTTTACTTCATAATTCCTTTCCATGGATTTGAATGTCTTTGTTATTTTTCTCAAAATGATGGAGAATAATTTATTACAAAAGTCTAGGAACTTCTTCTCTGCTTTAAATTCTCATAGAAAGAACATGGTCTTTCATTTATGAATCTGAGACACAATATAACATTTAGGGGCAGAGACGATAGAACCAGAAATCCTTGATCCAAATCTTGGTGCATTCACTTATTAACTTTGTGACCTTAGGCAAGTTAGTTAATTTATCTGAGTCTCATTTTCTCATTGTGAAATGGATGAAAACAATACTTGTACAATTATCTTGAATTAATTAATAATTCTAAAGTGCTTAGGCCCTAATGCTATATAATGATTCACTTATATATGATTTTATCTAACCATGTAAAGATGTTTATATTTCTGGAATTAGTACATAGGAAATTAATTATTTGGAGAATGAATAATTTCTTTGTTAATTTTGTTTTTCATATAATTTCTTAATTCTATGTAAATACTTAAGGTAAATATTTCATAATTTCACTATTCCTTAAATAAAACACTGTTGCATTTCATATGAATAAAATTTACTCTAAGTTCTTAACTCTTCTAAGTTTAAAACATTCTGGCATTTATTAACAAAAAGGTTGTTTAGAACACATAATTATATAAACTATCATCATGTATCTCTCAGCCATCATTTTTCTAAAGCAAAAGACTAATAGGGGTAATGAACGTTTTAATCTATTAGCGACTACAGAGACAATCTTCTTCACATCACTCTTGTTTTACAAATGAAGAGAAAGAACTTTCAAAGGATAAAGTTCATTTCTCAGAATTATACTTGGATTAGTACTTGAGATACATTCAGAGCTCAAGACTCACGACTTCCGACTCCCCAAACTCTTTTTTTGTTTTTCCCCTCCATACCACAAACATCTCACAGATTTCTGTCCCCTAAATATTTCATTAGTTTTTTCTGCATTTATCTCCCATCTCTTTTCTTTTCCTTGAAGTATTATAATCTGTACTATCTGTGCTATTTCTGTAGCAGAGGCACTATACAGTTTTGTTAAAATTGGGTATGATATTTTATTTTGTGGCAACTTCTCTACCCTTACAAACAAACTGTATAACTCCAAAAGTCTTACGTGGTCTCCTAAGTGCCTCCAGCAGGCAAATGGCTGTGTGAGTTTCTGTGGCTCTAACTCCTAAATACATGTTAAATCTGTCCCTTTTCTCCACCTCCACTGCTACCATGATTTCTTGCCTGAAATATTCCAATGACTCCTTCTACCATTGTCTCTACCACCTTACAACATAGTTTTGACACTATGATCAGAGTGATCTTGTAAATATGTCAATGAACATTTAGAAGCAGAGATTCTAGAGTCTACATTTACTTACCCTGCTTAATAAAGTCTCTAATTGATGGCATTAATCTTAGAATAAAATTCAAACTCCTAACATTGTCAAAGGGCAGTTCTGTAAGATCTGACCCCTGACTACCTCTCCAACTCCTGTCTTCCATGGCCATTTGGTGTCAGTCACACTTGTCTTCTTGCTCTTTCTGGATTACCCCAAAGATATCTGTGCTTTCAGGCTGATCTGCTAGCCAGTAACTCCCTATCATATCGCATGTTCCTATATTCAGCATAATACCACAAGCTGATTTGTTTATTTACTTTATTTTTACTGCTATTCTCAAGAACAGAAAACATCATTCTTGTTTATGACTTATCCATAGTATGTAAAATAGTATTTGGCAATAGGAGTTTGCTCAGAAAGTGTTTGCCGAATGAGTGGGTAGGACTCCTATAGTTATAACATAGGTTCAACTATCTTCCAGCCCAATTATGGGTAAATTGTTATCACTATTCACTAAGGAAGACACATACATGGCCAGGCACGGTGGCTCAAGTCTGTAATCCCAGCAATTTGGGAGGCTGAGGAAGGCTGATCACTTGAGGTCATGAGTTTAAGACCAGCCCGGCCAACATGGCAAAACCCTATCTCCAATAAAAATACAAACAAATTAGCCTAGCATGGTGGTGGGTACCTGTAATCCCAGCTACTAGGCAGGAAAGATTCACTTTGAACCCAGGAAGCAGAGGTTGCAGTGAGCCAAGATAGTGCCACTGCACTCCAGCCTGGGTGACAGAGTGACACTCCATCTCTCAAAAAAAACAAATAAAAAAAAGACATATACCTTAATAATCTTTCTCCAAGATACCCTTAGGATGCCCCTAGCAAACCGCTGACTGCAAGCTTCTTCATAGTGTTAGCAATTTCAATATCTTGCTCCTAGCTCTACTATAAACATTATCTTTGTTCACAGAAAAAAACCCTACCTTTTGAGTATCAAAAAGGAGTTTCTGGTATGAAGAGTATATATGAGTTCTATCTGAGGGGCAATATTCATTTATGTCTGTAGTCTTTCAGTAATTTTCCTTAGTTCACAAAATGCCATTTTCTGCATTACTCTGTTACCTCCTCAAGGCTTCTTTTGCTCCATGGAACCCTCAGATGTAAAAACAGCATCGTCAGCATGCTTGCTTACGTATGTGCCCATTAGAGTGCCTAGAGTATTCTGCCAACAATGAGCAATCAAAAATTATGAGCTGGTGATGAAGATTCTGGTCCTTATGTGCCGTGTGCCAGCATTAATTCAGGCGGTGAGGAATTTACGTCTTCACTGGGCATTGGGAAATGCAAGGCCTATGTGTTGCTGCATATAACAGCACTTTCTTAATTAAGGTTGGAAGCCAGGTTTAGCTTTACTCAATATGTATTATTGCATTACATGAGAACACTAAGGCAGTGCAGTCTGATGGAAGATGCAGGCAGTGGAATTACAATATCTCAATGTTATATGAAATAATTCTGTTCTCTGAACTTGAAAACAAATGTTAATAAATGAAGAAAAAGGACTTACTATTTGCTTTCTGAGGGCTTTCTAGTCATTAATAATATTTTGTAGACATGTTCATGTTAATAAATAATATTTGTATGTTAATTTTATCTAGTAGTTTAGCTACTGTGAATCAGGTGACTGCAAAAATTGTATAGAGGATAAAAGCATCCCAATTAAGAATTCAAATTTTAGTAAAAACTGTTAACAGATTTTAGGCTACTGGTAACTTTCAATTTTCTTATATTGATTATAACTATGAAAAGGAACCAAAATCTTTAATAAATTCTATAAAGAAACAAACAAAAACCAATGCTCATCAGAAGACTACCCAAGACAATTTTCCAGGATTGCCATTTTTATAGATGTGTTTAGTGAGTAAATACATTAGTGATTTGAAGTTAAGACACGTTAGAGAAACAGACTAGAGTTACTGTTTGATAATTTATTGGAGGAAATAAATTTTCCTTTACTGAATTGTGTAACATATTTTGATATACTGGACATACTCGTGCAGAAATGCAGTACAACTGTCAAGCTAATAAACTGGCTTTTATTTTGCATGGCTATTGAAAGATAGATACAATTCACAAACTGAGCAATTAGACATGTTTTCCTCTATTTTCTAATATGCAGTTTGATTATATAATTCATCTGTAATTTCTGAACCAAAGTACTTCACACTTTTTGTCAAATGTTTACAACTTAAACCAGCCATTATACTTTGGCCTAATTAAAAAATAAACTACAAAGAACTATCAGATTTTCACATCTGCCCTTTCTCTGCCTCTAGCAGGCAATCAAAGCTATGTCCACATTGGCCTTGTATTAAATATTTATGACTATATCTATTTCCACTATTGGATTGCAGGCTCCCAGAATGAAGACGGTATGCCATATTCAGTTTTGCATCCTCTTATACCTAATACACGGCCTTCTACATGGTCTGCTGAGCACTAGCAAGCTTTCAGTAACTACTGAATTAAATTGAATGAGAGGACTAAGACATTATACTAAGAATCTGGGGTAATGGAGACTGTCAGTCAGGGTGTAACTAAGCGGTCCAGGTAAAAATGCTGAGTCTGCAGACTTTCACTGCTGGAGGGAACACAGGTACAGAGGCTGCCAGACTGAAACAACCGTAGGACAGAAATATATAATTTACTGAGCACTTAATATGTATCAAGCATGCAGTAAAATATCATGCATGCACTATCTCATACAATCAATCACAGCAAATTTATAAGGTAGAAAGGATTTTTCTCATTATAGTATACATAAAAAGCCTGAGGCAATATGGTCCGATGGTTAAGAAGGACCTCATGGATTTTGTGTTCAGACTTGACTTGATTCCTGGTCTTGCCAATTAAAACCTCCCTGCAGCACTGACCCAGGAAGGAGCCTGGAGGGCAACTGGGAACTATTTCTCAACACGTAAAATGCAAAGCTCTTTAATATCACTCTCAAACTTTTACTATTTATCTTATGCTTGAATGAGTGTCTGGTGCTTAAGACCATTCACAATCTGGTCCTGGGAATCCTTCGTAACTTCTTGTCTATAGGATCAATCAGTGCAGCCACCCTTAACTATTTATTCCCAAAATATTTTCCGCGCTCTCCAGAGCCTTTGCAAATGCTGGTCTATAATCTGCAACATCCCTATTTGAGATTAAGCTTAAACCATAGTTTCTTCATGAGATTAAGACTTTTCTGTTTAAATGGCAATTGAATGCTACCATTGTTTCGCATGATTTACTTGTATTAATGAACCTCTACTAAAGTTAACTCATTGTCATCCCCCAGTTTCCCACAATAGCCAATGAATAACCAAAGGTCAAAGACAATATCTGATTCATATTTATATTGCTTACATTTTAAACAATATGTTAATGTCTGAAATTGGACATTAGTGGTTTTTTTTTTTTTTTTTTCTGGAAGGAGATAATTAGAGTCCCAGGTTGTTAGAGCAGAATGACTTTGAGAGCTTGGTTACAACAACAACCATGTTTTCTTAAAGAAGTGATATAATTTCATAGAGGTTAAGGCTGCCCAAGTTGACTGAGCTAGGACTAGAATACAGATTCCAGCTCTAATTTCAAGGCTCTATTGGTCAGGAAATGCTGTCTTCAGGAACGTGGGTGGTTCTCATGCCCAGGGGTAGATCAGAATTACCTGATGAACTCTGGCAACTACTGATGCCCTGGTTGTTTGCCAGCCCAATTAAATCAGAATCCCTGAAACAGATGGGAGGTAGTTTTCCAGTGCTCCCCGTTATTTTAATGTATAACCAGAGAGGAGAAGTATCACTATATTACATGCATGTGTCCTATAAGCTCATTCTTACCTTTATGAATAAAATTAAGAAAAAGAATGCCCAGGAAATTGCCTAGCCTCATTTCCTTCCCTTATGCCCTATTTTACAAAAAGGCAGCCATGACCTCCAGCTGTGGCTCATCACAGATTTAATAACATTAATCAAAACCAAGTGGATGTTCAGCTATTCTTTTCAGAAAAGATACTTGCCACTGGCTAAGATGGAAGAAGAGCTAGGAGAACGCTCTGTCTCTTTCTCATCTCATATATGCCTGTGCCAACACAAGTGCATTCAAGGCTCTTGGTGTTCTATTTGGCCAGTTCACCCTGGTCAAATGCAATTAACCAAACCAATGTTAAAAATAAGAGCCCTGTACTTACTTGGGAAACTGGAGAGAAAGCAAGTCATGAGTGCATGTTGAGTAAATGACAAGCCCTTCTGAATCAGTCATGATCATGAAAGGTAATTATATATACACAAATATCAAACTTTAAGCCAGTGAAAACTATTTTGTTTCCTCAATTTTGATTTAACTCTTACATAAAGAGTGTTCAGACACTAGCATGTTCAACGTTGAGGTTTTGCTTTAATGATTTTTCGTTATAAATGGTTTTGTTTTTTCCAGAACACTTAGGCAAAAGAAAGAAATAATAAGATAGTTTTATTGTGTTACCTTTAGCTTTTATCACTATGTACACTGGGGTTTTCATTCCCAAAGAGAAATGAAAATCTCAAGTATTAAAGGAGCCGAGGCAAGGAGCTCACTAACTGCACCTTATCCTCATAGATCCTTTTACAATGCTGCTGAGCAATCAAGAATGCTATGTATGCCATATTCTGTGCGCACTCAACAAAAGTGCAGTCTGTAGTACCTGGGAGGGACTTCTATAGTACTTGGGCTAAAATTTAGAATCAGGAAGTCAGAATAGGAAGCATTTCAGAATACAGAGCTAACCTGAATCTAGAATCAAAGGTATGTTAGGTATAAACAATAGCACCAGGAGGATTCAGTCACACACATTTTTTTTTTTTTTTTTTTTTTTTTTTTGCACGAGTGCTGAGAGAGAATCAGTGTGTTTGGGAGAGGGAGAGCACAGTGACTGTGGGACTTTGCAGTGGAACTTAGTGCTGCCTGTCACAGTGAAAAGCAATGCAGGACAGAATTCAGCTGGTGCCCACAGAGGAAGCATTTAGACCTGCTCTAACCAGAAGGGAATTAATTGTCCATTCTGGGAGTCAGATCCTGAGTTCCTGGTAGCCCCCACCACCATGGGCTAAAGTGTTATGGTGTTCTAAATAAACTTCAAAGGCAGTCTAACCCCAAGGACTGTAATTCCTGGGCAAGCCTTGATGCTATGAAGGGCTAGAAGCCAGTGGACTTGGGGTGCATGTGACCTAGTGACACACCAGCCAGAGCAGCCAAGAAAGTACTTGTGTCACCCCTTTCCCAACCCCAGGCAGCATAGCTGAGAGTTCTGAGAGATTCCTTCATTCTGCTTGAGAAAGAAAGGGGAAAGGAGAGAACTTTGCTTTCCAACTTGGATACCAGCTCAGCCACAGTAAAACAGGGCACCACGCAGAGTCTTGAGGCGCCCTTTCCAGGCCCTAGCTCCCAGATGACATTTCTAGATACACCTAGGACAGAAGAGAACTCACCACCTTGAAGTGAGGGACCCAGTTTTGGCATGATCCACCATGTGCAGACTAAAGAGCCCTTGGATCTTGAGTAAACATCAATGGTAGCCAGGCAGTACTTACTGCAGACATTGGGTGAGACCTGGGGCCATGCTGACCTCAGATGTGACCCAATGGATTCCTAGCTGTGGTGGCCATGAGGAGAGACTCTTCCTGTTTAAGGAAAGGAGAGGGGAAGAGTAAAGGGGACTTTATCTTGCAGCTTGGGTAGCAGCACAGTCACCGTGGCGTAGAGCACTAAGTGGCCTCCTGGGGTCCCTGATCCAAACTTTGCCTCCTGGACAGAATTTGTGGATCTGTTGGGCTCAGGGGGGAGCTTGCAGCCCTGAAGGGAAGAATACAGGCCCGGTTGGATTTGTCACCTGCTAAGTGAAGGCCCCTTGGACCTTGGGTGAATATTGGTGGTAGCCAGACAAGTCACTGCAGGCCTGGGTGAGACCCAGTGCTATGCCGGATTCGGGTCTGACTGGATGAAGTTCCAATGGTGGAGGCAACAGGGGTGCTTGTGTTACTCCTTCCCCAGCTCCAGGAAACTCATCATGAAGAGATTCCATTTGTTTGGGATAAGTAAGGCAAGGAAACAAGAGTCTCTGCCTGGTAATACAGAACATTCTCTCAGATCTTACCCAAGACCACCAAGACAGTACTTCTATGATTCTGAAAGAGTCACAGTATTATTGGGCTTGGTGTGCCTCCTAATGTAGATATGGCTGCAGTGGTCAAAGACAGATCACAATACCAATTCCCTTTGAATACTTGGAAAGCCTTCACAAGAATGTTGGGTACAAACAAGGCCAGACTGAGACTACTGTAATAAATACCCAACTCTTCAATGCCTGGACATTGACTAGCATTAAGACCATCCAGGAAAACAGGACCTCACCAAATGAACTAAATAAGGCACCAGTGATCAACCCTGAGTGATAGAGAAATGTGATCTTTCAGACAGACAGTTCAAAATGGATGTTTTGAGGAAGACTGACAAAACTTAAGATAACACAAAGAAAGAATTCAGATTCCTGTGAGACAAATTTATTGAAGAGATTGAAATAACTTTTAAAAATCAAGCAGAAATTTTTGGTGTGAAAGATTCAACTGAAATACTGAAGAGTGCATCAGAGTCTCTCAACACCAGAACTGATCAAACAGAAGAAAGAATTAGTGAGCTTGAAGGCATACTATTTGAAAATACATAGTAAATGGAGACAAAAGAAAAAAAAAATGAAGCATGACTACAAGATCCAGAAAATAGCCTCAAAAGGGCAAATCTAAGAGTTACTGGTCTTTAGGAGGAGATAAGGAGAGAAATATCTGGGTAGAAAGTTTATTTAAAGGGATACTAAAAGAGACCTTTCCAAACCTAAAGATATCAACATACAAGAAGGTTATAGAACACCAAGCATATTTAACTCACATAAGACTAACTCAGGACATTTAATAATCACACTCCTAAAAATCAAGGATAAAGAGAAGATCTTAAAAGAGTTAAAAAAAAAAGACACAAATAATATAAAGGAAACTCCACTACAATTGGCATAAGACTTCCTAGTGGAAACTTTACAGGCCAAGAGAGATTGCCATGACATATTTAAAGTGCTGAAGAAAAAAACTTTTACCCTAAAATAGTATATCTAGTGAAAATATCATTCAAATATGAAGGAGAAATACTTTCTCAAACAAAAGTTAAGGTATTTCATCAACAACAGATCTGTCCTACTGAGAAATGCTAAAGGGAGTTCTTCAATCTGAAAGAAAAGAACGTCAACCAGCAACAGTCATCTGAATGTACAAAAGTCACTGGTAATAGTAATTACATAGACAAACAAAGAATATTATAACACTGTAACTGTGATGCACAAACTACTCCTATCTTGACTAGAAACACTAAAAGATAAACCTATCAAAAATAACAACTACAAATTTCAAAACATTAGCAACATAATAAGATATATATAGAAACAACAAAAAAGTAAAAGGGCTGGAGATGAAATTAAACAGAGTTTTTATTAGTCTTCTCCTTCCTTGTTTGCTTGTTTTTGCAATGAGTGTTAAGTGGTCATCAGTTTAAAGTAATGGGTTATGTTATTTGCAGGTCTCATGGCTATCTCAAAACAAAAACCTTACAACAGTTACACAAAAAATAAAAAGGAAGAATATATTCCACCAGAGAAAATCATATTTATAATAAGGAAGACAGAAAGGAAGAAAGAACAGGAGAAAGAGAAGACCACAAAACAAGCTGTAAACAAATAACAAAATGGCAGAAGTAAATACTTACTTTTTAATAATAACATTGAATGTAAACTGACTAAACTTTCCAGTTGAAAGATATAAGGTGCCTGAATGCATTACAACCAAAACAACAAAACAAAACCAAACACATGAGACCCAATCTTATGTTGCCTAAAGAAACAGACTTCACCTGTAAAGATATACATAGACTGAAAATAAAGAGGTGGTAAAATATATTCCATGCCAATGGAAACCAAGAAAGTAGTTACATTGAAGTTAGACAAAAGAGATTTCAAAACCAAAACTGTAAAAAGAAACAAAGATAGTCATTATATAATGACAAAGGGGTCAATTCAGTAAGAGGATATAACAGTTGTAAATATACATGAACCTAATACTGGAGCACCCAGATAAATAAAGCCAGTATTATTAGAACACAAGAGAGGAACAAACACCAATACAATAATAGATGGTAACTTCAATACCTGACTTTCAGAATTGGACAGATCTTCCAGACAGAAAATCAATAACAGACAATGGACCTAATCTACACTGCAGAATAAATGGACCTAATAGATATTTATAGGACATTTCATCCAATGGCTGCAAGTACACATTCTTCTCCTTAACACATAGATCATTCTCAAGGACAGACCATATGTTAGGCCATAAAACATGTATTAGAAATTTCAAAAATATTAAATCATATCAAGTATTTTTCTCTGACCGCAATAGAATAAAACTAGGAATCAATAAACAGAGGAACTTCAGAAACTATCAAAACACATGCAAATGTAACAATTTACTCCTTAATGACCAGTGGGTAAAAGAAGAAGTAAGATGGAAATTGTAAAATTTCTTGGAAAAAAAAAAAGAAAAGAAAATGAAAACGAAACATATTTAAACCTATGGAATACAGTGAAATCGGTACTAAGATAGAGATTTATAGCAATAAGCACCTGGATCAAAAAATGTAGATAAACTTCAAATAGACAACCTAACTCTGAAAATTAAAGAAATAGAAAAGCATATAGCAAACTAAATACAAAATTAGAAGAAAGGAAATAATAACAATCAGAGAAGAAATAAATAAAATTGAAACAATAAAACACAAAAGATCAATAAAATGAAAAAAAAATGTTTGAATAAATAAGTCAAATCATCCAGTGGGATATATCCCAGGATGCAAGGATGGTCCAATATTTTGAAATCAACCAATGTGATACATCATATCAACAGAATGAAAGACAAAAACATATGATCATTTTAAATGATGCTGAAAAAGCACCAGATAAAATTCAATATCCCTTTATGATAAAAACTCTCAAGCAACTGGGGATAGAAGAAATATACCTAAATATAATAAATGCTGCATATGACAGACCCATTGCTACTGTCATGCTGTGGGTACGGAAAAAATACTGAAAGCCTCTCCTCTAAGATCTGGAACAAGACAAGGATGCCGACTCTCACCATTGTTACTCAACGTAGTACTGGAAGTCCTACCTAGAGCAATCAGACAAGAGAAAGATATAAAGCACAACCAAATTGGAAAAGAAAGTCAGGTTATACTTGTTTGCAGATATTATAATCTTATACTGGGAAAAGCTTAAGACTTACCAAAAAAAAAAAAACAAAAACAAACTATTAGAACTGATAAATTCAGTAAAGTTGCAGGATACATAATCAACATACGAAAAAAAGTAGTATTCTTATATGTCAGTAGCAAAAAATCTGAAAAATCAAGAAATTAATTCAATTTACAATAGCTACAAAATAAAGTACCTAAAAAAACTTAACAAAACAAATGAAAAATCTCTACAATGAAAACTGTAAAATATTCATGGGAAAAAACTCAACATGTCACAATAAATGAAAAGAGACTACATTTTCATAGGTTGGAGAATACATATTGTTAAAATATACTACCCAAAGCAATCTACAGATTTAATGCAACTCCTATCAAAATGCCAATGACATTCTTCACAGAAATAGAAAAAATAAGCCTAAAATGTATAGAAAGCACAAAAGACCAAGAATAGCCAAAGCTATCCTGAGCAAAAAGAATAAAACTGGAAAAATCACATTACCTAACTTCAAATTACATTACAGAACTATTGTAACCAAAACAGCATAGTGTTGGTATAAAAACAGACATGAAGATCAGTGGAACAGAATACAGAACCCAAAAATAAATCCATACCTATACAGTGAACTCACTTTCAAGAAAGGAGCGAAAAACACACACTGGGGAAAGAACAGTCTTTTCAAAAAATGATGGTGGGAAAACTGGATATCCATATACAGAAGAATGAAAGTAGACCCCTGTCTCTTGCCATATACAAAAATCAAATCAATATTGATTAAAAACTTAAATCTAAGATCTGAAACTATGAAGCTACTAAAAGAAAACACTGGGGAAACTTACCAGGACATTGGTCTGGGCAAAATTTCTTGAGTAATACCCCATAAGCACAGGCGACTGAAGCAAAAATGGGCAAATGAAATCACATCAGGGTAAAAAGCTTCTGCACAGCAAAGGAAACAATCAACAAAGTAAAGAGACAACCCAGAGAATGGAAGAAAATATATGCAAACCATCCAGTTGATAAGGGATTAATAACCAGAATATAAAAGGAGCTCAAACACCTCTATAGGAGGAAATCTAATAATCCAGTTTAAAAATGGGAACATTAGCTAAGTAGACACTTCTCAAAAGAAGATGGCCCAGCACAGTGGCTCATGCCTGTAATCCTAACACTTTGGTAGATGGAGGAAAGCAGATCACTTGAGGTCAGGAGTTTGAGACCAGCCTGGTCAACATGTCAAAACCTGTCTCTACTAATACAAAAAATTAGCCGGTGTTGTGACTGTGCCTGTATTCCCAGCTATTCAGGAGGCTGAGGCACAAGAATTGATTGAATCCAAGAGGCAGAGGCTGCAGTGAGCTGAGATCCATTGCACTCCAGCCTGGGCAATGTAGCAAGACTCATTCAAAAACAAAAACAAAAAAACCCATACAGTGGCAAACAGGCATATAAATTTACATTTACATTTCTGTGATAATCAACATCATTGATTATCACAGAAATGTAAATCAAAACTACAATAAGATATCATCTCATCCCGGTTAAAATAACTTTTATCCAAAAGACAGGCTATAATGAATACTGGCCAAAGTGTAGAGAAAAGGGAATCTTCAAACACTGTTGGTGGGACCGTAAATTAGTACAGCAACTATGGAAAACTATTTGGAAGTGCCTCAAAAAACTAAAAATGGAACTACCATATGATCTAACAATCCCACTTCTAGGTATATACACACAAGAAGGGAAATGAGTACGTCTAAGACATATCTGGACTCCCATATTTATCATAGCACTTCTTGCAATCTCTACAATTTTGAAGCAACCTACGTGTCCGTTAACAGACAAATGGATAAAAAAAATGTGGTACATATACACAATGGAATACTAGTCAGCAATGAAAGAAAGTCAGATTCTGTCATTTGCAAAAACATAGACGGAACTGCAGGACACCATGTTAAGTGAAATAAACCAGGCACAGATAGTCAAATTTAGCATGTTCTGACACACTTGTAGACGCTAGAAATTTGTATCTGGCTTCCTCCAGATAAGAAGGCTGCACATCAAGGGGATGTTTTCATGCCAGCTACTGGTATGAGTGACTGCAGTTTAATCCAGCTGGGCAAACCATGAGTAAGAGTGACATGTACCTCAGAATTACCCCACTTCAGGGGTAAAGAAGTTAGGGTGCTTTTACACCAGCGTCTCATTGGTCATTCCATCCATGGTACATCCATGTTAGATCATATTACCCTCCTCACTCCTAGAGGACACCCGTTACCCTCCTCACTCCTAGGGGAAACTAATTGCCCACGAACTGGAATCCAGCTGCAAGATAACATCTTCATGCAAAACATAAATATACGGGCAGTTAATTGTGCTGGCAATTGGAAGTCAGGCCAATGAATTCTAAAGTGGTAACAGTGAAAGGATGGGACATGATAGCATCATTACAAGTAAAGGGTGGTTGTTGTATACTGTTCCTTTCAAAGTGTGATATATTCTCACACCCTACGGATATTTGGATTACCCAAACTCTCATGGCAGTTTCTACTCACCCTACCTACTGTCTCCACTATCTGTAAGTATCCATGGCTTACAGATAGTGCTCAGTCAGCTCGTGTGAGATTCTGTTATTTCTATTCAGGGGGAACTCAGATCCTCATCCATCTCTAATACATGGTTACCAACTAGAAGGGAGGTCTACTAGAGCATGAAATTCTGAACTCATAGAATAGCACATAAAAATTTTAGACAATCGGAATGCATTTAGATATATCTATAGATATTCATTTTTATTTTTGTTATAAAAGTAGAAATGGTTTATTTGGTAGAAGATACAGTTTCTGAACTAAGTCATAGCCACACAATGACCTAAAATTTGAAATGAAGAGGAGTACACCTGATATGTTTCTAAGCTTCCCTTGAATAAAAATCTAATAATGTATAATCTCCAAAGCGGAGAGAAAATAAATGCTGCAAATAAAGGACTTTGTGGTGAAAAGTGTGAGAAGAGAGAAAGGACATTTCTGAGGCTACATACATCTTTCTAAAAACATAAAAGTAGATTCATATTCTACGGCACTTTACCCAATTATAGCCTAAATAATGTCATGAAAATACTCCAAAAGTTTTTAAAGTATTATAATTCTGTTTGGATAAAATGACTAAAAAAATTACAGTAGACTTGTTTTTAATTTTACCGCTCATTGTTCTCTGTAAGGAGAAATAACATTATTTCAGACAACCCTTACCCAAACTAGCTTTTTAGGAACTACGTGGTTCTGCATCCAACAATGCTCATGTTTCCAAGGGACACTTCTCAAACAGTTTAAAATAAGTATTTAAAGAATATCTTTTTTGATATTGATTATCCTTACACATACTTGTTGGAACATCTCATATCATAAAGTTTCAATGAAGCCTGAAAACACAGAAAATATTATTTATTTTTTAAGATAGAAGTTTTCCTTGATGGTGTTATATTTACATTTCCAGATTTTATGGTCACCTTGTAAAGTTTCCAGTATCATCCTCAGCAAAATGGAATGAAGTAATGTCATGGAGGCAGATAACTGTCACCATTGCTGAGCTTCCAATGATCAACTAGCAACTTATTTTATTTTATTTATTTTTTGAGATAGAGTCTCACTCTGTGGCCAGGTTGGAGTGCAGCGGCACCATCTTGGCTCACTACAACCACCGCCTCCTGGGTTCAAGCCATTCTCTTGCCTCTGCCTCCCGAGAAGCTGGGACTACAGGCACATGCCACCACGGCTGGCTAATTTTTTGTATTTGTAGTAGAGATGGAGTTTCACCGTGTTAGCCAGGATGGTCTTGATCTCCTGACTTCATGATCTGCCCACCTCAGCCTCCCAAAGTGCTGGGGTTACAGGCATGAGCCACTGTATCCAGCCTCGACTCTTTCAATTTTTATTGAAAAGATAATTAATATAAAAATATAAAATACAATAATAGTAATTTTAAAATTCAGACAACATAAATAAAGGAAATGTCACCTGCCTCCTTCCCTAATTCTAAACTGCTCATCTTCAGGAGCCACTGTTAATGATTTAGTCTATGTTCTCCAAGATTTTTTCTCTATGCTTTTATAAACATATGTATGTCCACTTGGAAACATGGTTTCATGTTGAATTCTTTCAGCAATACTATAACACCTTATATATTTTTCCTCTAAAATTTTTTTTTACTTCACATATATTGGAGATGTTTTTATTTGCTAATATAGATCAAATTTATAGTACAAATTTACCATTACTTATATAAATTATCATTTTTTATTTAAGAAATATTTCATACATATGATACATGTGGTACATACCAGATATAATAAATGAAAACAATTCTCCATGGTAAGGTTTGCCGTATTTATTTCTTTCTAAAGCAAATACGGTCTTAAATTGAAGCCATTCTTCTACTCCATTTCCTCTTCTTTCTTTTGCTGCTACTTCTCCCTAGTTTGATTTGTTTCCTTCTTGTCCTTGTTCTAATACCTTTTACAGTATGGGAACATGTAAATAAATAACATATATTATGCTTCTGTATGTTTTAAAATGTAATGTCTACTAATATATTTTTAAAATTTGTTTTTTTACATTAATTCTTAAGTTATCTATGCTGATACACATAGATGTAGTTTATTCATTACAACTGATGTTAGGCATCCCATTATAAGTAAATGCCATAATTTCTCAAATTTGCTGATCATTTTAGCTGCTGAACACTATTTGCAATTAAAAATAATGCTGTGATGAGCTGCCGTGGACATGCCATGAGAGGTACATGTAGAAAGATTTTCCTGGAAAAATAAGGAACTTCTGGATCATAAACTACACAGCTTTACTAAACACTACAATTTTTTTTCTAAAGGAATTATGCCAATTTATAATTTCAACATCAGAGAATGACAGTTCTGATTTTCCCACATCTTCAAACGTATTTGGCATAATCAACGTACTGGATTTTTGCCAATCAGATGCGTGTCAAATGGTGTCTCATTCTTGTTTTAATTTGCATTCCCCTTATATTTAGGGAGAGAGAAAAAGATAAAATAATTATTCCTAATCACTTCCTGCCCAAACTAAAAGGGCTGCACCTCCGCTCTGTACTCAACTGATTAACATTAGGCTTGATCCTGTGTCTTGCCAATGTAATGAGGACAGAAATTATATATGACATTTCTTTACTTATTTTATTTATTTTATTTTTTGAGAGGGTTTGAGACAAAGTCTCACTCTGTTGCACAGGCTGGACTGCAGTGGTACAATTTGGCTCATTGCAACCTCTGCCTCCCAAGCTCAGGTGATTCTCCTGCCTCAGGCTCCTTAGTAGCTGGGACTACAGGCATATGCCACCATCCCTGGCTAATTTCTGTATTTTTAGTAGAGATGGGATTTCACCATATTAACTAGGCTGGTCTCAAACTCCTGACCTCGAGTGATCTGCCCACCGTGGCTTCACAAAGTGCTGGGATTACAGGTGTGAGCCACGGCACCTGGCCTATATATGTCATTTTTAAGTAGAAGTATCAAGAACCATCACATCATTCTAACATTTCTATTTTTCTTTTTCTTCAGAAGAAAATATTTCGGAAAAGGACTGATCCTTAAATCTGTGTATACAGAATTAAAAAGAGCCACAGGGCTAAACCCCACAGTTAACATATAATGTGAACAAGAAATAAAATTTGGTTGTTGTATGCCACCACTGAGATTTTGGGTCATTTCTTATGACAACATAACTTAGTTAAGGCAAGCCTTATTGCAGAAATTGGTTATAAAAGTATAATGTTGCTATAACAATTTTTTTAAGGTGAAATTGTCTCCTAGGCCAGGCAAGACAACAATTATTAGAGCTGGAAAAATGGCAACCCATATTATACAGTGTTGAAGCATTTGGTAAATTGATAACGTGGCAGATCTGCTTGTAGTTACAGGTGAAAAGACTGGGAAGCGGAATGTTACTAATGTGTGTTGAACGATGTTGTCTGCATTTGACAATAGTTGACAAAATGTAAGAAGTCATGAGGTCACAAAATTAAAACGGTTATTTTGCAAAGAAAACAAAAATGAGTGATCCTCTAGATGTGTGATTTGTAGGGTTGAAAGAACCAACTGATTTTCATCTCTTCACTGAGAAATGTTTTGAGTAGCAAAGGTTAACGAACTAACTCAAGGGCTGAGCTACCACAGACTTTATTAAAACCTTTTAATTGGTAAGTTTGGCACCCAGTAAATCCTTTTCATTGGACAGAATGTTCAGGGAAAAGATGCTAACGGCATGGCTTTTCCAAGAAGCTTAATCGGAGCGAGGTACTGGCAGTTAAGTTGAGAGAGGGGTATATCTCAACAAGATTAAAAGTTTGGATACTGGTACATGGACAGGTTTCTTTTAACAAATGAAAAAAAGCTATGGTGTTTCTGAGTTATAAGCTGTACTTCTAAGAATAGTACCAGTAAAGTTACCAGCCTGTATTAGATCAGTTAACAACTTAAAAAAATCTTAGGGTCCCAAATTCTATAGCTAGGAAGCAGGCTGAGAGGGCTGCTTAGCTCTTGAGGATGGTATATTCAAATATGACTTTCATATGTGGCTAGGGAGCATCTAGGAAAAGGAAGAATACCCTAGAAGATGAAACCATGAACCATGAAAACTTTTGACTGGCAAGTTGCTTCCAGGATGCAGAACTTAAGACTCAAGGAAAACCTTTCACTTCTGAGAACATTTTATTAGCTGCCATTGCTTTAAAATAAAACCCCTGTAAGAATAATTCTCCTATTCTCAAGAAATTGTTTTAAAGCTATTAGAGTGGTTTGCAAAACACTACAGCAAAGGTACAATTCCAAAAATAATGTACAAAATTATTTCAGGTGTGTGGATTTATAATTCTATCTATAAAACTATAGTCTATCTATATCAATTGTATTTTAAATGATGATTTTAAATGTTTCAGTGGAACAACGAAGCCATTACTATTTCGGAAGATCAGCTAACGCAATTTAAAGTGTAACACAGAACTAAAGAAGTGAGTAAATCCTGTTACTGAACTGCTGCGGAAGGCATGTCAGCTTCTGCAGAATCCACTGATTGCCTTAAACATCGATTGGTTAATTTAATGAAAAGAAAGTTCTGGAGTCTGAACAAATTTACAATGCTGACATAACAAGATCTTAACTGAAGTTATGTCAGGAAAACACAAACGTCTATGAGTGTGTACACCCACACACCATGCACACACAAAATCAAGACTGCCAATAATGACTAACATCTTTAAAATTATAAAGTAAGGCCATTACTTTTAATTTAATTAAATAAGACACAAGATATTGACAAAGAAAATCTACCTAGAACAAACTATTTCTTTTTACACAAATTAGTTAAGGATGTAAATAACTTTTATAGATGTTCCTTTGTTTTAATCTCAAAATGTATAGCTGAGAGTTAAAGTTATGATACTAAGTCATAAAATATAGTTGTGCTACATATACACCATGGAATATTATGCAGCCATCAAAAACGATGAGTTCGTGTCCTTTGTAGGGACATGGATGAACCTGGAAACCATCATTCTCAGCAAACTGACACAAGAACAGAAAATCAAACACCGCATGTTCTCACTCATAGGCGGGTGTTGAACAATGGGAACACATGGACACAGGGAGGGGGAGTATCACACACTGGGGTCTGTCGGGGGTAAAAGGGGAGGGATAGTGGGGGGGTGGGGAGTTGTGGAGGGATAGCATGGGGAGAAATGCCAGATATAAGTAATGGGGAGGAAGGCAGCAAATCACACTGCCATGTGTGTACCTATGCAACAATCTTCCATGTTCTTCACATGTACCCCCAAACCTAAAATGCAATAAAAAAAAAAAAAGAAAAAAAAAAGAAAAAAAAAAATATAGTTGTGCTAGAAAATGTAGATGTACAATAGCATAATTTAATAAAATCTCATTTCTGTCCAATCTATCACATTATCTAATAGTGTGGAATTTTAAATTGTACATCATCATTTAATTTGTATTTATTTCACTTCTAGTGATAATTAACATTTTTTTTTCAGGGTTATGGAATTGTACTTAATTTTTACTTTAGACCTGAGTCAGAGAATGTGATGATATTTGGAAAAGTACATTGACTCTACTTGATTGTACCTTCTTGTCTGAAAATGGGCATAAAATATTTATTACTTAGGGCACATGAAAATTAGAGATATATATTTGAAAGCCCTTGTGAATTACAATTGCACCGTGTTATGAAATAAAATTATGCTAAACAATTAAATGAGATATACACTATTTAACAATAAAAAGCATTTTAACATAATCTTGAAAACAAAAGCCAAGTGAAGAAAAAAATAGATTTAAATTATCTGTTTTCTTTTTCCATAAAAAACAAAGAAGAAATTGGACAGGTTTAAACATTTGTATTACAAATTTTTGTCTCTATTCTTGGTTTTAGAGCTCTAGAAAACCACCAACTTTTCAGTAAAATATGGCTATGCCCTATGTTTACTGCTCATATAATTCCAGTTTTCTTATTTAAAACAAACTGAAATTGTTCTACAGTACTTTCTCTTATGAAACTGCATGTGAAGATATTTTTTCAAATATCAATGAAGAAAACATCAGCTTTCTTATAGGTATTCACTTTCTTTGGAGTAGGCTTCCTGGAGCCATTTTATTATGCACAAAATCATCAGGACTGACTGAAACTAGACTGATTTCTTGATGTTTCCCACAAGACTATGACGCAGATCTGTCACCTGCATTAAACCTCCTTAAAGACAAAATACTGCTTCTGTTCCAGTAGAAAAACCATGATCTACTAACAATAAAACATTTATAGTTTC
Source organism: Ateles fusciceps (assembly GCA_036589455.1). NCBI lineage: Eukaryota > Metazoa > Chordata > Mammalia > Primates > Atelidae > Ateles > Ateles fusciceps. Next base: position 2,077,839 of record JAZHEH010001419.1, on the reverse strand, counting down.
TGAAGAGCCAATTGCAAAAAAAAAAAAAAACTATAAAGACTGTCATTGTAAAACTAAAAATTCTGTGCATTTCTTAAACTTTTCAATACTGTTCCCCTTTAAATAAGCAAGTCTATTAGTATATTATGTAATAAACATATTATAATTAATATGATAAATATATATAATATAATAAATTTGTGGATAAAAGTCAACATTCTGATGGAATTTCAAGCAGGAAACAATTATATTTTTCTTAGAAATTTTTAAAATTATTGTTTTATGATAAATTAAAAATAAAAGTTAATGTTATTTTCGTTTTAGGAAATAGAAGCCCAACTGACAGAATGAGAAAAGTAAATGCGGTGCGTAATTTTCTGAAAAACCACTGGGACATAATAAAAAGCTTTTGGAAGGGCAAGCACCAAGTTTGTTCATCTTTCTCTGGCGTACGGCCACCGGCATGATTCATCTACAACACCCTTTGGCTGTTAGACTTCTCCATTCCAAGTTTAGATTAAAGAAGATGGGATCTAATTGGCCCAGCTGTGCCGTGTCTGCTCCTGGATGAATCATGATGTTCAGAGGTCAAGGTCAAAAAGCACAGTGACAGTCCCTGGAGTACCCACTGTGCAGTGAAGCCATCCAAAAGAAGGTGGCGCACAAGAGAAAAAGCTTCAGCTTGCCTTACATAGAACTGATATCCATGCTATAACCCTGGTTTTCCCATTTGCTTTTTTGAAAAAGGTCATCAAACTGTGTGTCTACTGCTGAACTCAGTGTGAAAATCAATTGGCCAAATCTTCTAATAATTATAAATAAGCTATAATAGGTAACTTCAAATTTGTTAAACTTAAATTTTCCTGGTGAAAATGTATACATATACAAATCTGTATGTATATATACACATACAAATATGTATATATATATACTTCTGCTATTGGATATCCTCTAGAAGTAACACATCAAAGCAAAATAGGAATTATTGTGCACTGTTCATGCACGATTTACTTTGCATACCAGGGAGTGTCAATGAACAAGGAAAGGGAGGAGGGCAGAGCAAGATGTGAAATAAAAAACTTCAGTGATCATTCTCCCCAATTCTCACCAACATAACAATTACCTACAGAGAAAAAACACCTTCATGAGAACTAAAAACCAGGTGAGCACGCATAGTACCTGATTTTAAATTTGTATTGCTGAAAGAGGCACTGAAGAGATGAAAAGACCGTTCTGAATGGCCAAAGCCACCACTCCCCACCCCATGCAGTAGCAGTGTGGGTGGGAGAGCATCTCTGGACACCAGGAGAGAAAGAACATAGCAATTCAGAGACAGTGAACTCAGTGCTGTCTTATTAGGGCAGAAAGGAAAACCAGACCGAACTCACTTGATGCCCGTCCACAAAAAGATCATTTAAACCAGTCTAGCCAGAGGGAAATCACAGATTCCAGTGGTCTAAACTTGAGTGACTGTAAACCTCATCACAGAGGGCTACATCACTCTGTCTCCAAGCAAACCTGAAAGTCAGTCTAGACCATAAGGACTGCAATTCTTAGGTGAGTTCTAGTGCTGAAATAGGCCCAGAGACTGTTGCCTGTGGCGGGGAGGGGGTGGGGTGGGGGAGTGGCAAGTAATATACTGAGACATTAGCTAGGGCTGCCAAGGGAGGCCTGGCATCAAGCCTCTCCTAACCGCAGGCTGCACAATTCACAGTTCCAAAAGTGACCCTTTCCTTCTTCTTAAGGAGAGGAGTGGGGAAGTGTAAAGAGGACTTTATCTTGTATCTAGGATACCAGCTCAGCCACAGCAGGATAAGGCACCAATCAGAGCTGTGAGTCCACCATTCTAGGCCCTAGCTCCAAGATGATATTTCTAGATACACTCTTGGTCAGAGGGAATCCTGCTACCTTGAAGGAAAAGACCCAGTCCTGGCAGCATTCATCACCTGCTAACTAAAGAGCTCCTGGACCCTGAAAAACCAGCAGTGAGCTTCTAAATTTGGTGGTTTCAGGTGAAACTGAGCATATAACCAGTGGTGGTGTCTACAGGGCAAAACTCCTTCTGCTTGTAAAAAGCAGAAAAAAAACTAAAAGGATCTTTTTCTTGTACCTTAGGTACCAGCATGACCATGGAAGGGTATAGCACCAAGTGATTTCTTGGGACCCCATATTCCAGGACTTGACTCTTGGATGGGTATTTCTGTACATGCCCTGGGCCAGAGAAGAGCCCAGTGCCCTGAAGAGTGAGTACCAGGCCTTAAGGGAACATTGGTGGTAGTCTGGTGGTATTCTTTTTGGCCTGAACTGGTGGTGGCTACAAAGTAAAGGTCCTCTGACTTTGAAAAGGGGAGGAAAGAATGGAAAGAACTGAATTTTGTGATTTGAGTGCCAGTTTAGATGTACTTACAGAACATCAAGTAGACTTCTTAGGTTTTTGGGTCTTGTCCCTGATTCTAAGACAGCACATCTGGACCAACCCAGAATTTGGGGGACCTTATCATTCCTAAGGGAAGGAAACAGACTTGGCTGACTTTGCCACCTGTTGATTATAAAACTCCAGGGTCTTGAGCGAACATATGCAGTAGCCAAGGAAAGGTTACAGCAGGCCTTGGGTGAGACCTAGTGCTGTGCTGGCTTCAAGTCCTCTGACCCAGTGCAGTTACGATGGTGGTGGCCAGAGGAGCAATTGTATCACTCTACCTCCAGGTTTAAGTGGCTGAGCCGAAAGAGAGAGAGGGGAGAGACAGACACTGAGACAGAGACAGAGACAGTAGGTTTGGCAGAAAGAAAACAAAGAGAATAAGAATCTTTGCCTGGTAATCCAGAGAATTTTTCTGGATCTTGTCCAAGATCATCTACTCGGTACCTCTAAAAGTCTGCAAGAGCAACAGCATTACTGGGCCTGGGGTGCCTGCTAAAGCAGATACAAGTTAGATTACAATACCCAGGTCTTTTCAAATATCTGGAAAGCTTTCCCCAAAAGACTCGCTGTAAGTAAGCTCAAACAGTGAAGACTACAAACATACTAACTCTTCAATATCCAGACACTGAAGAACAGCTACTAGCATTAGCATCATCCAGGAAATCATGACCTCATCAAATGAACTAAATAAGGGACCTGAGAGAAATACAGATATGTGACTTTTCAGACAGAGAATTCAAAATAGCTGTGTTGAGGAAACTAAAAAAAAAAAAAAAATACAACATAACACAGAGAAGGAATTCAGAATTCTATCAAATAAACTTAACAAAGATATGGAAGTAATTAAAAAATCAAGCAGAAATTCTGAAATTCTGAAAAAATGTAATTGGTATACTAAAGAATGAGGGCTTTATTGCAGAATGGATCAAGCATACAAAAGAATTAGTGAACCTGGAGACACACAAAGTTAGAGAAGACAAAATAGAACAAAAAGAATAAACCATGAAGCACACCTACAGAATCTAGAAAACAGCCTTTAAAAGTGGGCAATTCAAAGAGTTATTGTCCTTAAAGAGAACACAGAAAAGAGATAGGGGAAGAAAGTTTATTCAAAGGAACCCTAATAAAGAACTTCAAAATGTAGAGAAAGATATCAATATCCAAGCACGAGAAGGTTATAGAGGACAAAGCAGATTTAACCCAAAGATGACTATCTCAAGGCATTTAATAATCAAACTCCCAAAGATCAAAGACAAAGAAGAGATCCTAAAAGCAGCAAGAGAAAGTAAACAAATAACATAATGGAGCTCCAGTACGTCTGGCAGCAGACTTCTCTGCGGAAACCACAGACATCAGGAGGGAGTGGCATGACATATGTACAGTGCTGAAGGAAAAAACTTCAATCGTAGAATAGTATATCCGGTGAAAATATCCTTCAAACATGGAAAAGAAATAAAGATTTTGACAAACAAAAGCTGAGGGATTTCACGAACATTAGAGCTGTGCTACAAGAAGTGCTAAAGGGAGTACTGCAATCAGAAAGAAAAGGACATGAATGAGCAATAAATAATCATCTGAATATACAAAAGTCACTGGTAATATTAAGTACACAGAAAAACAAAGAATGTTGTAACACTGCAAAGGTGGTGTGTAAACTACTCTTATCCTATGCAGAAAGACTAAATGATAAACTAATCAAAAACAATAACTATGACTACTTTTCAAGACATAGTGAATACAATAAGATATAAATAGAAAAAACAAAATTCAAAAAGCAGTGTGATAAAACTTAAGGGTTAGAATTTTTATTAGTTTTCTTTTGCTTGTTTATGCAAATAGTGTTAAATTGTTATCAGGTTAAAATAATGGGTTATGAGATAGTATTTACAAGCCTAATGGTAATTTCAAACAAAAAAACATAAAATATAAACACAAAAATATAAAAAGCAAAGAACTATTTCATATCACCAGAAAAAACATCTTCACTAGAGGAAGACAGGAAGGAAAGAAACAAAGAAGAAAAGACCACAAAACAATCAGAAAACAAATAACAAAATGGAAAGAATAAGTCCTTACTTAACAATAATAACATTAAATCTAAATGGACTACACTCTCCAGACAAAAGATGCAGACTGGATAAATAAATGAAAAAAAAAAAAAGAAAGACTCACTGATGTGTTGTGTGTAAGAAACACACTTCACTTATAAAGACACACATAGACTGAAAATAAAGAGATGATAAGAGATAGTCCATGCCAATGGAAACCAAAACAGAGCAACTTATCTCAGAAAAAAATGTATTTCATGACAAAAACTATAAGTAGAGACAGAGTCCCTATATGATGATAAAGGTGTCAATTCAGCAAAAAGATATCATAATTGTAAATATATATGAACCAAACATTGGAGCACCCAGATATATAAAGGAAACATTATTAGAGCAAAAGACAGAGATAGGCCGCAATATAATAACTGGAGACTTCAACACCCCACTTTCAGCATTGGACAGATCTTCCAGACAGAAAATCAACAAAGAAACATCCGACTTAATCTGCTCTATAGATCAAAGACACATAATAGATATTTACAGAATATTTCATCCAAGAGCTGCAGAATACACATTCTTTTCCTGAGCACATGGATCATTCTCAAGGATAGATCTTATGTTAGATCACAAAACAAGTCTTTAAACTTCCAAATTGAAATCATATCAAGCATCTTCTCTGACCACAATGTAATAAACTAAAAATTAATAGCAAGAGGAATTTTGGAAACTATACAAATACATTAAAAATTATATGCTCCTGATGAACAGTGGGTCAATGAAATTAACAAGAAAATTTAAAAAAATTCTTGACTCAAATGATAATGGAAACATAAAATACCTGTGGGATAAAGCAAAAGCAGTACTCAGAAGAAAATTTACAGCTATAGGTGCCTTCATCAAAAAAAGAGGGGAAAACTCCAAATAAATGATCTAATGATGCATCTCAAAGAACTAGAAAAGCAAGAGCAAACCAAACCCAAAAGTAGTAGAAGAAAAGAAAAAATAAAGGTTACAGGTGAAATAAGTGAAATTGAAATAAAAAAAATACAAATGATCAATGAAAGAGAAAGTTCATTTTTTGAAAAGTTAAACAAAATGGACAAACCTTGGCCACACTAAGAACAAAAGAGAAAATCCAAATAAATAAAATCAGAAATAAAAAAGAAGACATTACAACTGATACTACAGAAATTCAAAGGATAATTAGTGCTTACTATGAGCAGTTATATGCTGATAAATTGAAAAATCTGGAAGAAATGAACAAATTCCTAAATACACACATTCTACCAAGATTGAAGCAGGAAGAAATCCAAAACCTCAATAAACCAATAACAAGTAACACAATCAAAGCTATAAAAGAAGTCTCCCAGTGAAGAAAAGCCTGAGACACAATGGATCCACTGCTGAACTCTACCAAACATTTAAAGAAAAGAATATCAATCCTACTCAAACTATTCCGAAGAGCAGAGAAGGAGGGAATAATTCCAAACTCATTCTATGAGGCCAGTATTGCCTCAATACTCAAACCAGACTAAGACACATCAAGAAATGAAAACTACAGGTCAATATCTCTGACAAATATTGATGCAGAAAACCTCAACTAAACACTAGCAAACTGAATTCAACAATATATTAGAAAGATCATTCATCATCACCAAGTGGGATTATCCCTGTGATGCAAAGGTGGTTCAATATATGCAAATCAATCAACATGATACACCACATCAGCAGAATGAAAAATAAAAATCATAATCATTTCAACTGATGCTGAAAAACATATAACAACATTCAAATCACTTCATAATAAAAATCCTCAAAAAACTGGGTATTGAAAGAACACAACTTTTCATAATAAAAGTCATATATGACAGACCCAAAGCTAGTATAATACTGAATGGGAAGAAACTGAAATCCTCTCCTCTAAGATCTAGAACATGACAAGGATGCCTACTCTCACCACTATTATTCAGCATAGTACTGGAAGGCCTACCTAGAGCATTCAGACAAGAGAAGGTTTTAAATGCCATCTAAATTGAAAAGACAAAAGTTATATTTTCCCTGTTTGCTAATGATACGATCTTGTATTTGGAAAAACCTAATAGAAAAACTATTACAAAAGAAACACAAGAAAACTTTTAGAAATGATAAATTCAGTAAAGTTGCAGGATACAAACTCAACAGACAAAAATCAATAGCATTTATATATGCCAACAGTGAATTATGTGAAAAAGAAAATTTTTAAAAGTAATTACATTTACAATAGCCACACATAAAATTAAACAAATAGGCATTTACCAAAGAAATGAAAGAGCTCTATAATGAAAACTACAAACTGATGAAGGAAAATGAAGAAGATACCAGAAAATAGAAAAATATTCCATGCTCACAGGTTAGAAGAATCAATATTGTTAAAATGTCCATACTACCCAAAGCGATCCACAGATCCAATGCAACTCCTATCAAACTACCAATGACTTTCACAGAGAAAAAGTAAGCCTAAAATTTCTGTGGTATCTCAAAAGATCCAGAAAATCTAAAATTATCCTAAGCATAAAGAACAAATCTGGAGGAATCACATTACCTGATTTCAAATTATGCTACAGAGCTATAGCAACCAAAACAGCATGACACTGGCATGAAAACATAAAGATAGACCAATGGAAAAGAATAGAGAACCCAGAAACAAATCCACACACGTACAGTGAACTCATTTTTGACAAAAACGCTAAGAAAATACACTGGGGAAAAGACAGTCCTTTAAATGGTGCTGGGAATACTGAATATCCATATGCAAAAGAATAAAACTAGACTGCTATTTCTCACCAAATAAAAAGTTAAGTCAAAGCAAATTAAATACTTAAATACAAGACCTCAAAATATGAAACTATTACAAGAAAACTTTGGGGGAAACTCCAGGATATTGGTCTGGGCACAAATATCTTGAGCAATACCCCACAGGTACAGGCAACCAAAGCAAAAATGAACAAATGAAATCACATCACATTGAAAAGCTTCTTCACAGCAAAGATATAAACAACAAAGTGAATAGACAACCCATGGAATGGGAAAAGTATTTGCCAACTCTCTATCTGACAAGGAATTGATAACCAGAATATAAAAGAAGCTGAAACAACTCTATGAGGAAAAAAATCTAATAACCTGATTAAAACACGGGGAAAAGATTTGAATAGACATTTCTCAAAAGAAGACATACAAATGGCAAACAGGTATGGACAAAGGTGCTCAATACCACGGATCATTACAGAAATGCAAATCAAAACTACAATAAGATATCATCTTACCTCAGTTAAAATGGCATATATCCAAAAGACAAGCAATCACAAATGCTGGCAAGGATGTGGAGAGAAGGAAACCCTTGTACACTGTGTGGGAATGTAAATTAGTACAACCACCATAGAGAACAGTTTGGAGGTTCCTCAAAAAACCAAAAATTGAGCTACCATATGATCTAGCAATCCTACTGCTAAGAATATACCCAAAAGAAAGGAAATCACTATATAAAAAAGATACCTGCATTCCTATGTTTGTTGCAGGACTGCTCACCATAGCTAAGATTTGGAAGCAACCTAAATGTCCATCACCAGATGAATGGATAAATAAAATATAGTACATATACAAAATGAAGTACTATTCAGCCATAAAAAATAATGAGATCCAATGGTTTGCAACAATATGGTTAAAACTGGAGATTATTATGTTAAGTAAAATAAGTCAGGTAAAAGACAAATAAAAAGACAAATATCAGATGTTCTCACTTATTTGTCGGATATAAAAGTAAAAAAAAAAAAAATTGAACTCATGAACGTAGAGTAGAAAGACGGTTACCCAAGGCTGGAAAGGGTAGTAGGGGCTAGGGGGGAAGGTAGAAGGTGACGATTAATGGGTAAAAAGATAACAGAAAGAATGAATAAGACACACTGTTTGATAGTACAATAGGCTGACTACAGTTAATAATAACTTAATTGAATATTTTCAAATAACTTACATAATGTAATTGGATTGTTTGTAACTCAAAGGATAAATATTTGAGGAAATGGATACCCCATTCTCCATGATATGCTTATTTCACATTGAATCCCTGTATCAAAACATCTCATGTACTTCATAAATATATACACCTCTTACATGTCTGCACTTAAATGTGTCATTTATTATTTGTCAGGATAGTTAATAATTATAAATCTATACATTTAAGTCAAACGACTTTTATTTTCACCTCTTGTGTACATTATAGATTCTACTTACCTAAAAGAGAAACAGACTGATTATTTCATAAAGGTAAGTACAACAGGGAAACTTGTCGAAAATACTTGTAGAATTAAGACTCTAGTTAATGTTCTGTTTCCTGATTCATAGAAGTTAGCATAGTTTTCAAAAAATGCTACCACTCTGTTGCCTATCCTGGCATATTTTAGGACTAGAATCTAAATGATCTGGTTACATGTCCAGTGGTCCCTTTATTTACTGACCATGATGTATTTAATAATATACATATTTCGTAAAATTTTAAATATTTTTCCACATCTGTCCAGCATTGGGAAATGCTTTATATGAACAGCAATTTCTACAAGCTCTTTAGTTCATATTTGTTTAAATGTCTTAAAATAATATTTTAAAAACATTTAATGTAAATCATATTTCCAAAATATGCTAGCATGCCACTTGACATTTAAGTATTAATACATTTCAAAAGCACTTTATGACATTTTACATTTACATTTATTAGTTAGTAGGTTACCTAACTTGTCCAAATGTAAGCTGAGATCCAGTCAAACATCTAAGATATCTCAAAATATTTACTATATTTACACAGCATATGGCATGAGAGATATTTTAAAAATGACAAAACATGGCAAGGCAAACTAAAGCATAAAATCACATCCTGTGGAAATCTATAAGCTCATGAATAATCCTGTTGGTGTTGACCATGAATCACTTTTCAGATCATCAGTAACCCATGGTCAAAGCAATGAAGAGCATTTTGTTTGCTCAATGAAAATGTAAATATTCTTGATTTCCTAAAACTACAGCAGTTTGGTTGTGCTTTGTAACTGGTCATTTGAGCAACAAGAAGGTAGATTGATGATGTTATTACTCAAAGCAAGCCAGTTGAGATACTGATAGAATACAACAGAAAGTACATATCTAAGTTTCAGAGCAATTATTTTACTTTAGGATATGACACTTTTGGAATGTTAGGATCAAAGCAGATGTATACAAACCTACAGATACATATTCATGGGCCAGAAGTAACACTTAAAAAGGAATGTAATTCAGTCCCCCCAAAAAACTATTTGGCATTGTGTCTAACTGTATGACTAGTTTTCATATGCTTAAAGTTGTGTTTCAGCATTTCATATTTCCTCCATGTACAAGAACCAGTAATAGATTTTAGAATGAGTAAGAATCACAGTGCAATTAGATAGCTTTGCTTGAGCTATCTATTCCTGAAATAGTTGCAATGGATGAGAGTTTTAGCATTCTGGATGGAAAAGTAAATAGCTTCCCAGCTGGTCTTCTTGCTCATTTATGCGTTAATTCAACAATATTTGTTAAGAGACTTCTTTGTATGTCAGAAACTGTGTAAAACTCAACAAAAGATAGAAAATAGTTATATATCCACAGGAGAGAGAAAATAGGTAAGACAGTTATTATTCCTACATATTTCACTTCTTGATCCTCTTCCCATTTAAGTCACCACTATACGCTCTGTTAAACCAATGTCTTACTGTAAACTTTCAAAACATCAGTCTATACATGCTATTTTCAAGACAGCACCCACCACCTCTTTAGCCCATTACAACCTAGCTTCCCCTCATTATTTCATTAAAACCATATTCTTAAAGGTCACCAGTAAACAAGATACCAATTGCCTTTCTCAATACTCTACCTCCGTATTGCACTGAGCACAGCTGAATGCACTTCCTTCTTGACATTTCTGCTTTGACTTATAGTATAGCCACATTGTTCTTCAGTAATTACTTCATCATTTTAACCTGTAGTTTCCCAATGTTTCTTGTTATCCCTATACTCTTTCTACTTCAGATTGGCTCTTGGTGATTCCTATGTTTTCAGCCTTTCACGAATGACATAACCTTTTCTTAAATTATCTTCTGGACATCTTAATTGACAGGTATTTAACCTCGTTATGTCTTGAATTGAACTAATCATTTTCCTCCTCCCCATAAAGTGCATCCTAAATTTGTTCGTTCTCTAGTTTGCAGTACTTCTGGTAATTTCACTATCATTCTCCCAATAACTCACAGGTGAATCTTGCGGCTAACTGTAGTTCTAAACTCACCCAGATATCATATCAGTCCTAAGACCCAGTGGTTCTATCTTTGTAATATCTGTTGCACGTTTTTCTTCTCCATTCCTATTACTTCTATGTTCATTATTTCTTGCTTCCTATAAATATAGGTGACTTAATTCCTGTCCATCTTCCTCCCTCCTAGATTCTACCTACCGATAATGCTACTTTCCTACACATTAATTTTCCTATTTTCTTAGTCCATGATTCAAAAAAATTTAAGCTTTATTTTCTCCCACTTTTCATTCATTTGATAGGAGTTAATCTCTCTCTATGCATTTGGAATAAATACTTATATTTAATGTTTTTCATTCATTCATTCACTTGAACATTTGACAAACACTGATTTAACACATTTTGTCTCAACTTCATGTGAAATCATTGCCATCAATCTCTCATAAATCTGTAGCTGGTACTGACCATCTTTGTTCTAATTGTCTCTTTTTCTAAGACAATTTTTTCCCGGTTAGTTCCTACACTTAATAGGGAGTTTCTCACTCCTTTTCAGTCCCTTATTTATAGTGGTTCAAGTTTTCTTTAATTTTCTTTTTTGAAACAGAGGCTCGCACTGTTGCTCAGGTGAGAGTGCAATGGTAAGATCTCGGCTCACTGCAACCTCCGCCTCCCCGGCTCAAGTGATTGTCCTGCCTCAGCCTCCTGACTCGCTGAGAGAGAGGCTCACTCTGTAGTCAGGTGGGGGTGCAGTTTCAGCTCACTACAACCTCCGCTTCCCAGGCTGAAGCGATTCTCCTGCCTCAGCCTCCTGAGTAGCTGGGACTTCAGGCGTGCACCACAATGCTTGGGTAATTTTTGTATTTTTAGTAGAGATGGGGTTCTGCCACATTAGCCAGGCTGGTCTCAAGCTCCTGACCTCAGACGGTTTGCCCACCGCAGCCTTCCAAAGTGCTGGGATTACAGGTGTAAGCCACCACGCCTGCCCCCTATTTCTTAATCTCTTTTAAGCATAAGCCTTAATGTTGCCAACTTTATCCAATCTTTCACCTTCCTCATGGGCTCATTCCTGCAGATTATGCCCCAGGTATTATTAAAAGCAGCTTTATAGCAGTGGTCTTTCAGTCATAAAACGTGGATTTCTTGATTCAATTTCGTGTACAAATGAAGTTGCATTAATAGTTACAATTTTCACTTGCTCATTGCCTTCAATCCTGAAACCTAAAATGTAAGTTCTCCTCCTCAATTCCCTTCCTTATAAAACTCCTTCACTTATTCTTAGAGCAGTGCATGTTTTCTTCTACTCTCTTTTTTTTTTTTTTTTTACTTCAAGTTCTGGGATACATGTGCAGAATGTGCAGGTTTGTTACATAAGTATACATATACCATGGTGGTTTGCTGCACCTATCAACCTGTCATCTAGGTTTTAGGCCCTACATGCATTAGGTATTTGTCCTAATGCTCTCCCTCCCTTTTCCCCTGACCCCCTGACAGGCCCTGGTATGTGATGTTCCCCTCCCTGTGTCCATGTGTTCTTACTGTTCAACTCCCACTTACTACTTTGGCTTTCTTATAGCCTCCTTGTTCACAGCCAAATTTTGCATTGCATATGAAATTTACTTAAGGTAAAAAAATATAAAGTTAAAATCCTTACAAATTTTACTTTTAGTAGGGGGAAAAGCAATTCATTTCTTCAAATGATAAAACTAAGATGAGGTAAAATGAGAAAAAGAGAAAAAATAAGAATTAATATGTAAATGGCTACAATTTATAAAGCACTAGTGTACAAATATGTATCTATGAATTTATATTAGTTGGACAATGATTCTTTTCATCTGCAAATAAAATGGGAAGACATATCAGAAAGTGAGCCTGTAACAGAGAGGCTTTAATAAGCATCTAAAGAAATTTACAATGGAGCAATATTATACATACAAGATACTAACAATATTTTAACTAGAGAGGGAGAGGAAGATGAAAAAGAAGGGAGAAGGGTAAGAACAGAATAAAGAGAAAAGGTGAATTATTTAGACATTGAAGGTAATTCTACTAACTACTGAACTTAATGAATGAGTATTCTATACTGAACATAAAATCAAAGTGGAGAACCTGCTTTGTTTCTTATGTCTTAGCTAAACTACCATGTCCTTCACACATCTAGCCTCAGCACATGTGATTCCACATTGAATGTTATCTGAGTGATTAAAAACGTGTGCATTTAATCCAACTAAACACTAAACTAGTGGTTTAGTGGCCATTAAACACACACAAAAAAACAACTTCATCTGAATATTGAATGAAGAAACAACAAACTCTTTCAATGCTGAAGGAAAAACTATGTTGAACATTCTGGGAGTATAAGACAGTCTCCAATGTTACACATAGGTGTTGCAAAGTAACATAATCCTACACCAATATGAGATGCCATTCTACAAGTACTATAAATAACTACCTGAGACTTGGCAACTTATAAAGAAAGGAGGTTTTTAACTGGCTCACAGTTCTGTGAACTGTACAGGCTTCTTTGGGGGAGGCTTCAGGAGACTTACAATCATGGGAAGGCAAAGGGGAAGTAAGTACATCTTCACAGGGTTGGCAGGAGAGAGACAGAGAGTGAAGGGGGAGGTGCTACACACTGTCAAAGAACCAGAGCTTGTGAGAATGTCAAAGAACCATGAGCCAGCACTAGAGGAATGGTGCTCAACCATGATCCATCCCCATGATCCAATCACCCCCATGATCCAATCATCCCCATGATCCAATCACCTTCCATCAAGCTCCACCTCCAACATTGGTAATTACAATTCAAAATGCAACTGGAGAGGGGTGTTCAGAGCCAAATCATATCATTCTTCCCCTGACTCCTTTCAAATTGCATGTCCTTCTCACATTTGCAAACATAATCATCATTTCCCAACAGCCCCCCAAAGTCTTAACTCATTCCAGCATTAACTCAAAAGACTAATTTCAAAGACTCATCTGAGTGAGGCAATCCCTTCTGCTTATGAACCTGTAAAATCAAAAGCAAATTAGTTACTTTCAAGATACATTAAGGACACAGGAAATGGGTAAATGCTCCCATTCCAAAAGGGAGAAATTCACCAAAACAAAGGGGCTACAGGTCCCATGCAGTCCATACTCCAGCAGGGCTCTCAATGAATCTCAAAGCTCCAAAATAATTTCCTTTGACTCCATATCTTCCATCCAGGCAACACTGGGACAAAGGGCAGGTTTCCAAGGTCTTAGGCAGCTCCACCCCTGTGGCTCTGCAGGGTATAGCCCCCACAGCTGCTTTTACAGGCTGGCATTGAGTGCCTGTGGCTTTTTCAGCCTCAAAATGCAAGCTGTTGATGGATCTACCATTCTGGGGTCTGGAGGATTGTGGCTCTCTTCTCAAAGCTCCCCTAGGCAGTGTCCCAGTGGGGACTCTGTTTTGAGGCTCCAACTCTACATTCTCCCTCTATATAGTCCTAGTAAAAGTTAGCCACAAGGGCTCCACCCCTTCAGCAGACTTCTGCCTGGACATCCACATGCTTCCATACATCATCTGAAATAGAGGCAGAGGCAACCAAACTGTAACTCTTGCCCTCTGCACATATGGAGGCCATATCATCACATGGAAGCCACCAAGGCTTGGAGCTTGCATTTTCTGAAACAATGGCCCAAGCTGTACTTTGGCCCCATTAGCCATGGCTGGAGCTACCTGCAGTGGCCACAGTGCATGACATAATGTCCCACGGCTGCACAAAGCAACAGGGCCCAAGACCTGGTCCATAAAACCATTCCTTTCCTCCTAGGCCTCCAGGTGTGTGATGGGAGGGGTTGCTGCCAAGTCTCTGAAATGCCTTAGAGATATTTTCCTTACTGTCTTGACTATTAACATTCAGTTCCTCTTTACTCATGCAAATTTCTGCAGTTTGCTTGAATTTCTCCCCCAGAAAAATGGGATTTTCTTTTTACTACATGGTCTGGCTGCAAATTTTCCAAATGTTTATACTCAGAAATGTAAGCATATGATTACAGAGGCAGCCAGGCCACTTCTTGAATACTTTGCTGCTTAGAAATTTCTTCCAAAGATACCCTAAATCATCTCTCTGAAGTTCAAAGTTCCACAGATTTCTAGGACAGGGTACCAAGCCACCAGTCTCTTAGTTAAAGCATAGTAAGAAGAACCTTTATTCCAGTTCCCAACAAGTTCCTGATTTCCATCTGAGACCTCCTCAGCCTGGAGTTCATTGTCCATATCACTATCAGCATTTTTGTCACAATCAATTTAACAAATCTCTAGGAAGTTCCAAACTTTCCCTCATCTTCCTGTCTTCTTCTGATTCCCCCAAACTGTTCCAACCTCTGCCCATTACTCAGTTCCAAAGTTGCTTCCATATTTTCAGGTATCTTACAGCAATAACCCATTCCTGGTACCAATTTTCTGTATTAGTCCATTCTCTCACTGCTATGGAAAACTACCTGGGTCTTAATGAGCTGACCATTCTGTGGGGCTGTATGGGTTTCTGCTTCTGAGAAGGCCTCAGGAAACTTACAATCATAGCAGAAGGCAAAAGGGAAGCAAGCACATCATCACATGTCTAGCAGGGGAGAGAAAGAGAAAGAGATAGAGAAACACACAGAGAGAGACAGAGAGACAGAAACAGAGAGCATGGGCCTGTGCAAGTGGGAAGGTGCTATATACTTTTAAACAACTAGATCTCAGGAGAACTCTATCATGAGACAGCACCAGGGGGATGGCCCTCCACCATTAGAAACTACCCCCACAATCTAATCACCTCCCACCAGGCCCTACCTCCAAAATTGGGAATTACAATTCAACATGAGATTTGGATGGGAACATAGAGCCAAACCATATCAAAGTGTTACAGAATAAATAACAGTAGAGTTAGAATGTTTGCTGAGAATTAAAAAGCAGATGTCAGAATTTATAAATAACATTTTCAGTCACAGTAAAAGGAAGTAATTATTTTATAATAATCTTATACCAATTGGTATTTTCCATTGTGTCAGCAAAACTATAAACATAATTAATTATTTTAAAGATGTATGCCACCGTGTAAAAAGGATGAAATTAATAGTCTTTGCTTTCTTAAGAAAAATATCTTAAGTGGATTATCTTTACTAAATACATCCAAAATGAAATTATATTAAAATCTGTATTACTTAAATATTGCTAATTATAGCATCAAAGAGAAAGATAAAGTCTAAAATCTTAATTTGTGTATTACTGAAATAAGTCATTAAAACTTCAGAGCATTAAAATTGATGCTATGGTACTAATAACAAGAATGGTGAGCTATCTATTCCGTTTAAGGAGATTGTGGCTTCCAACTATGAGTTTTCAAAACCTATTGTCTATTACAATTAATCAATACTAAAGAATCCTGTTTATTTTAAATAGATCATATGCAAATATGACCTGGATAAATTAAGCTGTTCCTCATGCAGAGTGTCTCAATGAACACTATTCTTTGGAGTTTGATAAATGAACACTATTCTTTGGAGTTTGATAATATCAAAAAGAATCTAAATAATCTTTTATGACACCTTATATCTTAAAACACAGAGTTTTCAGCTGGTTGGCTTTGTTATTAATACTCAGGGTTTTGAACTTCAAAATTAATGACATGTCTAAATCAGTTCTCTAATTAACATAGATTAGTATTATTTTAAACTAAAAGTAACATGAATATCCACACCTAAACATACAGTAGAGTTTGAAAAAGAAAAAAGAAAAATTTATGGAGACTCCAAACATAGAAACTCAGGGTCTAAGTTGAAACAGAAATCAGTTGAGACTTCATTATGAGGAAGCTGGGATATGTAGAATTTCTGAGGTAGAGGAAAGTTGGCCACCATCTGAGACATCTGTTTCTCTTTGTGTTTTACCTTTAGGTTGGTGATATATGAAAAGATAAGTGATCCTCAGAAGTATTAAAGAAGGAAATACATGCTTTAGATTTATTATCAACCCCATATTTTCCATCTGTCTGAATTTTTCTTTCTTTTTAATTCAATCAAACGGATAATATATTGTATTGCTTTAATTTAAATAAGTAGAAAATATACTTCCTGGCACAACAGCATTTTGCATACATGAATGGTGTCATTTGTATCTTACTGTAAATGAATGGTGCCTCTGGCAGATCACATTATTGTCTGCAAAAATTCCACGGTGTATCTTGTAGGAAGATTATATGTCCATGCCTTGGTGAATGGTGGTAATTTGAATTTCTTTGTCCAATAAGATTTAAGTTGAAGTTTCTGTAATATTTCTGGTTAAAAGCTTTAGGAGTCTGGGTATGTTTCACTGTTTCCTTTTCCCTGTTTCCCTGACCAGAAATTGATAACAGGAGATATTTCTTTAGCCTAGAACCTGGCATGAAGATGACATGTAGCAGAGTAGTAGCTGGTCAGCAGTACTCACACAGCATGAGAAAGAAAACAAAATGTTGTTACAATACTCTGCCCTGATTTAGGGGGCATTTGTCACTGCAGAATTATCTGGCCCATCCTGAGAAATGTGGGGCCTTTGGAGTTATTTAGTCCACAGACTAAACAACTGTGTATGGCAGCCCAGGCACTGCATTTAACGTTCTTCCAAAGATTCGTCAAAAACACTAAAATATCTGCCAAATATGAATAAATATGGATTTTGTCAACCATGAGAGAAAACTGTTTTAATTTTTATTCTAATTTCACTTTCCAATCTAACCGAATAAATCATCTACTCATGATACGTAAGATCACAGGCAGGGTCTCCCCACCCCCCACCCTCCAATGTCATAGGAGCCATTAAACATACATTTATCATTTTGTTGAAAGAAAAAAGTAAGTAAATACTTTCAGCTTCATTCCTGACTACAAAGGATTAAAGCCTAGATGTTTTGCTTATTGTAAGGTATTTTTAAAAAGTATAAAGATATTTTAATATTAAACTAATTGTTTAAAGTGTGTAAGTATTTGGAACTAAGAACCATATCTAGTGTCCTTCATAGCAGCACTTATATAGCTGCACATAATAATAACAGATGGTATTACCAAATGCTTGTTCCGTTAAATTTAATATTTCCTTTGGGAGAGTAATTGCTTTACAATGAAACAATCACCCAAGTTCAATATTTAAAAAAACATACTGGTCCATTAGACATTCTAAGCCTATATTCCAAATGAGATATGAAAATATGAAATAATTTATCATATTTTCAATAGGTACACAAAAATCTAGTAATGTACTTGTTTTGAGAATCGAAATCAAAAGTGTCTGTTTGTCAGACTGCATTGCAAACTTGATTTGCAGGGACAAGACACACTGTAATTTTTAATTGAATACTTAACACCATAGTTTAAAAGACATCATTGATTACCAAAAGATAATACCATTTCAACTTCCAGTAAGAAGAATTTATTTACTTCTACTTCCTATAAGAAGAAGCGCTTCACCTCTTCTACTTTCTAGATAATTTGTCCTACACAGTGGTGCTCACTCATGCTAGCAAAATTTTTATTCCCTTCTGCAGAAAACTTAACCAGCAGAGTCAGAATCATAATGATCGCAAGCAATAACAATCACTTCTAGTCTGTCCCACTTTAGTCCAGACTCATCTCTGCTCATTACACCCTGACTCTATTCTGCTCATAACCAGGCTCAGACATTTTTCACTCTTCTTAGAACCAGACACCGTAGATATATTTGCTGTGATTTCCATTGCCCCATGATCTTAATGCCACCTGCAACTCACCAAATTGTTATATCAATTAAATTTAAAAAATGCTTATTATATATTTTGAAAGTGTAAGTCATTATACTTTTCAGAAGATATACTGTTTATAATAATTTACGAAAAATAATATAATATGATGTTGAAAATATTACATATGTTACAAATCCCTGAAGTGGAATTTAGGCAAACTCTTGTGCAATTTCAGAGAATAGCAAGGTTGCATTTTGTTGAAGAGTGGGAGGTAATCCTGGAGCGTACAGGTGGGATCTCCAAGGAAGAGACTACAGGAAAGGAGTAAAGACATGTGGTCAGGGATGACAGCAGAAGCAAAGGAACGCAAATGTGAAAATAAAAACACTTTACTTAACAGCAAAGTGACCAGTTTTTCTCTACCTCTATATGTAGGAGAGTAGTAATAAAAATGTTTGAAATGGTAGCATAAGGCCCTGATGTGAAGGGTCATACATATTAAACTGTGAATTTCATATTCTATTTAGCTGGCAGTGGTGAGAAAGAAACAATGTTGATAAGAATTCTGTTCTGACACTATTAAATTGGCCTCGGAATGGATCAGGAAATGAAAAAAGAGAGTCTATTAAATAAAAGTTCCAAAAAGAGTTAATAAGACCGCCAAATAGGATGTGGGTGGTAGGAATAAAGGTAAGTGGCATCATGAAAGCAGAGCCAATAAAATCTGACAATTAATTGGTTGTGAAGAGAGAAAAAGTAAAGTGAGACTTACTCATGAAAAAAGATTGTCCCTGAAAATACCATCTGCCCACTGGTAACCATGTATGTCATGTGAATATAATTTAGCATCAAGTAACACCAAGTACTCAGTATTTCCAATTCAAAATTTTAAATAATATTTAAACCAAGTCTGTACTCTTTTTTGTAATTTTAAAGGAAATAATAACACTAAAAAGTAGCAGAGGAGAGAAAAATAAGCAACATGAGCAGTTTAAACTTTCAGAAATCTAACAGTCCACATAAACACATAAGAAATAAAATGAGATATGTAAGAGATAGTATTATTTTAACCATTTACTAATGCCTGAATTTATGACCAAATTAGCCATCTGTGGTTACGTAGAGGCACAGAATATGACAGGATTAGATTTAAAGATGCTAATTAAACTATTCCAACAGCAAAGAGAGCAGTGATAGTTCCTGGCACAATCTGGCAATACAAATATGCAAGATATATCTCTATGTGATACTCCTATTCCACTACTTATAAGAAGCAAGGATATGAGTGAGTGTATAGTATATTTTTGGACACTTATGTCAAATATATATGAACAGATATAATCAGATTGGCTGGTTACTCCTATAATCACTGGAAAAAGTGGAGAAAGAAAAGCTCAGGAATTGGAATTCGCAGTTTAAGCACCACAGAAATAACCTGAAGGCATCTGTGTGTACCCACAAGACGACTTTTATTTCCAGTAGCTGCAGAATTGAAATTCTTAAATATCAAATGCAGAATATCCTCCCTCAACTGGCTTAATAATATAAGTGTACTCCCAGCTTTTCAGGGTGTCTACTGTTACAGTGAGAGCATTGATTGGGAAGAAATGGGATTCTGTCAATTGGGGTCATGTGGGAATGGCTTTGATGCAGCCAGGATTACTGAGTTCTTAAATTCTGATGAGCCTTCTTTGCCAGTGGCAGAGGCTTCCCTGCCATGAAAGCAGCCTCTCCATCCCCATCTGAAGGAATTAGCCCTACACTGCCTGTGGAGACTCTAATGGTCTCCTCTGAGACAACTGCCTTCCAAGTTGATGCTGAGTCTCCTCAGGACCCATCCATGCTATCCCTCTTTACCTCTAGACCTATTACTAGACTCAAGTCCCAGCAGGCCCCTAAAGGTAGGGTACAAACTGTGACTCCTAAGGAAGTGTCCTATATTCCAAAGATCTATGTGAGTTTTCTAAATGCATGCAGACAGAAATCCTGGAAACGTGTAGGAATGAATAGTAAGAGTATAGTATAACTCTGAATATAAAGTTAAGACAGGCTGAATTTGTTGATATGGGCTCAATAGGCAGAGATTTTGCACTAAATTTTGTAGTTTGGGGGAGTTGGAAAAGGATTCTAACAGTTTGTTTGCTTAGTTGGTTGAAATGTGGCTCAAAAGATGACGAGCGAGTTGGTATACCAGACCTGCCTTGGTTTAATGGAGGAAAGGGGATTTAAAACTTTAGAGAAATTGGAATATTAGAGTGAATTTGTCATTTAAATCTTAATGCCATTTAAGTAGAACCCACAATTGGGGGCATGTGGAAGACATACCTTTCATGAATACTTTGAAAAGTAAACATGTGAGGGGAGTCCCAGCATCCTTGAAAGCTCTTTGATTCCACCTATCTGTAAGCCAGGCCTTACAGTGGAAACTGTGGCTACTGAATTAGGAAACCTAAATGCAATGGAAGTAATGAGTCCCCAGGATAGCAGGGGCTGATACACAGCACTCAACCACCAAAGGCAAAGTGGGAAGGGCTACGATAATGCACAGCAGACTTGGAGCAGCCATCAGAATAACCTGTTGAGAAGGACTATGACATTGGCTAGTTAACAGTGTTTCTAAAAGGAAAATAGATAAGAAAATGAAGTTCCAAGTCAAGTGAACAGAAGTCAAGCCTGAATCATAAAAACAGAGGGTCATGCTTTCTCAATCAATTCCCAGACTTGAGCCAGTACATAGACCCAGAACCTCTGAATGAGGGGGAGGCTGGGTACCACTGATGAAGAACCTCAAAACACTGCCAAAAATTTACACTGTTCATCTTTCTCTCACCCTTCCTGACAGGAATCTATATCTTTTTACCAGGGTAAGAGTGCACTGGGAAAAATGAACAATCAGATCTTACAGGGACTACTGGATACTGGCTTTGAATTGATATTATTTCCAGGAGACCACAAGGCTGTGGATATCAGCAAATAGAGTTTTTGCTCAGTTGTGTCCCATAGTTGGTCCACTGCATCCCTGATTTCATCTTTTGGTTATTTCCTTAGTTCAGGAATACATCATTGCAACAGATATCCTCAGCTGGTGGCAGAATCCCAGTAGTTCCCTGACCTGTTGAGTGAGGTCTATTACAGCAGGAAAGGGCAAATGGAAGCTACTAGAATGGTCTCCGCCGAGGAAAACTGTAAACCAGTAGCAATACTACATTCCCAGAGGGACTGCAATAGTCAGTGCCATCACTGAGAATTTGAAAGATTCAGGGGTGGTGATTCCAACCACATCTGCAATCAGCTTGCCTGTTTGACCTGTGCAGGAGAAAGTCAGATCCTAGATAAAGACAGCACATTATTATATGCTTAATCAGGTAGCTACTCCGATGGCAGCTGCTGCAGATGTAGTTTCATTTTTTACCTAATATGCAGCTACTGATTTGGCAAATGCCTTTGCCTAAATTTCTATCAATAAGGGCCACTAGAAGCAATGTGCTTTCAGCTGGCAAGGCTAACAATATACCTTCACTGTCTACTGCAGAGATATATCATCTCTCTAGCTTTATGTAATAATTTAATTCACAAGGATTTAATCACCTTTCCTTTCCATAACCTATCACATTGGTCCACTACATTGAGACACTATGCTGATTGGACCTAGTGAGCAAAAAGTAACAACGACTTTAGACTTACTGGTAAGACATTTCTGTGTCAAAGTGGGAAATAAATCTGACAAAAATTCAGGGGCCTTTTTTTCTACCAGTGGTTTGGAGCATAACAAGACATCCCTTCTAAGGTGAAGGGTAAGTTTTTGCATCTGACCCCTCCTGCAACCAGGAAGTTTTAAAAAAGGCACAGTGCCTTGTGGGCTTCTTTGGCGTTTGAAGACAACATACTCATTTGTGTTATTCTCACCCATTTACCAAGTGACCAGAAAAACTCTAGTTTTGAGTAGAGCCAAAAATAAGAGAAGGCTCTTTCGCAGATCTAGTTTGCTATGCAAGCTGATCTTCCACTATGAGCTATACAATTAGGCAGGTCCAATGGTGCTTGAAGTGTCAGTGGTAGATAGGGAAGGTGTTTGGAGCTTTTGGCAAGTCCCTACAGGTGAAGGGTAGCACAGGCCCCTACAGGTCTCCAGCAAAGGCCCTTTGGATTTTGCAGCAAAATGATTACATCATCCAAAAATAATCAGTCCCCTCTGAGAAACAGCTCTTGGCCTAATATTGGGACGTAGTAGAGACTGAACACTTAACACAGGCCACCAAGTTACCACGCAATTTGAGATGCTCATAATAAATTTGGTGTTAACTGACCTATGAGGCCATGAAGTTGGGCATGTAACCAATACTCCATCATCAAGCTGAAGTAGTCAATACATTATTGAGCCCAAGAAGGCCCTGAATGCATAAGAAAATTCCATAAAGAAATAGCTCAAATACCCATGACCCCCACTCCTGCTCCAAGGCCTTCTCTCTCCTGTCTACTTCTATATGGCCTCACTGGTGGGGGAGTCCCTATATTTGGTTGAAGAGAAGGGTAGCCTCGTACCTGATTTATAGATGTCCTGTGTGCAGGTACCACTCAAAAGTGGACAGGTACCGAACTACAGCTCCTTTCTGAAACATTCCTGAAACACTGGCGAGGGGGAATCCTCTCAGTGAGCAGAATTTTGGGCAGTGAACCTAACTGCTCACTTTGCTTGGAGGGAGAAATGGCCAGACTTGAAATTCTGTACCAGAATGCATGGGTTATAGCCAATGGTGGCTAGATGATTAGGAACTTGTAAGGAAGATAATAGGGAAATTGGTGACAGGGAAATCTAAGGAAGATGCATGTGGATAGGCCTCTCTGAATGGGTAAAAAAAAATGTAAAGATAGACCAGGCATGGTGGCTTATACCTATAATCCTAGCACTTTGGGAGACCAAGGCGGGCAGATCACTTGAGGTCAGGAGTTCAAAACTAGCCTGGTCAACATGGTGAAACCCTGTCTCCACTAAAAATACAAAAAAAAAAAACCCAAAAAGTAGCCAGGCATGGTGGGGGTGCCTATAGTTCCAGCTACTCAGGAGGCTGAGGCAGAAGAATCACTTGAACCCGGGAGGCAGAGATTGTAGTGAGCCGAGATCACACTACTGAACTCCAGCCTGGGTGACAGAGCAAGATTCTGTCTCCAAAAAAAAAAAAAAAAGAGAGAGAACATATTTGTGTCCTAGGTGAATGCACACCAAAGAATGACCTTCACAGAGGAAGATTTTAATAATCAAGTGGATAGGATGACCTGTTCTGTAGATACCAGACTTTTTTTCCCAGCCACCTTGCCATTATCCAGTGAGCTCAAGAACAAAGTGACCATAATGGCCAGGTGGAGGTTATACATGGACTCAGCAACTTGGACTTCTATTCCCCAAAGCATACTTGGCTATCATCACCTTTGATTTCCCGGTCTTCCAGCAGTTGAGACAAACACTGAGTCCCCAGTATGGCACCATTCCTCAGGGTGATCAGTGTGGTGTTAGCATGATTACACTGAATCACTTATATAATGGAAGAGGAAGAATTTTGTTCTCACAGGAATAACACACTGTGGATACATATTTGCCTTCCTTACATGCAATACTTATGCCAAAACTTCTGTGGATTTACAGAATGCCTCATCTACCATCATAGTATTCTACATGGCATTGCTTCTGACCAAAAACTCACTTCGCAGCAAAGGAAGTGTGGCAATGAGTCTGTGCTCATGAAATCCACTGGTCTTAACATATTCCCCCTAATCCAGAAGCAGCTGGCTTGATGGAATAGTGGCAGGGCATTTTGAAGACCTGGTTACAGTGCCAGCAAAGTGGCAATATCTTACAGGATTGGGGAAGGTTTTCCAGAGGCTGTATATATTCTGAATCAGCATCCAAGATAAAGTATGGCTTCTCCAGTAGCCATAATTCACAGGCCTAGGAATCAAGGGGTGAAAATAGAAGTAACACCACTCACTATTTTCCCAGTGACTCAATAGGAAAACATTTGTTTCTGGTTCCTGCAACTTATGTTCTTCTGGCCTAGGGGTCTTAATTTTAAAGAGAGGAATCCTTCCACCAATATATGTAACTATGATCCCACTGAACTGGAAGTTAAGCCTACCACCGGCCACTTTGTGCTTCTCATACCTCTGACTCAAAAAGAAGTGAGTTACTGTGCTGGCTGGAGGGCTTGATCCTGACTACCAAGAGAAAACTGAAACACTTCTCCACAATGGAACACTTCTGCTCCACAATGGAGGTAAGGAAAAGTATATCTGGAATACAGGAGATCCTTTAGGGTGTCTCTTAGCATTACCACGCCCTGTGATTAAGGTCATTGGAAAATAACATTAACCTAGTCTGGGCAGGACTAAATCACGGCCCAGGCCATTCATGAATGAAGATTTGCAACACCCCAACCGTGTGTGAAAGGAAATTAAATTTTGGGACCCAAACTTACTTACCAAAAGGGAAAAGTCAAGCTGGGAACTGGGTCACACAAAAATCTGCCTCCCCCTTTTAGTTCCTAATTAAGATGGCTACAAGATAAAAAGCTACATGCCTCCCCCATATTTTACCCACAAAGAAATTTCTAGTGAGCTGTTAAAATTTCACCATGGCAATGCAAATTGATAGCTTATCTTTTTTTTTTGAGACAGAGTCTCCCTCTGTTGCCAGGCTAGAGTGCAGTGGTGTGATCTTGGCTCAATGCAACCTCTGTCTCCCAGGTTCAAGTGATTCTCTTGCCTCAGCCTCCCAAGTAACTGGAACTACGTGCACGTGCCACCATGCCCAGCTAATCTTTGTATTTTTAGTAGAGATGGGTTTCACCATGTTGGCCAGGATGGTCTTGATCTCTTGACCTCATGATCCATCTGCCTCAGTCTCCCCAAAGTGCGTGGTGTGAGCCACCGTGCCCGGCCTGATAGCTTATCTTTACAGGTGCAGTCACCTCCAGCCCCCCAGACACAAATGCATATCTGATCATTTCCCTGGCCCAATTTGTCTATATTATCTTATGTAAAATGCAGATTCCCTACATTTTCCTCTGCCCCATTTGTTTATGTCATCTTATGCAAAAAACGCAGATTCACTGAGCAGACAAAGACATGAATGACTACTTTTCCCTACCCATTTCTTATTTGAAAATTGTGTACTTCTCAATATCCCACCCTTTCCCCTTTAAACTTGAAGCCTTCAAATTAATCTTTGGAGAAAGCCATAAACCTGTCTCCCCTGGTACCCATGCTTAACTTTGGCAAGTAAATCTCCTAAAATGACTAAGATCTGTCTCATCATTTTACTCAATTGACATATGTGCAGAACCATGACAACCTGAGGTGCTTGCTAAAGACAAAGGGAGTACAGAATAGGAAGTAGAAGAAAGTGGTTGTAAACACCAGCCATGACCACGTGGCCAATTACAGAGACGTGAGGACTAATTGTCATGAGTGTTTTTGCCTTATTTTGTTATAAATTTGTCAGTGTGTGTGTGTACAGACAGATGGATAAAAAATTTTTTCATTTTCATTTTTTTTTTTTTTTCAAGATGGGGTTTCACCATATTTGTCAGGCTGGTCTTGAACTCCCAACCTCAGGTGATCCACCCGCCTTGGCCTCCAAAGTGCTTGGATCACAGGCGTGAGCCACCACGCCCGGCCTTTTTTTTTTTTTTTTTTTCATTTTCTTCCCTCTCTTACTCCCTTGTCTTGTAAAATAGTATGTGTTGACTTTACATCACAGTATGTAAGTTACAGGACATCAAAGAGAAGAGTTAACATCATTAGAGGACTTTATCTCCTCTTTCACTATATTAGTGCATTTTTGGTTGTACACAGGATAACTGTATCATGTTAGGAGGACATATGACCTTGTTAAAGTCTTTATTTGGATATTAAGTATGGCTTAGGGAGATGCTTATGGATGCCAAGTTGACTAGGGGGTAGATTTGTGATCATTAATTTTGTGTCAATTTGACTGAGCCATGGAATATCCAGACATTTGACTAAATATTAGTCTGGGTGTGTTTGTGAAGGTATTTCTCAATGAGATAAATGTTTGAATCAGTATACTGAGTAAAGATCCCCCTCCCTAATGTGGGTGGGGTGATCTAATCAAATGAAGATCTGAACCAACAAAAAGTCTAAGTAAGAAGGAACTCCTCCTGCCTTATTGATTGAGCTGGGACGCTGGTCTTTTCTCACTTTTGGACTCAGACTGAAATATCAGCTCTTCTTGGGTGTTGAATCTGCTGGCTTTCAGGCTGGATTTACACTACAGGCTGTCCTGGGTCTCCAGCTTGCCAACTACAGAGTTTAGATTTCTCAGCTTCTGAAATTACATGAGCCAATCAATATCTTATAATATTTCTTTCTCTGTCTCCATCTCTGTCTCTGTCTCTCTCTCTCAACAGAAGGTATATTAAACATGGACTTAGGAAACTCAGGGGTTGAAATACATAATCGAATATTTATGTGTACTGCTAAGTAGAAATGTTATTTCAGGTATATATTGATTCTTCTAGCAAATTATACCAAAACAAAACAATAACCACAAAAATAACCTCTGGAAATTCATTATATACCCATAGTGCTTAAAATAGATAATATTTGGAAGCAATAGAATTTACTATTTCCCAACATTTGGAGACTTTAGTAAGAATGTAAGTTATTTTATAAAGACAAATGTTCAGGATAACAATAAAATGAAATTTCTGATCTTCATGGTGACATGTTTGTGACAACATAAGTTAAACTAACTAAGATTGAAGCACTTATTGAACAAACTAAAATTTAATCCTTTCTGTATAAATTAAAGGTGCCATCACAGATGCTGAGGCATTCAGATCCCCTACAACAGATATGTGACTTTTCATACCTCAAAAATAAGCTCTACTCTTCCTCGATATGAAACTGTACTTCTTAAGCAAGAATGGTGGTAATTCTAAAAGTTGCTGTGCTAAATATTAACCACATAGTTGGTCTTCTTCTTAAATTCTATTACTAATTTTTTCATTTAATATAAGTTCTTCACCTTTAACCAAAAATGTACGTTTCAAATTTGTTTGAGAATAGGGATACATTTTCAAACACTGGAATACCTATATTGAAATGGCCCCCTATTTAGTCCCTTCCTCAAATAGAAGAAAATATTAAACTGACATTAAAAAGAGGTTAAGAGTAAAACAAGCAACGTTCTTAAATTGTAAAAAGTGCAGATGACCTTTTCTTCATCACATAACTTAAAATATCAAGCATACTGCATTTATGTTAATGCCAGAGTAACTAAAAAGCATATAGAAGCAAATGTGCCTGTGTCATAAATGCAAAAATATAGTTTCAGCTATGACATTTACCTGCTAATGAATAAATTTTATTAATATATTTTTCATTATATCTCTGATACTTTGCTCTAAACAATCTATTGACCAATCTAATTAGGGTTGTTTTAAATTGAGATCAATAGCTCTGTTAAGGTAAGTTATTACAGATAAGATACAGCATGTTCATACTAATCTGCTTAATACTGATTTTATTAAATTTCGGGGAAATTTTGTTAAGCATATTTACTTGCATCTAAAATGTTAATAATTATTCTTCAGTATGAAATCTGCGTCAGGTATGGCCATTTACCATACAGGTCCCTTTCCTTCCTACATTCTGATCAGATTCTGGATCAAACCCACATCTGATTTAAAATGACTATTTAGTCACTCAAATCTTAACATGAACATTCCCTTGACTCTGACCAGTATATTTTAATTTCCCAAGCTCATCCTTTTATATCCATTTAGAGAAGTGATAAAATACCTTCACATTTGTATCACCACATGAGGTTGGAATCTGTGAAAACATTACCTTACAAGGCAAAAGGGACTTTGCAGATATAATTAAGGTTACAGACCTTAATATCAGAAGATTATTCTGGATTATCCATCTTGGTTGGCCCAGTCTATTCACATGAGCCCTTATGAGCAGAGAACTTTTTCTAGCCAGAAGCAGAAGAGAGGTGGAGTACAGGTGGCTCCATCTACATCTTGAAGGGAGAGGTGGCTTCAGGGACAGTTGAGAAACTCCAAGTGTGAAAAGAATATACGTGGTGTTGCTGGCTCTGAGATGTAGGAACCCACATGCAAGGGACTGGGAGTCCCCCGAGGAGCTAAAACTGGTCCCCAGATGACAGCCAGCAGGTTCATAGGACCTCAGTCCTATAACCACAGGGGAACTAATTCTACTGACAACTCAAATGAGCTTGGAAGCAGATTCTCCCCAGAGCTTCCTAGTAAGACCAAAGACAGATGACACTTAAGTTTCAGCCTTATAAAATGCAGAACAATTATGTCAGTCAAGTCAACCTGGATCTGGGGTAAAAAGATTGTGGGCTAATACTTTTGTATTTTAAGTTGCTAAATTGGTGATAATTTGTTATGCAATTGTAACAAAAAATACATAGAATTACCATATTTTTGTATTTAGCAATATTAATATTTGTCATGAAGTTTACTCACAATCATTCAAGTATTTGGGAAGATCATAACTGTACTCTTTTTCAATGAGTAAGATGAGTCTCAGAGAAACTGAATGACTTCTGGAAGAATCTGTACAGCTATGGCAAAGGAACAGAATCCAAGTTTTTTGGGTTTTGGTTTGAGTTTCTTCCACTCTAGCAGAAAAGAGAACTTGATTTAGTATTGTTAACATAGAACATTAGATGTTGGAATTTTCTTTTCTTTCCTCAATATTGCCTTTCTTGACAAACTTGGACCCACCCAAATGCCCATCAATGACTGACTGGATAAAGAAAATTTGGCACATATACACCATGGAATACTATGCAGCCATAAAAAAGGATGACATGTCCTTTGCAGGGACATGGATGAAGCTGGAAATCATCATTCTCAGAAAACTGACACAAGAATAGAAAACCAAACAACGTATGTTCTCACTCATAAGTGGGTGTTGAACAATGAGAACACATGGACACAGGGAGGAGCACATCACACACTGGGGCCTGGTGGGCGGGGGGCTAGGGAAGTATAGCAAAGGGTGGGGGAGCTAGGGGAGGGATAGCAGGGGGTGGGGGGAATTGGGGGAGGGATAGCATTAGGAAAAATACCTAATGTAGATGACAGGGGGATGGATGCAGCAAACCACCATGGCATGTGTATACCTATATAACAAACCTGCACGTTCTGCACATGTACCCCAGAACTTAAAGTATAATAAAGAAATTAAAAACAAATAAAGAATAATTACATAATGTTTACATGTTTCATTTTTTAAGAAAAAAATTGGTCTAATTATCTTTTAGCTATTACAAAAAAAAAAAAAACCCACATAATACAGAAGTTTCAAAGTGTTGAAATTCCTGAGAAAATGTATAGAAAACTTTGATACAATACAATCTTTATTTTACTTAAGTCATACAGACAGCTAGGTTGGTTTCTTTGCATAACCATCTAATTTATATATTCAGATGAATGTAGTCTAAAATGTGAATAAAGTATGTATATTTTAGTTCAATTTCCTAAACTAATTGAGATGGCTCTGGCATCTTTCATCTGATATAATTTCATCACTGTGTCTTGAACAGACAGTCTAGAGGGCACAAATGAGGGTTGTGTTTGAAGGTGTAACCAGACTTTTCAAAAAAATGCAGTGAGTTAAATGTTTACAAAATCTGACTAAATAGATGCATAATAGTAATCAATGTCTTACTATAATTGTTATAGTTTTATTATACAAGTAATAAATTATTTTTAAAGGTGGGGACAGGGGAAAATGACAAAGGGTACAAAGTTTCAGTTTGACACAGAGAATACATTTTCGAGATCTACTGCACTGCACAGGGAGACAGTTACTAATAACGTATATTTTAAAATTTCTAAGAGAGTAAATTTGAAATGCTTGAATCATAAAAATATGGTAATTATGTGAAGTGATGGATACGTTAATTAACTTGCTTTATTCATTTCATAATGTAGACATATACCAAAACCTCACATTGTACCTCATAAATATATATAATTATTTGCCAATTTAAAAATAAGATAAAAAATTTTTAAAGGGCATGTAGAAGAAATATACATAGGGGAAGAAAATGAAAATAAAAATTCATTAATTATTGTTTATGGGAAAAGATTAACGTATCTCCCCGATATGTGATAAGTTAGATGTATCAGTGCCCTAACAGTTTCCACCAAAGCCTGAATATTTTTAATGTTATATTGGTACATTACATTTTAACTACAGTTTGATCAATTTAATGAAATAATAAATATCAAAATGGAAAAATACTCCCCTGTTCAAAATATGTATTTTTCTGCTAAAACAAACAAGCAAAGATTTGATAGGAGAATAGAGGCATTATATTTTAAAAATTTTCACCATAAAATGCTCCAATTACATTTCAGGATTTATATAGTAACTGAAGTTAATATGTTTAAATCATGGGTTTATATAATTTTTCATTGAGTGTTAAATTTTACAAGCTCTGTTAAAATAAAAAGCAATGGTATAACTTCCTGACAAGCCAAATTAAAATTCACTAGGTGAGGTTTGCCATATATATCTTTTTGAGATGGAGTCTCACTTTGTTACCCAGGCTGGAGTACAGGGGGCACCCAGTCGGCTCACTGCAACCTCAATCTCTTGGGTTCAAGCAATTCTCCTGCCTCAGCCTCCTGAGTAGCTGGGATTATAGGCGCCCACCACCACGTCCCACTAATTTTTATATTTTTAGTAGAGTCTGGGTTTCACCATGTTGTCCAGGCTGGTATTGAACTCCTGACGGCAGGTGATCCTCTAGCCTAGGCCTCCCAAAGTGCTGGGATTACAGGCGTGAGCCACCGTGCCCAGCTGAAGTGTGGCATATTTTTAGGAAGCATCAGTGTTCACTGTAATTGACCATATTGGCATTTCTGATGGGGCCAGGAGTGGAAGTTTAATTTTGATCACAAGCAGCATTGGTTCATAGATAAAAGTCATTCTCATAGTGGGAAGAATCCACACAATCTAATAAAATTCTACATGACACAATCAATTACATTTAGGTATAAATAAATACTATTTTATTAGACATCAATTATTCCCAGAAGTTTTAAGGAAAAAGAAATTCTTTAGGTAATTATGTTTTTTTACTCCTTGGAGCTCTATTAGTGAGATTTGAATTCAACAAACATTTATTTGTTGTTGGTATTTACCAATTATGCTTGAAAGTTGGATCCTATGTAGATTACTTATTTAAAACATGCATTTTGTAATATTTTAGAAAGGGATTCATGTCGTGTTCAGAAAACGTTTCAAAGGCATCACTTTGCTTTTATATTAATAACCGTTTTGAAAATACAAGGTTGAATGATGACAAGGAGTAATTTCATTACACTGGGTGAAATGGAAGAAATAGATTTTTCTTTTTTGGTTAAACGATTATTGAATCATAATTGGATGGACCAGAATTATATTCCTAATCAGCTATTTAATGCTTCTCAAGCACTCTGAAGAAAAATTGTGATATACAAATACTCTATATTGATGTTGATCTTATCAGAAGT
The DNA here is from genome assembly GCA_036589455.1 of Ateles fusciceps. Lineage (NCBI taxonomy): Eukaryota > Metazoa > Chordata > Mammalia > Primates > Atelidae > Ateles > Ateles fusciceps. The sequence continues at coordinate 2,045,842 of JAZHEH010001419.1, read as the reverse complement.
TATTAGCATCGACTTTTCATGAAGAATAGTGTACATAAATTATATTTAAACCAGCTGTCTGACTGACAGAGTTATAGGTATACAATATATTCATTAAACTCAGTCTTTTTATTTTTGAATGCTAGAGTTCATTAGTTTAAAATTTTTTACAAGGTATAACAGAGGTGACCCTTTAATACCTATGCCTATTTAGGTTCTTAGAATGATTATTAGATGATAATGACTCTTTTACTGGTACAATCTCTAAAGTCACCATGATCGCATCATGAAATGCAAGGCAGATAATGTTTTAATAGAAGAGAATTCATAGGATAAGAGTAATTAAAGAAAATGATACTCAAGCATGGTTTTAACTACCAATCCTAGAATGCCCTGCCTTTGTCTCACATGAGAAGAAAAAGATACTGAGTTGCCTTTCTTCCTTACTGCCCTTTTACTGTAGAGGGACAAAAGTGGGCAATGAAAAGAAGTAACCATTAAGACCATTCCCACTGTTACCTTTAAGAATCCTTTAGTTGTGCAGCCAAACTGAAGTAAAGGATAATAGTATTAAGCAAATGTTGACTCTCTGGTCAAAGCAAGATGAAAAGTCTAATTTTGCATATTATTGAACACATAGTACCTTTCCTTAGTAAAAAACAGAATAATAACAATAATTTAACTTTGTTCCTCTATGCATTTCAATGTTAGTTCTGTAATATTTTTCCTTTCTGTTCAAGTATCTAAAATTACTAATATAAACTATTTAATTTGTATTATTCCTCAAGAATTATAACAGTTGATACTTTGGTAAATGGTTTTACTATAATCAACTCTTTCACATAAATAATCTTTATTATAAAATGCTAAACGGACAGCTGTTGTAGAATTGAATTTTATCTCTACCTGTTAACATAAACTCTATTTGGAGAGGATGTGGAGAAATAGGAACGCTTTTACACTGTTGGTGGGAGTGTAAATCAGTTCAACCATTGTGGAAGACGGTGTGGCGATCCTCAAGGACCTAGAAATAGAAATTCCATTTGATCCAGCAATCCCATTACTGGGTATATATCCAAAAGACTATAAATCGTTCTACTATAAGGACACACGCACACGAATGTTCATTGCAGCACAGTTTACAATAGCAAAGACCTGGAACCAACCCAAATGCCCATCGATGATAGACTGGACAGGGAAAATGTGGCACATATACACCATGGAATATCATGCAGCCATCAAAAACGATGAGTTCGTGTCCTTTATAGGGACATGGATGAACCTGGAAACCATCATTCTCAGCAAACTGACACAAGAACAGAAAATCAAACACCGCATGTTCTCACTCATAGGCGGGTGTTGAACAATGGGAACACATGGACACAGGGAGGGGAGTATCACACACTGGGGTCTGTCGGGGAAAAAAGGGGAGGGATAGTGGGGGGTGGGGAGTTGGGGAGGGATAGCATGGGGAGAAATGCCAGATATAGGTGATGGGGAGGAAGGCAGCAAATCACACTGCCATGTGTGTACCTATGCAACAATCTTCCATGTTCTTCACATGTACCCCCAAACCTAAAATGCAATAAAAAAAAAAAACTCTATTATTGTTTTTCTTTTCTGATTCTAAAATCCTTTGAAGAAACAACCCTAAACAATCTATTAGTATAACTTTTCTCTGCTTCTGTTGTCAGAAATTGCACTTCGTGAAACACAAGCTGTGTAGAGGAGTATAATCCCCCAACTAAAGCCTGATTCTTAGCATCCTGCTTCTCAATCATTATGGCCACTAATCTTAAAGGTTACTTATGTTCCCAGGCAAGTTACTTAATATTTCTGGACTTTAATTTCTCTTCCCATGTCACACATGGAAATAATCGTATCTACCTCTTGGAGTTACTGTATGTTAATCATAATGCATGACACACATTACGTACTCAATAAATTTCATTTATTAATAAAAATGCTAAATGTGATTATATAAAAGTACTAGGTAATTACTAAATGAAGCACACTTAATACTCATTGAAAATAATATATATATATATTATTACCAATATAAATTATAGAAATTTTCATAATGATGCCACAAAGTTAGGTTTATTAATTAAAGCAGAAATAAAATATTTTATTTTTAGCATAAAATTTTCATGTAATAATAATTTCATTATCCAGATTTATGTTTCAGGTTACATATTATTTGTCAGGAACTCTGAAGCATCTCACAGTAAGGCACAAAATATAATTTTAATCTTTACCTAGTCATTAAAAATGGGGCCACTAGACCCAGATCATGTTAAACCCAGACCATAAGATCTCATGTTGATGGTGTGTGCTGATGCTCAAATGGCCAGCTCTAAAGGATGAAAGAAAATCTTCTGAATTACATTTGGTTGACCTGGCTTGGTTTGTGAGGCTTTGGGTGCCTCTCATATTTGTATTTACTGTCTTATTCCAGTTTTAGTGAGTACTTACTAAGTAAAAGTCACTGTAAGACAAAAATAATGCAAAATATTTTATATTTCCTCAAGTTGCCATTATTTTTTACAGGATTAAGGAATGCATTCAATGATTATAATATATGTGAGTATCATATGGAAGGAGACAAATGATCACTTCTAAGTGGAGTTAAAAGGAAAAACATACAAAGAAATTATAATTAAAATAAAGCTAAAATGCATAGACTCAGTTTTCATAGAAGGAGATCCAGAAGCAGAGTATTTTAGATATAGAAAAGGTATTTTCTTGGAAAATAACAGGGCCTATTTGGAGACTCAGTCAAGTTTGCTGGGTCATAGGTTCTTTGAAGAAAATCGTATAAGGTGACACAAGAAGGCACATAAAGCCAATAAGGGAGACTTCCATGTATTGATTCCATGTAGTATTCCATGATTAACTTTCACTGTTTACCTCAAATGCCTAAGTAGTAGATAGTAAATAATTTTTAAAATATGATAAATGAGTGAATTAGTGAAGTAATTAAAGTTAAACTTTGATCAATAAAAAATTAGTAGTCATGAGAGCTGGCTCAGAAGTGAACATTAGAATGAATAACCAGAGAGTGGCATATTATGAAGAATTAAAGAGGTCAGAAATTAGAGTAGGAGAGGCTAAAAGAAAACACTTTCTATGACTAAGGAAAAGGAAGGTGTGCACCAAGAACTGTGAAGAAGCTCAGATTTATACTGTTTTTAAGCTTACATATTAGCCTGGTTTGTTCTCATGGACATTGGGAGAAGAAACGAGATCCCTGAATTAGAGACAAAGAACTTCGTTACTCACAGTTAGGAAGGTAACCAGAATATCAGCACCTATATTGGTTTCCCAAGTCCCAATTACCACAGAGACAGATGCATACTTAGTGGACTGAGGAACAGGGGGAGGAAGCCTCAGCTTGTGGAATCTGAGTCTTTTGTAACAGGTCAAAGCCAGTTTAAAAGGTAAGGGTGACTAAACTTTGCTGCAGAGTAAGATGTTAATTTTATTTTACTGTACTATAAGCAAATCTGTCCTTTACTCTAGAGGAAGACATTGTCTCTTCTGTAAAAAGCTGTTAGCTATACAAACATCTTCAAAAACACAGCCCAAAACAAAAGGAAACTTAGATGATACACAGAAACATTACTAATAAAGAACTGTCTCCCAATAGAGATGGCCTGACCAAGGAGGTGGTAGTGGAAATGCCATTCAAATAATCACTGTAGTCATGGCAGGTTTCTGTGCCTTTAATTAGTCTATAGATCAATTTTTAAAAACTAGAACAGGATTTTTTGTTACATTACATTTTTTCAAACAAACAGAAGGAATAATTATTTTATTGAATCTACACCAAAGCAAATCATAACTTAGGGGGTAAATGTTGACTTCTTACAAGAATAAATTGTAAGTCAGAATTGAACACTTCTGGACTTTTCTCAAGGATGGGAGTTAAATTCATAGAACTCAGTAAGTTAAATAGAGTTTAAAATTTTTCTAGAGAGACCTTCTAGTATCCTGACGAAATCTGTTATACATGTATGTTTATATATATAAAACAGAATTACAAATATCTATGGAATAAGAAAAAAAGGATGAATCTATGAATTTACTATATGAATAAACTAAAATATCAGAGGTGTATTTTGTTCTGAGCTGTGAATACTATAGTAGCTTTTCTCCTTATGTCATAGATAATTTGAGATGTAACTGACCTTTTTGAAAAGTAAGGCAGAAAAAAGTTGGCCACACACTCTTTAGGTACTGCGTAGTAAAGAATTTAACCTTAACCAAAATATGATCTGACCTTTGCCCTTGGCTTCTGGGAAGCAATCTCTTGGTCCTTGTAATGTCATGCATGACAGGAGTATCTTTGGTTGTCTTGGATCAGCAACACAATTACAATGTGATTTAGGAGAGGGGCTCTGAGTCACACCAATAATGTAATTTAGGGTGGGCTTTGGGTCATCAATACACCTGGAAGTGCTGGAGACCAAGACACGTCACATGGGAAATCAATCATGCCTGTGTGATGGAGCCACAGTGAAAACTCTGGACACTGAACTTGGTGAGCTCCCTTGGTTGGCAATACTCGTGAATATACTGCCACACACTGATGCTGGGAAGGTTATGCTGTCATAACTCCATGAGGAGAAGACATGTGGAAGCTCCACATTTGGAACTGTACTGGACTCTATCCACCTTAGTCAGTGCAGGCTGCTACAACAGAATACCGTAGATGGGGTGGCTTAAATAACAAACCTATTTCTCACACTTCTGGAGGTTGAGAAATCTAAGATCAAGAGGCTGGCAGATGTGACGTCTGGTGATGGTACTCTTCCTGGTTTCCAGATGGCTATCATAGTCTACCATCACATTGTGAAAAGAAAGCAAGAGAACTCTCTGTGGTTTCTTTTATAAAGACACTTAGAATCCCATTCATGAGGGCTCTAACCCTCTACTTATCTCCCAAAGGCTGCACATCCTAATACCATCCAAATAACACCAGGAATTAGGATTTCAAAATATATGATTATTTCGGGAACAAATATTAACTTCATAACACTATCATATATATTTATTCTCTTGTCTGATTTTAATCTGTAACCTTCAGCTATAATAAACTAAAACCATGAGTATAATAGTTTTCAGAGAATCCTGTGAATTCTAGTAAATCTATGAACCTGAGAATGGCTTTGGAAATCTCCAGCTTTCAACTGGTATCAGAAGTGAGTATGGTCTTGTGTAGGTTGTGTTCCCTCTAACTTCGCACAGGTCTTTGAAAAATTATATTCAGGAGATATTTTATCTTTTTGTGGTGCATATTTTACATTTTTATAATTTCAAAATTTTGATTTGCATATGATAATATGTAAATCACAGCATTCCATTATATTTTTATAATACACCTTTAAATATATATATATATGAAAGTATGTATATTCTACAATCTGTTTTCCAAATCTATTTTTAAACTTTTTAATAAAAAATTAACAAAATTGAGCAAATGTCAGTTGAAAGAAAGCATATTAATCTTAAATACATATCATTATTATGGAACTCTTTAAAAATTAGGTATAAAATACCTAAAAATCAGTTTGTAGTTAAAATGATAACAAATTTGACCATCTTAAAACCATCAGAGGCTGATTCTTCCTGATTTCTAATCTGATTTTACTTTTACATACTTCTTAAGATTTGTAACATGGGGAGAAATGACAGATACAGTATGCACCTAAAGTAAAATAAAATTAAAAAAAAGATTTGTTATAAACATATAAAATTCCACATTTTAAAGTTTTTCACAGGCAAGTTTTGAGTTTCCCAATTAGAAATATTACTAACTATTGCATAGCCCTACGGATTCTCATTAGTGGAAATGTAATCCCTTGCTGCCTAACAAAGACTTGGAGACGCCTTTTTTTAATAATAATAATAAGGTCAAATTCAGCACACTGATTCATCATTACTTTTAAAGAATATATTCTTTATATAAACTACACGGAGGAGACAGACAAACTGATAGACGATAAATTCTTGCTGCACTGGCATGAAAGGCAAATGTACATGTCATTATTATTAATAAATGCTTATTATATGTTAACTGTGTAAAACTGTACAAAGACGACTGCCATGCATCTTTCTCAGTCATGTGGTTTTGGATCCATCCACAGCAATTTTTAGTCTCAGAGTTTCAGACTGAATTGGGCAGGCCATGTGCATCAAAGTTCTCTAGGTATCTGCATGAAAATATGTTCTCATTACTTCCTCTTAGCACTGTAACCTAGTGACAGTTCTTTTAGTCATGGGCCAGAGGAAGCAAGCCAAAAACCCCTGTCATCTTCCAAATTCACAGCATGAAGCTCTAACATGTCTTTAAGCCTTCTCCTTTTATTTCTGTCTCCTACTGCCAGTCTGACTGTCAAAGTCACAGCATGAGATAAAAATGAAAAGAACCATCAAAGAAACCCATGTGCAGAATTTCCCTACAGGAGTTTCAGCAAGAGGGGTAAAAATATGAAAGTGGCTACCCTGACATTTGCCCTCCAGCAAATCATTAATGAAAGGAAGAAACAAATGTATGCTTGCCCACCCCTCAAATAAGTCCCTTGATATAAGGAAATGGAATGTTTCATTTTTGTAATAGATAAAAAGATCAATTCCTAGAACATATTTTGCTTTGAGGGGTTTTTAAATATAAAAATTGAAAACGGGCTATAACATCCAGACAGACAAAAGTGAGTTTACATTTCTATTGATTTCAATGTCAGAGATCTATGCAAAATTTTTGGCAAAATCATTTTAAATATAATTTCTTCAAATTTTGATATAAAGTCGAACATCAACACAGCAGTGTGATCATAAAGGCAGTCAGTTCAACTCAAATCAAAATCAATATTACAGCAAGTAGCATATATTAAAAGGAAATGTGCATTTTTCAACAATTATTCTAACTTTCCCTCAAATTTTTGAAAAAGACAGGCATTTTTTTTTTCCAAGACAAGGTCTTACTCTGTTGCCCACACTTGAATACAGTGGGATAATCTCAGCTGCAGCCTGAAATTCCTAGGCTCAATGTTCCTCCCTCTTCAGCCTCCTGAGTTGCTGGGACTACAGGTGTGTGCCACCACACCCAACCAATTTTTATTCTATTTTTTTTTTATAGAAATGGAGTCTTGCTGTGTTGCCCAGGCTGATCTTGAACTCCTGGCCTCAGGCAATCTTCCTGCCTCAGCCTCCCAAAGTGCTGAGATTACATGCATAAGCCATGTGCCCAACCTAAAATGTGCATTTTAAAGATAGGAAGCATGCTTTCATTACAAGTGTTTCTGGCTGCATATGTTTTAAAAAAACTGTATCTGTATATTGCGCTGTGTTAACAATAAAATTTTTGTTAAGTCATAAATGCATTTTTATAAACTTTACTTTTGAATAATTTTAGGTATACAAAAAATACACAAAGATTAGAGTTATTATATACTCTTCACCTAGTTTCCCATATTGTTAACATCTTACATTATCATATTACATTTGTCAAAGCTAAGAAATGGATATTAGCATATCACCATTAATGAAATTCTAAACTTTATTTGCATTTTACCAGTTTTCCAGTTTCTTTTCTAGTACTGAGTCCAGGGTACCACAATGCTTTAGTTATCATCTCCCCAAGTCTGTGATGCTTCCTCAGTCTTTCCTTGATTTTTATGACCTTGACAGTCTTAAGAAGTACTGACCAGATATGCTGTAAATATCCCCCCAGTCTGGGTTTGCACAATTGCTTTTTAATACTACCAAATTAGTGCATGTTTTCATAGTTTTTCCTATGTGTAACTGTGGTATCACTAATCACTCAATAAAATAAATAAGCACTATATTTATTTACTAAAAGAAGAAGTTGTACTTCCAAAAAGACTTAATACAATTTTCTCCACTAGTTAAACAGTTTTACAACAAGAAAAGTAATCAAGGTGAGATTCATTTAGTTAATCAGTAAGTAGTGCCACTTTGTGACTGGCAATGTGTTTCGTAGAAAAAAATGATGTGGTTTCTTTCCTCTCAGGGATAACACAGTTAAGAAAGGAAAAAATCAAGCAAACATAAAATTATCATACAGAGCACAGGGAACTGCAGAGGAGGTTAATGTGTGAGATGTCCTGACCATAAGGCATCCAAAGGCAGACATTCTTGACTATACAAAATTAGATGTGCTCAAATGAATCTCGTTATTTTTATAAATACTAGTGGCATTTCATTCTACCAGAAAGCGGTGCAAAATATATCTACTCAGGCAGAAGCGGTAACATCCAAGATAAATTTTGTACAATGAGTTATGTTTCTCCAGGGGGGAGAGGTGGGCAAAGGGAAATTTAGGCAAAGGAGGAAAATGCCATAGTGTGGTTTGAGTATATGAAGCCAGCATGCTTTGCCAACATCTTTTGAATTTTTGAATTGAGGATGGGAAGTTGAAAGAGGATTATTTTCTCTATTGATTTCAAGTAAGAGTATGACAAATAAGATTTGCATTTTAAAATGTATTGTTTTTTAATTAAAAAAGCAATTTACATCACTCCACACATTGTAATTACTTTTCTTTCCATTTCTTTTTTAAACATCTTTGCATTTTAGAGAGTATTCTGACAGTAGCGTAGAGAATGAATTGGAGGTAAAAGGAATTAGAAGCAGGAAATAATTAGAAAACTGTTAGTATAATCAAGGCAAAATAACAAGATTATCAACTAAGGATAAAAAAGAGTTTTCAAAAAGAGGTAGCCTCTAAAGGACATACAAAAAATTGAACATGAAATTTTTTTTTTAAAAAGGAAGCAGAGGTATCATTTTAAAATTTCCGCTTAGTTGATAAGGTAGCTATTGGTGTGAGTTGGCTAAGAGAGAGAGTGCATGAGTCATGGATTAAGAAGGTTGGAAGCCAAGAAAATCCTTCAGTTTTGAACAGGTTGGGTTGAGATACCTGAGTTGGAGGAAATGATGTAGAGATGCCCAATAGTCTTATGATTACTGGAAACAGAATTAAGGAGAGAGATGCTGGGGATATGGTTTGGGAGACATTATCATATAGACAGTACTGGAAATAATAAAACTAGGTGATATTCTTCAGCAGGAAAGAGAAAAGTGGCTGTTGTTGGAACTCTCAGAAAACATTCACATTTAATTAATGGGTAGAGATAAACTACAGAGAATAGTATGCTAAGAAAGAATGGCAAAGAAGGATAAAATAAAATAAATCCTAGTTTTCATGGAAACTAGGATGCAGGCTTCAATATTCAAAGGCAGAGGTAATAAAATGAGAGAAGATCAACACTGCCAAAGCTACAGAGGACTCAGTTAAAACTAGTACATTATTCTAAAATAATTTTTCATAGGATGTCAATATTGTATGGCTTAAAAGGAGCAATCAAATAATATGCTAATCATTTAGTTTCAAATAAAAATACGACAGTGTGTATGTCATTATCATCTGGGGGTAAATTTACTCATATATGAGAATAGACCAATCTAAAAATACTTAAAAAGCATGAATTCCTGGAGTAACATGAATACTAGATAATTTGTTTGGTGACAAAAATTTATAACCAATATATTCTTGAAGTTGGAAAGTGCTCAACTCATTGTATGGCGTATTTTGCTATCTCTTAAGCTACATGTTGCACACAAAACACTACTTTGTAAAAATACAAAATGGTTTTCCTCTATTTATTTCACCTAATAAAAAACAATCTTCATATTTTAAAATAAATCCTTCAATAAATGTGGTTTGACACAAAATCAAAACCTATGTAGTAGAATTTCAAGACTGATTGAGAATTGTCAAATTCTTCCAATGACAATTGATTTAAAACATTTTCCCATTGTAAAAACAGGAACAAGTAGTAAAATAACCATGAAATAGGATGTTAGCGCAATACATTAAATATTTATTTTTTTGTTTAATGTAATCCCAGCACTTAGGGAGGCTGAGTGGGTGTATCATGTGAGGTAGGAGTTTGAGACCAGCCTGGTCAACATGGTGAAATCCAATCTCTACCAAAAATACAAAAAACTTAGCCAGGGGTGTTGGCGTGTCCTGTAATTCCATCTATCCAGGAGGCTGAGGCAGGAGAATCACTGGAACCTGGGAGGCAGAGGCTGCAGTGAGCCGAGATTGTGCCACTGCATTACAGCCTGGGTGACAGAGGAGCAAGACTACATCTCAAAAAGCAAAAAGAACAAAGCTGGAGGCATCACACTACCTGACTTCAAACTATACTACAAGGCTACAGTAATCAAAACAGCATGAGACTGGTACCAAAACAGAGATATAGACCAATGGAACAGAACAGAGGCCTCGGAAACAATGCCACACATCTACAACCATCTGATCTTTGACAAACCTGACAAAAACAAGCAATGGGGAAAGGATTCCTTGTTTAATAACTGGTGTTGGGAAAACTGGCTAGCTATATGCAGGAAGCTGAAACAGGACCCTTTCCTTACACCTTATACAAAAATTAACAGAGAGCAAAAGAAACAATCATTAGAGTGAACCAGCAACCAACAGAATGGGAAAAAAGTTTTGCAATCTATCCATCTGACAAAGGGCTAATATCCAGAATCTACAAAGAACTTCAGCAGATTTACAAGAAAAAAAAAAAACCATTCAAAAGTGGGCGAAGGATATGAACAGACACTTTTCAAAAGAAGACATTTATGTGGCCAAAAAACATATGAAAAAATGCTCATCATCACTGGTCATTAGAGAAATGCAAATCCAAACCACATTGAGATGCCACCTCATGCCAGTTAGAATGGTGATCACTAAAAAATCTGGAGACAACAGATGCTGGAGGGTATGTGGAGAAAAAGGAACACTTTTACATTGTTGGTGGGAGTATAAATTAGTTCAACCATTATTTAAGACAGTGTGGTGATTCCTCAAGGATCTAGAAATAAAAATTCCATTTGACCCAGCAATCCCATTACTGGGTATATATCCAAAGGATTATAAATAGTTTGATTATAAAGACACATGTCCATGTATATTTGTTGTGGTGCTGTTTATGATAGCAAAGACCTGGAACCAACCCAAATGCCCATCAATGATAGACTGAACAAAGAAAATGTGGCACATATACACCATGGAATACTATGTAGCCATAAAAAAAGGACAAGTTCATGCCTTTTGTAGAGACATGAATGAATCTGGAAACCATCATTCTCAGCAAACTGACACAAGAACAGAAAACCAAACACCACGTTTTCACTCATAGGTGGGTGATGAACAATGAGAACACTTGGGCACAGGGAAGGGAACAACAGTCACTGGGTTAGGTTGGGAGGGGTGGAGGGAAGGGGAGGGGAGGCACGGCAGGGGGCAGGGAGGATGGGGAAGGATATCACCAGGAGAAATGCCTAATGTAGGTGACGGGGGGCGATGGGGGGTTATGGAGACAGCAAACCACCATGGCATGTATGTACCTATGGAACAATCCTGCATGATGCAGGATGTGCACATGTACCCCAGAGCCCAAAGTACAATTAAACATAAATAAATTAAAAATAAATAAAAAGTTTTTTTTTACTGTTGTCATTTCCTAAAACTAAATAAGCTATTTTAAAACTAAAATTAGGAAAATTAAGAGAAATAAAAATTTTTTCTTAAAAATGTGAAGAAAATAAGGAAGCAAAAGTTTAAAAGTACATTTGAATATTAAAAAATTCCTGATTTAAAGGCAGAAAAATACAGCCCATCTGGGTCAAGGAGAAAATTAATCTGATAGTATAGAAAATATATAAAAAATATTGACCATAATATAAAAAACATTGACCATAATATAAAGTGCAATAAATAGATGGAGAAAAATTAGAGTAAATTCCCTTGTATTAAAAATTTAGAAAGAGTTATATTTCATTGTACATCTGTCAATATAGTTTTATTGTCTTTACCATGTATAATTAACATGTACTAAAATAAAATTTAAATAAAAAATTAATATGTATTTAAAGGGATGTTTTACTGTATATTAAATATAGAATTCTATATTTATACAGACACAGATATGCAAAGAGTCTAAACACTTACATTCCATATCATTTTTCCAAAGAGCTCAAGAAACTTTGAGAAGATTGTAGTCTGTAAAATAGGAGAGCATTGATAGAAAATAATTATGAAATGACGTCTGGAAATTGAATTTCATGTAAGAAAAAGGCAAAAGAAATTCAAGAATAAGCAAAAGGAAATCTGAGGACAAAAACTGTGCAGCAGACTTTAAGACAAAATGAAAACCAAAGACAAGATGAGAACCACTGAAGAAAAGTGTACAGAGTAGAAAAGGAAGATACAAATCATATGAGACATTTAGCAGTATGAAAAATGTTACTAAAATATAGAGTATATGATATGTAGGAAAATTTACTCTTACATTTTAAAGAAAATTAAGCACACTAAAAAAGACTTAGGAAGATTATTAATTCCAAGATAAAATCACTGTAGAAGAAAAAACATTTTTATTTCCTTGTACATTTTATTTCCCTGCAGCGAACAATATTCACAGTGTTGTAGCAACAGGAGTATTTAATAGGGACATGGAAGTTAGCTAAAAATTTTAATCTACCAATTTATATAATGTCTAAAATTAAGATTACAGTATATGCATTTTTAGATATGAACAGATGAAAAACTGAAAAAAAAATAGCTAAAAAAGAGAAACTAATCTTCTCTGAGGAATATGGTAAAAAATGAGGTAGGGTGCATAGGAATTGCTTTCTTTTTGTTATAAGCCCTATAGATCCATATAATTTTAAAGTTTTAAGTATAAATAAATTTTAAATGTGTAAAGTATATTAACAGAAAATATAGAGAAAAACAATTTGAAAAGGAGGAGATACTCAAATTTCTTGTTGGTGAGGGAAATTTAAATTAAAGCAATAATTAGTACATCTATATTAACCCTACTGACAAAAATGGAAAGTTCTGTGAAACTTGTCAGAATCAAAATGGAATCATTTATGTTAAAGATCGGTTATACACAAATGCCTGATAAAAATAACTATCACAAAAGACTGCAAAAACCACAACCTTGCACAAAATTCATCACAACCTTACACAAAATACACAACTGCCAGGACGTCTGTCTAGCAACTGCTTAGACAGTTGAGAATTATCTCAAAACAATTATGTAATCCTCATTTTTCCTTTAAAAATCTTTGTTTTCTTTTACCTCCCTGAATATACACATAGCTTATGATGGTACCCATATTCTGAATGCAATGCCTTTCCCTCCAAAGAAATCATTATCTCTTAAAAGAGGGTCTCCCCCTCTGTTGTTAAGTTGACAGTTCTATAAAACTTACTGCTGATGGAATTACAAGAAAACTCTGAAATCATACAAAATAAAGAAACCATTGACCTGGTGAACATCAATCACACTACATTTGCACTACTTCTTGATCATACCAGTTTTTGGTGAACTTATTGAAAAATTACTTTACTAGCTTATGTTTAGCAAGATTGAGGTAGTTGTATAAGTATTCATAGCACCCTCTCCAGATGATATATTAGATTCTGACCAAAATTTGGAAAATGACAGAAGGAAAACCCTACTTTTGGTGGGTCACCATACAAGAACACAGATAAGGTACAATCTATAACCAACTTTAGGCAGTATCTAAAGATTGACTTTGTAAATACAACATTTCATTTTTAAGGAAGTTATGTGGTTACTAACAATTCTGAGAACATATCAATGCATATAGGTTTCTATTATTATTTTTATAGATTCAGGGGTTATATGCACAGGCTTGTTACATGGATATATTGCATAATGGTGAGGTTCAGGCTTCTAGGTGCCCAACCCCCAAATAGTAAACATTGTAGAGATCTTTCACTTCCTTTGCTAAATATATTCCTAGGTATTTGGTGTGTGTGTGTGTTGCTATTGTTAATGAGATTGTGTTCTTGATTTGGTTCTCGGCTTGAACATTATTGGTGTATAGAAATCTTACTAAATTTTGTACATTGATACTGAAGTAATTTTTCATGTAATCGATGAGCAAAGAAAAGTGGACTTCCTCTTTTGCAATTTGGATGTCTTTTCTTACCTTCTCTTGCCTAACTTCTCTGGCTAGGAATTCAGTACTATGTTGAATAGGAGTGGTGACAGTGGGCATCCTTGTATTCTTTCGGTTTTCAGAGGAAATTATTTCAGCTTTTCTCAATTCAGCATGATGTTTGTGGGTTCCTCATATACAGCTTTTCTTATTTTGAGGGCTGTTCCTTCAATGTCTACTTTGTTAAGGGTTTTTATCACGAAGAGATTTTGAATTTTATTGAATGATTTTTGTGTGTCTGCTGAGATAATCAGTTGGCCTGGTAAGATTTGGTTGTGAATCCATTTGGTCTGGGGATTTTCTTTTGTTGGAAAATGTTTTATGACTGACTCAATTTCATTACTTGTTATTGGTCTGTTCAGGATTTCTGTTTATTCGTGGTTCAACCTCAGGATGTTGTACATTTCCAAAATTTACCCGTTTCCTCTAGGTTTTCTAGTTTGCAAGCAAAGACATTACTAGTAGTAGTCTCTGATGATGTTTTGTATTTCTGCGTAATGTCACTTTTATCATTTATGATTGTGATTTGAATCTCTCTTATTTCTTGGTTAATTGAGCTAGCAGTCTATCCATTTTGCTTATGGTTTTCTAAGAACCAACCTTTTATTTCATTAACCCAAAAGTAGAGCTTGCTGCCAGTGCTCATTAAATTTTACATAAACACCCTCTTTGAGGCTGAAGCAAATCTGATTGATTTTCAATGTGAAAATAAAATATAAAAGCTGTTCTTGTTGTTATTTCTAAACAGAACTTCAGAGTCGTCTGAATTATCAAAATTGTCTATTTCAGAAAAATTAGATTAATCAAATGAATCTTTGATCAACAACTGTTCAAGAATCATTTTAACATTGTGCATAGGAATGCTGTTTTCTAGGATTTGACATTTTTAGCCATCAAGACTTACTATACTTTGTAAATGAAAATACGACTACTAAAAACACAATACTATAAATAGAATGATGTCTTGTTTCCAAAGTCAATATGCTAGAGTTATCCAAAAATAATATATGTAAGATATTTCATGGCAAAATTATCTTGTGGCAAACTTTGCAGCTGAAAGCACCACCAGCAAGTATTTTTGGGGCAAATCGGAAAAGGGTTAATCCTTTGTATCATTTTTTTGGTGTCAATCACATTTATTTGTGTTCCGATCTTTGTTATTTCTGTTCTTCTGCTAGTGTTGGGTTTGATTTGTTGTTTTTCTAGTTCCCTGAGCTACAATATTAGGTTGTTAATTTGAGTTCTCTGTTTTTTTTTCTTTTTTCAAACAAATACAAAGAGTTTGTCTTTGTATATTCTTTTTTTTACTGTTGTTGATTTAATGTCTGTTTTACAAATTTGTATTTGTATTTGTAATATTAGAGCTTTCAATTGAAGTATTTTGAAGTTCCCTCAGTAATACAAATACAAATACAAATACAAATACAAATACAAATACAAAGAGCGTTGTCTTTGTATTTTCTTTTTTATTGTTGGTGATTTAATATCTGTTTTATCTGATATATGTATAGCTACTCCTGCTCATTGTTTTTTGTTTACATGGTATATCTTTTTCCATTCCTTTACTTTGAATTTGTAGGTGTCCTTACCTGTTAGGTAGATATCCTGTAGGCAGCAAATGATTGCTTATGTTTTTAATTCCATTTGCCAGTCTATATCTTTAAAGTGAGGCATCTAGGCTGTTTATTTAAGGTTAATATTGATATTTCAGGTTAATATTGATATGTCAGGTTAATATTGATATGTCAGGTACCTATCATAATGTTGTTACCTAGTTGCTTTATAGTCTCATTTGTGTAATTGCTTTATAGGATGTTGTGCTTTTATCATGGACATTATTGTCTTTTTGTTTCCATGTTTAGAATTCCTTTGAGCTCTTCCTGTAGGACCAGTCTAATAGTGACAATTCCCTTGGCATTTGCTTGTCTTGGAAATACTTTATTTCTTTTCCATTTATGAAGCTCATTTTGGCAGGATATAAAACCCTTGGCTGACATTTTTTGTCTTTAAGAAAGCTGAACTCTGGCTTACAAGGTTTCTCCTGAGACACCTGCTGTTAATCTGGTGGGTTTTCTATTATAGGTGATTTGATGCTTTCCTCCAGTTGTTTTTAAGATTTTTCCTTTCATGTTGTCTTTGGATAGTCTGATAACTGTATGCCCTTGTGATGTTCATCTTATAAAATATCTTCCACATACTCTCTGAACATTTTGTATCTGGATGTCTACATCTCTGACAAGACCAGAAAAATTATCCTGAATTTTCCCTGAAATATATTTTCCATGAAATATATTTTCCAAACCTTTTATTATTATTTATTATTATTAATAGGTTTGGTTGCTTTACATAATCTTGTATTTCTTGAAGATTTTATTTTTTTAAAAAACATTTTTTCTAACTTTTATCTGGCTAGGTTAAAAGACTTACCTTCAAGTTCTGAAAAATTATGTTCTCATCTATTATTAGAGCTTTCAATTGAAGTATTTTGAAGTTCCCTCAGTGAATTTTTTATTTCCAGAAGCTTTTTTGAAAAGCTATCTCATATTTCACATCTGAAATCATTTTTTATTATTTCTTTGTGTTGGTTTTCCACATTGTCTTGGATCTCATTGAGCTTCCTTACAATTCACATTTTGAATTCTTTGTCATTTTAGAATTGCACTTTTGTTAGGATCCACTGTACAGAGCTAATGTCATCCTTTGGGGGTGTTGCAACACTCTGATTTTTCTAAGTGCCAGAGTTCTTAGTTGGTTTCTTCTTGTCTGGAGATGCTGCCACTTTTTACTTTTGTATTTACTTTTGTTTGGGTGGGATTCTTTCCCCTCCTGAGAGTGGGACTGTAGCATACGTTGGGTAGGGTCCTTTGGTTTTGCCTCTTTGTGCTATTAGTGGGCCGCTCTGTATAAATTCCTTGGTTATAGATATCCTTAGTATAGTGGCTTTCTCAAATGCTGGTTGTTTGTAGGTTTTAGTACTTGTGTACTGTGAGTGTGTGCAGGCTCATTTTCTGCTAAAGAGTTGGGGAGGTGAAAGTCTTAGGAGGCTTATCTTGTTCCCTAGTACTGTGCACTTCTATCAGCAGGAATTATATTGGGTTGTGCAGTTCACCCTACAAGCCCATAGGTGGTGCTTGTGGGTAAGAGCTGGCTAAGTGCTGTACAATGGTGTCAGAAGTTGTAATGGCTTTGTGCAGGTTGGCCTCCCCACCAGCAGGTGGTGCTTGTAGGAGAGAGGTAGCTGTTTTGGTGGCAGTGAAACTTTTACTTGCCCTTTGTTAATCAGTAGAATTTCTGGGGTGTCCCTGCTAATGGGCAGGGCCATGGTGCTCTCTGGGTCCTTGTCCAATGCTCCACCAAGGTGTCTGAAGGTGACAAAGCTGAGTGGGCTGGGTCAGCCAAGCCTGTGACCTGGTGAACGCAAATGCTGATCACAATGTGGTTAGGGACAACACCCAGGTCACTTGGGCAACCTTCCAGGGAGAAGCAGAAGCACCTGTCTTGCACAAGAGCCCACTCAGAGAACAGCAGTGACCAAGAGTTTTCAGCACATCAGGTGGCATTGAGACACACCTAGGTCTTCCCCCCCCAAATTCGCTCTACTATTCAGCTGCTGGCAGTAGCCAGAACAGTTAGGCTTATTCCCAAGCAGTCTACGCTTGGGTCCCCCAGCTGTTCCAGGCTGAAAGAATCCCTGTCCATGACAGATATCATGGCTATCAGGCCACACCCTTCTTAGTCCATTCTTGTGAATGGAGGGACCCCCAGCCCCCATGCCACAACACGAACCCACACCATGATCTTTTCTGTGTCCTGACAGTGGAGGCTCCTCCCTGGTTTGAGATCAGATCACAAATCTGATCTCCATGCCCCTGGACTGGGGCCTGGACCACAGACTTGTTTTCTGGCTTGTTGGACTTAAGCTTTGGCTATGATTAAGAGGGATGATTCATTCCTAGGCCACCACTAAAACATTCAGATGAAGCAATCTTGGCTATGCTGTGTGGCGGGAATGATCAGGCAGGTAGTGTTGGGAGGGACAGGCAAGCATGGGTTATGTGGTTCTAATGCACTTTGGTCTGCAACTATGGCAGTAGAAGCTGTCTTTGAGGTACATGAGAGTGCTTGGGTCCCTGCTCACTCTTCAGCCTGGCAGATAGGAGCAGCAGCTTAGGGTAGGACACAGAGCCCTGGGGGGATGGGCTCCCAGAACTGGGCTTTACTGTATGAAGTTGCTCAGCACAGGGAAGCCTCCTGGCGGTCCATGTGTGTTCCAGCAGTGGCTCTGCATGGTCACCAGCAGCTTTCTCAGCCAGTCTAGAGGTCTATGGTGGTCACAAAACTCTTCTGCAGTTAGAAGAAGCCTGCAGCAAGAATATGAAGTCCTTGGGTTCCTTCACTCACCTACTCCTTGGATCTGGGTCCAGAAAATGGTCCTGGTATCCAAGCAGGAAGCCCTGCTTCCTCCCTCTTCATTCCTGGTACCTCCTGTCATCTTTCTGTCAACTTTCGGTGTTCTCTCTTGGAAGATCTATTTGACTGTGTAGATTTACATGGTATTTTGGTTCCTCTCTGTGAAAGGGGCATGTCATAGCTGCATCTAGTCAGCCATTCTGAACCTTTTCTCTCACATTTTTTTCTAGTTTTTATTTTTAACTATTAATGAAGACACAGATAAAGAAAAACTGCAAGTTGGTAAAACCAGTTTCTAGATCTATTCTATTGGCATTTGGCAAATGCTATAATTTTTCAAAACAATAAAGAGCAATATCGTTTTATAAAGATTTTGCTAACTTAATTTCTTTGTATTAAAGGTTTCAAGATATTACTTGATGGTCTAAAGAAAATAATAGTGAGTACTTGTCATATTCCTCTTATGAGGCCCTGTTACGAGCATTAGCATGTACTGCTTCACTCAATCCTTAAAACAGTTTCAATGATGATATCCATTTTACAGGTCTGTTAACTGAGATAAAGGCAGAGTAATCTGTTCAAGTTCAAAGCTAAAACCTAGACTTGAATCCAAGCAGTCTGACTGTAGTGTATACTCCTGGCAAGTAAAATCAAAATCTATGGAACATGTGGTAACCAATCTGGGGCTGGAGGAGTGCAAGAATTGGCAGTCTTTAACAAGGCCCAAACAAGGAGAACAAGATGTAGGAACTTTGTAAACACACACCATAGGCAGTGAGGATTGCATTTCAAATCGCAGCCATCCAAATAATTTATAAAAAGGCAACTCTGTGCTATCTGTCCCCCCATTGAATTTATAAATGTGATTTGTGCATTATTACATATAACATTTAATTACTTTTACATATTAATATTTTTATGTTTTTAAATTTTATTTTTTTAATATTAAAGGATCTTTCTTTTCAGATGATGTAGAAATTCTTTTGATGGAGTTATTATATATAATCATGAGTGAGACTGAACTTTGCATATTTTATTTTATTTTAAGGTAGCCTTCTTTCCAATATGATAGACCATCTTTTTGAACACTATCATGAATTTTGTTAGTGAAGAAATATTGGTGTTAAAATTTATATTATTATATGAAGGTATCTTTATTTAACCATCATGTTTTAAAGATCATTTTGCTGGACAATTTATACTAGATTGATGGTTATTTTCTCTTAGCACTTTAAAGACACTATTCTATGCATATATGACTTGCATTCAAACTTTGTAAAGTTTTCTGTCAGTAGTAATCATGGCTCACTGTAGCCTCCATCTCCTAGGCTCAACCATTTCTGCCACCTCAACCTCTTGAGTTGCTGGGATTATAGGTACATGCCACCACATTTGGGTAATATTTTTTAATTTTTAATTTTTTTTTTTGGTAGCGACAGGGTCTCACCGTGTTGCCTAGGCTGCTCTCCAACTCCTGAACTTAAGCAATCCTCCCACCTTGGTCTCCCAAAGTGCTGGGATTATAGGTGTGAGCCACCATGCCTGGCCCCATTTCACTTCTTTATTCGGACTTTTCTAATACACTATTTAACATACCAGTTGAGTTTTATCTTTTTAGTTTTAAAAGGATTTTTACTGTCTTATTTTGATAGTCTCTACATGCTTTTTAAAATTACATCTCTCATTTATTTTTTCAGATATTTTATATAATATCGAGGCTATTAGCAAGCACCTCTAGATTTGCTGATTTTTGCTTTTGCTGACTCTCAATAGGTTGGTTCCATTAATGCTTGTTATTTGCAGTTTAGGAGCTCATATTTCATTGAATATCATCTGTGAGAGTCGTAAGGCATAATTGATGATGCTTTCTTAGAAAGAGAATGTGCAAATGATTCTCTGGGGAGTCTCTGAGTACTTCCAAACTGAGATCACTTTAACCTCCTTTGAGGGTTCCTGTTTTAATATGGAACTTTCAGGTTTAGGTCCACTGCCTTAGTAGAAGTCCAAGGCTCTGTCTATATAATGCAGCATGGATGTCGGCATCAATCTCGGGACAACACCATTTTATTCTTACCACTCATAGCTTGCTTCCTGCTGTGGTTTCAACTTGCTGGTGTGTGTGTGTATGTTTACTTTCCAAGGTTTCTTCCACTTTCTAGCAAACCCAGCAATGACAAAAGGTGTTTTGTTGTTGTTGCTGTTTTTTCTTTTTTGCATTTAATCCAGTGTCTAGTTGAGTTTTATCCTGAAGTTCCTTCAGAGTGTCTACTTACCTATATAGCCATATCTGCGGGTTTTTTTTTTTGGTTTATTATTTATTTGATTTTATTTTTCCATCTTGCCACTCAAATAAGATGCAAGAACAAGCAGCAGAAAGAACCAGTAGTATGGGCACCACCTGGAGACTTGTTCACACCGTAGAATTACAGGTCATGGAGGAAGTATTCCGAATCAGAATCTGCATTTTTAACAGGATTCCTGAGTCACCTGAATATACTTTAAAGTTTGAGAGACATGGCTCTTATAGGCTCTTAAAATGCATATTAAATATCTGTCTGAATAAAAATTGAGGTTTGGGTAGACTTTTTTCAACATATTCTTAGTAGTCACGTTTAATTTCAGTACAATTTTTTTTATTGTGTGTCAACAACATTTTTTGAGGTGAAAATGGTTTTTCAGTTTTTCAGATGGAGATGGTTCAAATAAAAACAACAGGAGCTGTGTTTAAATACAATCAGTAAAGTTTGGGGCTCTAGAATTAGAGAGCTCAACTGAAGCTCAAACTTAACGAGCTTGCAGAAATTAAGTGATTTTTCTCAAGTTCACACATCTTGTAAAACAAAAGCCAAGTTCTGAATGTTAGTATTCTAACTTTAAAAGTCAGGATTGTGTCACCGTGTCATACAGTTGTTGGGCATAACTGAAATACGTGTATTTTCAAGTTTTTATGTGTCATCTGGGTATCACCTCTCAAGGAAACAAAATATGCCATCTCAATATGCCACTTTGGTATACTGATTATTTTGAGCTGAATGTACTTGAGAAATACCAAATGCAGGGAGAGGCTTTCTCTGAATTCCCCTTATCTGTCTAAAGACAGATCCTCTGAAAGGAACTCAATTGTCATAAATCCCCTCCTGGGGGAGTTTCATCAGCCAGGGAAGACTGACTCTTATTAGAGGAGAGTAGACTAGAAGTTGACACCACACCGAGACAAACTTTATCACGAACTATCATATCTCCCATCTATTCTTTGAAGGGCCCATTCATTTTTCCTAAAAATCACTTATTCTCCCCTAGGTGACCTACATTTCTTTCCCCTTTCTCTATTAGGATGAATATAAGACCTAAAAGCTCACCACATTTCAAATATTCACTTTTTACTGTGATGCCCTGTGCACGTAATAATAGCTAAGAAATTTTTATATTTTTCTTGTTGATCATCCTTGTTGTCAGTTTATGTCGTAAACCCAGCTTTCAAACCTAGGAAGATAGAGGGAAAGTCTTTCTTGCCCTTCACCTCTGTGCCCTCTGCTGACTTCAGGAAAAAGCAATTAAAAAAAAAAAAGACAATTTTATTCCTACTTTCTTATTAAATACAAAAAGTCAACATTAAGTTTCTTATATTTTTTGTATACAGTTCAAAAATCTATGTTTTGGACCAATTAAATTTAGTACATATGAGATTAAAATGAATTACTCATTTCTATTTTGGTAACATGGTTAAAAGCCCGAAAGACTGACATATTCATTTTTATCTCAAAGGCAATGATATAATGCTAAACACTTGGAAAAGTCAGCAAACACAATGTCACTCAACTTTAATGTGTTTCTTATATGTGTGGTTAAACATTTGAAATTGGCAATTTATAAAATAATAAATATAAATATCTTAAAATTTTGATTAATGTGCTCAGTTATGTTGAAAACCTTAAGATAAATATCTCCAAATTTAGATGCCCGGACCACAATAATTTGTTCCATGCTATTATTGTAATTTCTATTGTCATTCATTTTGGTAGTATTCTACATCTTGATTTTTTAAATCTGTAAATTTGAAATTTTAAAAACACTCATAATATGAATTTTTCTTATAACACCATGTTGCTTAAGCTTTGAGCAACTTTTGTTTGTCAAACATTGACTGTACCAAATATAGACGGCTGAACCCAGTATTTCAGGCCAAACATAAATCACTTTCCTACTTTGTCTGCATCTCCATCTTTAATCATAAAGCACACACATAATATATAATATATAATATTTAGGGGAATTATTTTAATAATCATGATTTTACTTGGTTAGTTGCTTCTAAATCAAATCTAATATGAAGATCTTGAAAGTACTTTCGCATATTTCAGAATAGATGATACTTGATTTCTCTCAATTGTTCTCAACCCTGATTGCACTCAAGGATCACCCGGGCAGATTTGCACATATACCAGTAGCCAAAACACTCATAAAATCAATTACTTCCAAATCTCTTGAGTGTGGGTCATAGATACCGGTACCTTTCAAAGGCTCCCTATATGATTCTCACATTTATCTAGAACTAGGAGCCACTAATTTGCCTTAATAAAGTTTCAAAACAGTTATACTAAAAAAATGTGAAAGAAGCAATCTAAATATATAGCTTCAGAAATAGTGTATTGAAAGAGTTGCTATTTTCATGTTGATATTTTATTAAGTGGGAGAATCTCATTTGGATACTAAATAAAATACATATAAAATATAACCTTGACATCAAATCTCTTCATTTGTTTTAAACTGACATCTGACTCTGTAGTCATATTTTACAGCATATTACATTTATATAGGTTCTTTTTTTTAATTTCAAGCAAGCAAACAGTGGCAAAAACAATTTCCTTTAGTTCCAATATGTTTACTTTTTTAAAATCACCCTCCGAGCTGCTAATAGAATTTTACATATCGTACTCATATCATTGATCTACTATGCAATCAACAGCTTGAATTATGTTGATAAACTTAAAAGGATAAAATTTAGAATTCCCTATTGAGAACAAATTAAACTCATTACTGGAGAAGACACTTTTGACTTCTTTGATCTCCTAGGTGGTATAGGGATTTATATGATATTCTCATCACTTCTGTACTGTTAACATATCAATTGTTAACACAAATATTTTAATACAAGGGAACAGCATTATGCCATTCCATAATAGAAAACATCAAGAAGGATATTTCTGATTTCCTGGTCTACATATTCAGATATATTTTACAAAACACACTGCAACTTTGTTTGCACATCAGACATAGGGATATTTTATGTTAATTGTAAATCTATCTACCTCTTAACACTTGAAAGTAAGTTTTTATAGTCTCCAGAGTCATTCTAAATATTTTGTCAATTGTACATTTTTCTAATAAATATTTGTTGAAAATGCCGATGATTTAAATTCTTTCTAGGAAAACCTAAGACAAAGCATATGTGAACAAAATACATTTGAAAAATCCGGCTATAAGTACTTTACATGAACTTACCCTTTCAATGATTTTCAATTGATTTACATATCTTAAAACAGCATGTTGCTTAAGCTTTGAGCAACTTTTGTTTGTCAAACATTGACTGTACCAAATACAGATGGCTGAACCCAGTATTTCAGGCCAAACATAAATCACTTTCCTACTTTGTCTGCCTATTTCAGTCATATGACTGGTTACTCACTCCCACAGGATGTCATGCCTCTATGATCTATGTCTACTATCTCGTCAGAAAATTCTGAACCTTTACCAACCACTGGACGCTCATAGAACACCAGTTATCCTTCACTTCCCATTCTATCATTGGTGGGCTCATTTAATATTCTATTTTAAAATTGTATATACGCATATGACATTTTATAATGCTGTTATGCTGTAACAAGACAGTAAAATGTTACCTTGAGTGGCTAGAGTTCAATATCCTCAAAGACAAATGCTGTTTTCCCTATTTTATTAATTTATATTGATTCAATTTAGTAGCAAGCTTAGCCCTAGGTGAATGCATACTTTGATTCGTTTTTGTAGATTTACGTTGATTGCCTACATATCTACTTCACTACAGGACAATATTCTTCTACTCAGAGCCACACTTTAGAGGACTACAATATTCTATAATTGTCCCTTTGCTCAGCTTTGTATTCTCAATTGAGTAAAGTAATTAGATAAATTAACATTTTAGGATTGTAAAATAAAACTGGTAATAGCTTAATGTGTTAAACCCTGCAAGGTGTGCTGTGATTTTAGAGGATATTTTTTCATGATGTCCTTTCAGGCAGGAACACAAGTCTGTGGAATATGGCTTTGAGCAAGAAAGCACATCAGTAACTCCTTAAATATCATTGTGTAAGGAGCCATCTACTTTACTAACACAGGACTTCCTAATACAGGAGTAGAGTAAGATATTTAAAAAGAAGTCAAATTAATGATTTTATAGTTTTTCACCTCCCATAATTTAGGATTCCACTCAAATCAAATAATCCAAAGATGAAAGGAACTTAAAGATAGCATTTGCTATTCAACACTTTAATCAATCCCAAATGCCTCTCTTGGAAAACATGGTATGTATATACAAGACCCTGAAACAGTCCCTGACACATGGCAAGTGCTCCTTAAATACCTGCTTTATGAATTAATAAATATATGCATTGATTTCACCCTAGATAAGTGCTCTGTAAAGCAAAAGCTCTGAATGCTATAATTAATTTTAAAATATATATGTATATATTTGTTGTCTTTATTATCAAACTAATTTGAGAGCTAGCTTCTTTGAATAGTACAATGACATTTACAGGTTTTTCATACATGAGTAACATTACATTATTCTAGTACCACATATACAACTTACAAGTTTATACATTTTAAATTTACCTAATCGTTTTTTTTCATCCTTAGTGCTTCCATACTAGATTTGGTTTGTTTGGTTTTTAACATGGCAGGTCATTTAGATTATGATTGAAACCATCTAAGGTTGTTTGCCTGCTATGGCTGACTTGCTAACATACAACTTGTATACTACTGTATAAGCAGACAGCCAAACACTTTGAACAAGATCAAAATTTTCTAGCTTATTATTTTTAGCAATAACAGTACAGCAAGATGAAAATGTTAATTACTCTACATGTCTGGACTGAGTGGGAACTTTCTGCTCTGGCCAATTTCCTGGCAGATTGCCTAGATAATACACAAGGCATCTGGTTGGGTCATTTTTAGCCAGCCACCTGTAAATAAGGTCATGTGCATGTAATTGTCCTTTCTTGGAAGAATGAAGTAACTGTCTGTGATAAATATTATGCAAGGAATAAATATAATAAAAATGCAAAGATTTTTCCAATATCTCATACTTGTTTATTATTTAACTACCAAATCTGGCAC
The DNA here is from genome assembly GCA_036589455.1 of Ateles fusciceps. Classification (NCBI taxonomy): domain Eukaryota; kingdom Metazoa; phylum Chordata; class Mammalia; order Primates; family Atelidae; genus Ateles; species Ateles fusciceps. The sequence continues at coordinate 2,020,000 of JAZHEH010001419.1, read as the reverse complement.
CAAAAACCTCCTATTACAATTGTTTAACATTTGTTACTACTGTAGTTCAATTTAATCATTCCTATGACTAAGGAATATTGTAAGTGTGCCTTGATTTGTTCCCATTTTTTTGTACAGTACTTTGGGGGATATTGACAAGTGTGTATTAGGTATCTGTTTATCACTCTATCTTCTATCATCTATCCACTTATTTCTCTATGAACCCCTTCATATATTTACTATTATTTATATTTCTAAAATCTCCATAAATACCACTGTATATATTCATATAATATAGACTTCTGTAGATTTTACATTATCTAAAAAGTAAGCAAATCATACATTTGTGAATTAATTTACATAATTTTCCTTTTCTAAGTACTAGTTCTTTTTCTTCTCTGCTAAGGCAATTTTAATCTGTCACTGTAGTCTAAGAGTTTCTACAGATGTAAATCAACTGTGCTATTGATGTTTCCTGATGGAATGATGAAAGAATTAACTGCTAAATGATTAAAGATCACTTTGTGTCAAGTAAATGGCACAGGAATGGTTATAACAAAATAATTATAACTATAACAATTTCTGCAGCAACATATCCTCCCAGATACAAATTCAGCTCTTCTCACTAGGATAGAAATATAGTTTGGTTATAATAAGGGTGAATCACAGGAGAATAAATGAAATACTTTTCACTTTTAACAGATCTAGGAAAGTACACATAGCCTAGAATAGACATAGTTTTGTTAGGAGTTTTATGTAATCACATTATTCAAGTCTATATTCCTTAATATTTCCCTAATGTCAGACAAATTAATGTGCATATTGACATGAGAATAGCTAAATAATTTGCCAAACAAGAAAGATGAATCAATAGGTTAGGAAACAAATTAGGAAATTTTGTAATTATGGTTGTAAAGTATTTTTAAGGTAATGGATATATTTTAACAGGTGCAGAAAAATGACAAAGCAGCATTCAGGACAGTCATAAAATGTGTCAATTAGAAATATTTGTATAATTAAACAGTACATAGATATTAAAAAATAAAATCAGTATGATTCTATAAATACTGAATAAAAGCTGAATATGACCAAACTAATTTACAACAAAGCAAATTAGATTTAACTACCATATGTAGAAGAATTGAGAAATCCAGTTTGACAGACGGTAACTAGAGAACAAATGAAGAAAAAGAAAAAACAACCTCGAGACAGTAAGAGAATGTAGGAAGGGTACCCAGAATACTGCAGACATGTGCATAACCCAAGAGAGAAAATATCAGAGGTTGGTATCAGAAATAAGTGATAATTCCATGTACTGTCACCACCACCTCCCAAGAAAAAAGAGAAATAATTTTACCAACAAAATGCACTTTGACAGATACTTAATATTTATTTTGATCATATGAGATACCTTGAAGTTCCATTTTAGTTTGCACTGACAAAGACTATTCCTTGACCTAACTCTAGTTAAGCTCCTTGAGCCCTTCTGGGGCATGTCCTCAAGAGCTCAATTGTAGCAAGAATGCTAAATCAGTTTAGCCAGAATCCCCCATCCTCGTATCTGACAGCCTTCAATATCTGACCAAATCCCACATCTCTCACTATCTCTCAGGTAATATCTGATCCCCCTGACACGCCTTCTGTAGAAATATTGTTAGGTCAGTTCAGCAAGAATTACTCTACTTGATTAGCAATTTTACATCTACCAACTCCCCAACCCTGCTGCCCCTTGGCTATGAATTCCCGTATTTCTTGTCTACAGAGTTGAGCCCAGTCTTCTCTCCTACTGCAAAACTCCACTGCAGTATTTCTACACTATTACTATAATCCTGAATAAAGTCTGCTTTACTGTTTTAACAAGTGTCGGAAAAAAAAATGTTTTTAATAGTAATGCACATAATTAACACAGAATTTACCACCGTACCTTTTTACACAAAGGAAGTGATGTTTGTTTTACTAGACAGGTGATTCTAATGAGGACTAGGCTGGGTATGGTGGTTCACGCCTATAATGCCAGCACTTTGAGAGGCCAAGATGGGCAGATTCATTGAGCCCAGAAGTTCAAAAGCAGCCTGGGCAATGTGATGAAATTCCATCTCTAAAAAAAAATATAAAAATAAGCTGGGTGTGGTGATGCACACCTGTAGTCCCAGTTACTTGGGAGGCAGAGTCTAGGAAGCAGAGGCTTCAGTGAGCCAAGGTCGCCCCACTGCACTCTAGCCTGGGTGACAAAGGGAGACCTTGTGTCAAAAAAAAAGAAAAGAAAGAATGACTTAAAAATTCAGAAAGAAAAGTGTAAAAATACCTAAAAATGAGGCCAAACATGGGCGGTAGCCTGTAATCCCAACACTTTGGGAGGCCATGGCTGGCAGATCACTTGAGGCCAGGAGTTTTAGACTAGCCTGGCTAACATACACAGTAAAACAATTTGTCTACTAGAAATACCAAAATTAGCCAGATGTGGTAGTGTCATCCTGTGGTCCCAGCTACGCAGGGGGTTGATGCATGAGAATCACTTGAATGCAAGAGGTGGAGGCTGCAGTAAGCTGAGATGGTGTGACTGCACTCCAGCCTGATGACAGGGTGAAAGAGTGAGACTGTCTCCAAAAAAAAACCCTAAAAATGTATACTTTTCAGTGTCTAAAAGTTTAGGATGTTTCTATGCCCAACAAGCTGAGTATCAAGCATTATAATTCCACAGATTGGCATAAGAGCAGATTAAAAACTAAAAGTAGATCCAACATTCGACCCAGCAATCCCACTACTGGTATAGATACCAGTATAGACACCCAAAGGAAAAGAAGTCACTGTATCAAAAAGACACTAGCATGCATAAGTTTATAACAGCACAATTCACAAGTGCAAACATATGAATTCAACCTAATTGCCCATTAATTGATGAATAGATTAAAAAAATGGTACATATATACCATAGAATTTTACTCAGCCATAAAAAGGAATGAAATTATGCCTTTGTGCAGCAACTTGGGTGGAACTGAAGAGCATTATTCTAAGTGAAGTAACTCAGGAATCAAAAACCAAATATTGCATGTTCTCACTTGTAAGTAGGAGCTGAACTATGGGTATGCAAAGGCATATAGAGTGGTATAATGGACACTGCTGAGAGGGGGGATGAGAGATGAAAAACTACATACTGGGTACAGTGCACACTTCTCAGGTGATGGGTGCCCTAACATCCCAGACTCTATGTCTGTACATCCATGTAACTAAAAATCATTCGTAGTCCTAAAGCTATTGAAATAAAAAAAAATGGAAAAATATTGAATTTCACAGCTCTTTGATCTGGATCACCATAGAATGGTCCTGATGGGATTCAGCACACACTAACTCCAAATATGGTACCCTTGAAGCTAGATTTTGAGAAAACAGGAGAAACAGGAAGTTCAATTCTCTATTTTTTTTTTTTTTCAGACAGTCTCACTCTGTCGCCCAGGCTGGAGTGCAGCGGTGCAATCTTGGCTCACCTCTGCCTCCTAAGTAGCTGGAACTACAGGCATGCACCACTATGCCCAGATAATTTTTGTATTTTTAGTAGAGACAGGGTTTACCATGTTGGCCAGGCTGATCTCGAACTCCTGACCTCAGATGATTCACCTACCTCTGCCTCCCGAAGTGCTGGGATTATAGGCGTGAGCCATGTGCCCAGCCAGGAAGTTGATTCTCTTGCCCCAGCCCTTCTCCCATGAAGCAGGTCATAAAACTTAGGAAGAATTTCCTGATCATCCCTTGAAGCAAATAATGAGCTTCATTTAAGAGGTGCCTACCCTATACCTGAAGGAAAGGAACATCCGTGTCACTGAAGACACAGAAATACAGAGCAAAACAGGTCTTCCCTCCCAGTTTGTTACCATTAGATCATATCCCTTTGTACAATTATATTTCCCCTGACTGTCCACTCTTCAGCAAACCTAACATTAAAATACACAAGTTTAATTATTTCTTGGGTCTTCACTTCCTTAAGAAGGCTTTTGTGTCATGTAAAACTTATTAAATGAATTTGTATGCTTTTCTCAGCCATGAATCGAGGATGGGTGAGAAAAAGATATTTCTCCCTCTCCTACAATCCTTTTCATTGTTTATTATTGTATGCTTAAGTTTTATTTTTTTCTTTTGTTTCCCAATTAGAATCTGAGTGTTTTTCTTTTCTTTTTTTTTTTTTTTTTGCCTTCTGCCTTTGCCTCCTTCCATTGGTCCATCTTCTTTACGCTCTTACTTTAGTGGTTTTAAAAAAACTAATATTGATCATTTAAACATCTGCAGAACTGAATTAATAAGTTAGTTTTAGTTTTAGTTCTAATAGATTTAATTTGGTTATCCTGTATTCCTACTTCAAATATATACATTTTTTAACACAGGTGAAGGATCTGAGTTTCCATCATTCCTTCGTGCACAGTACAAAGGAGAACAAACGTAACATTCAGAAGAACCTAGCAGCAGTTATTAGAGTGTAATGAGATTCAATTTGTCATCTTTTGGGGTGGCATATCTAAATTCCTAGGAGAAAACTACTTAGTAGTGACACGTTAATAAATTATTTCTTACTGTGCCTCTTCAGGTAATTATATTTGGAGGTAGTTCTGTGGAGTTGTATTGCCATTTGTGCTAAATGCCAAAAATAAAGCAGTCTTCGATAAATTTTATATTTTCATTTTGTTTTTCGGATTGAAACAGCTGTTCAGAAAAGTGGGAAAATTACTGTTTTCTTCTGCACTGGGAGAATGCAGGCCGAAGCCTCACACCTGGAGTTAGCTTTCCTGGGCTGTGCTCCAAGCCGTCAGTGCTGCGTTGCGGATCCTGAGACAAGAGAACTACAATCCCCTGGCTATTAGAATCAGATGGGGGTAATAACTTGATAATGTGGCCAGTAGGTCTAAATCAGCAAGTCCCAAGCCTAAGTCAAGGAAAGAAGCTGCAGTACCTTTCCAAATGTTTAAGAGCCCAGCAATACTGTGAAGGCTAAAAAATTGTCGTCTAAAGTTGTAGGAAATTGCATACCTGCATCAAGATAAGCTTTTGTCTTGTAACGACAGACTTGAATGCTAGCCTCCTTGCCATTTGATCTTGAATAAGTCTCATTTTGTAATCTATTCACCAAACCAAAGCACAGTGGGTTGTGTGCTTCTGATTGAAGCCATTTCTGTCTTCTACAAAGACAAGCTACATCAATGGTCTTTACTTACATCCTTATTACAATAAAAAGAATACTCTAAAACAATCTGAAAGCATTTTAAAACTAGGTTTGAAATTCAGTGAGAAACTCTGTGTGTGTGTGTGTGTGTGTGTGTGCGTGTGTGTGTGTGTGTGTGGGGGGGGGGGGGGGACCATCTTCTGGGCCATTTAGTCAGCCAGCAACCTGTAATTTCATTAACAATGAAAACTTAAACACTTATGTGTTTGAGTACTATTGTCTGAAAATATCTGTTTTATTTCAATCCTTTATATATTTATCCACATAATTATAAGGATTTTTTAAATTCATTTTTCTATTTCTCTTAGGAGAAGGAGAGAATAACCTGGTAACTAGTCTAAATTTAGAAAAATTAAGATACCAAAAAATAACCTGCTTTAATTGTTATTCACAAGCCAGAGACAAATCAAACAGTTCCATGTTTCCTCCCAATGAATATCTGCACTTATCCCTGCATTCAAGGGAAAAAGAAATCTAAAACATGTATAGTGACAACAGATGTGATCTTAAATTTTATAGAAATATTTTATATGGTAGAACATTTCAATTTCATATTAGCATAACTGGAAAAAAACAGTCTTGTTGAACCCAGTGAGCTTCTTCTATAGAAATATTCTGTACTTAATGCAGTATGCCAGAAACAATCAATAGAAGCATGTTTCAATACATATCCTAAATAAATTCTTTCTAAGCTAAAGCTTATGCTTGTCCTGAAACAGCTGAAGACATTTAGTTCAAAGAGGAAAATAATGGTTCCTTCTGGTGGCATTTCCCAAATAAACACAACACAAGCAGGACATTAGTTTCTTCTGTCTTTAAATGTGATTGCCCAAAGGCATGTATGTTTGTAAGAGTCCTTTATGATCTCCTGCATTTCTCTAAGTCATATTGCTGGACTTCTTTCTATGAGGTAAAATCCTTTCTTTGGCACTTGGGGGGACCAAGTTGCTTCCAATTAAGATTTATGAGGCCTTTAAAAAATGGGCCAGTCACAGTATTTTAGTAATGATTCTTTCAGCAAAGATAGATCTGGAACTGCTCATGCCCCTTGCAGGCATTTGATACCTAACCTTAAAATTTCTGAGGTCAAAATTGATCACAACTCTATATTTAAAAACGCAAATCCTTAATAAACTATTCGCCGGCCAGAAGCGGTGGCTCACTCCTGTAAGCCCAGCACTTTGGAAGGCCGAGGTGGGTGGATCAGGAGGTCAGGAGACCGAGACCGTCCTGGCCAACATGGTGAAACCCCATCTCTACTAAAAATACAAAATTTAGCTGGACATGGCGGAGCATGCCTGTAATCCTAGCTACTTGGGAGGCTGAAGCAGGAGAATCAGTTGAATCCGGGAGGCGGAGGTTGCAGTGAGCCGAACCAATGCACTCCAGCCTGGCAACCAAACAAGACTCCATCTCAACAAAGAAAAAAAATCGAATATCTTTTAACATACTGAATGTTGAATGTATTGTTTATTCCTCCCTAAGTTTCCTCTTGGTGATGATCAGATTAACACCAAAATACATATGGAAAAAAAATGTCTGGCTATATGCTATCAACATAGTTGGCATTCAATTTTATTTATTTGGGATTGGTTCTAAACTATATGGGGTCAATAAAGAAACAGACTTCAGCATATATATAAAGCACTTCACATGAATATGATAAGTTATCACCCTGTTTCCTTGCTTCCAATTATATCGATTAGAATTGTAGTAATTAATGTTTTGTGGGAACTCTATGAGCACAACATAAATGTGGGTTTATTAAAAGGATACAAATGCATTCCATAAAAATAAAGCATTGCTGGTTCTCAAGGATTTAGAGCTGGGAACTGGAAAGCTGTCAGGGATCAGAGAAACTACTCAGGAGATCTGTCTCTCTCTCTGTCTCTTTCTCCTCTCTCTTTCTCTCTCTCTCTCTCTGGTAGTGTATGGTACTAAATGTTTAACAACTCTCATGGACAGGGGGCCCTGATTTGGAGCATCGTCTAAGTTCCTTAGTGTAAGTACATCACTATGGCTGATTTCAAGTCACTTGACCACTTGAAGCCACTCCACATGCAAAAATTTCTGAAAATTTAGCAATTGACTTCTGTGAAGTGAAACAAACTCATTTCAGTATGTTGTTTCTCTGTCCACAACGGTTATTGACCCTTTCTCTCTATGAATTCAAACCATTCTTTTGATTCTCTTTGAAGACTATTTTCTCTATTAACATTTATGTGCATGCCTGAAAATGGCTGTTCCAGCTCCATCTCTACATGATTAACATTTCCAGGATCCACACGTATCTTGCCAAAGTTTCTATGCTCCTAATTTCAAATTTCCAAGGGAGTAGCTTATTTGCTTAAATTCTCTAAATTTAAGGGAAGGACAGGTATTGATGCCAATAATCCTAGTATAACATAGCCCAAAGTGGAATGCTGCTTAAGGGAGACAAATCCTTACTTGGAGTACTAATATACAAAAAAACCAAAAAGACAAGAAACTAGGCTATTGTACATATGAATAATTAACCATGGAAATATATTGTGACAGCACATGTACATTTTAAAATACATTACTGAATTTTTAAAGAAAATAATGCTTCAGTGCAACTCAAGTATTAACACAAATAATGGTACCATGACACATGCTATTATTTTACATTTGTAAACTGACAAAAATATAGATTGTATCTAATTTGTGATTTTCATTTACCCTTGGATAAGTAATGAAATGAAAATCACATAGATTAGTATTCTCTCATAACGAACCTAAAAGAATTATAACTATATCTAAATCAGATAAAATAAGACTATTCTGAGAAGAAATAAGCATATACATAAGGACAAGCTTTGTATACAAAGAGATATAAACAAAATGATGTTATTATAAATATTTTTTCAAACACTTCAACATTAAACAATCTCATGACCTCTTTTATTTTTCATAAAATAGCAGGATTTGCTTTATCAAAATATCATAAATACATTTTATGCATATACGTTTATATTTAATATTTTAACCATATACTTAGGTTATGGATTTTCTACTTTCACTGGGTTGTACATAAAGAATTTCATACAATTAACACTCTTCAGAATTGACTTTTAAGACTCTTGGTAACAAACACATTCTCTATCTGCAGGGTACAGTGTTTTATAATCTTTCAACTTTGATAAGGATTCAGCAATGAAATATGTCAAGCTCAGAATGAATCACTCAATTTCTCTAATACCAAGAGAATTTTATCAGCTTAAAGATATTTACACTGTTTCTTTTCTCTCTATTAAACTACATTTTGGTTTATAAAAGGATTATCTACTAAGTAGAAAAATGAAAAATATAAAATCAATAGCATTCCATGCTTACCAAACCAACATGATGTATAACAACAGGAGATTCTGAGATCCATTAAAATGATCTCATATCTAAAACATACATGTAATTGAATGGAAAACCATAGGCATTTTATTTTATGACTATGTGTCATTGAGATGATATTGTTAATGTGCAGAGACACACAAAATTCGAGCTGATGTCTCCGTAAAGCACAACAATTGGTGATGTCACAGAAGCAACTGAGATTGGCTCCAATGAGACAGGACCAAAGTGAAGTTTCTCATTCTTTGTGTTTTTTTTTCAAAATATGTATCATGACTTTGTGTGAATTTTATAGTAATTCTAGATTTTAACCCAAATATAATATTATCAGATGTCGGGGACAGCATGTCTGCCGGGGAGCTCTGGCCACCGAAAGGGTCCCAATACCTGGAAGAGAGAGTGCACGGAAAACAAAGACGACAGAGAGCGGGGTCTGGAGGTCTGAATAAGCAATGCCTATACAGCAATGCCTAAACAGCAATTTTATTTGTGCATAGAGTCCCAATATATACTGTCAGCTTTTAGACACTGAGGTCAGCCCACATTGTTTCAGCTTAAACATTAAAGGGAACAGAAAATTACAAAATCTAACAGAATGGATAACCTACAAGTTAAAGGGAAACAATCCTGAGATCATAAATTGATCACAAAATTGGTGCAAGACACATTTGTTGTTGACAGATATTCTTTTCTCTTATCTATTGTGAAAGAGTTTTAAGATTAACAAAGTAACACTCCTTAAAGGTTAAGCCCACCATAAATTCCAAGAAGTAATCTTAAAGAAACACATCTGAGTAATCACAGGGCTCAAGCAGTACCGGTAAACAGAGTCACAAAACTAGCCCAAAGCAGAAACTCAAACACGGTGTCCTAATTAAACCACACAGCCATCACCAGGCCATTGTGTAAATGCCTGAGAGATCAAAATAGCCCTTTTACACAATCCCCCATCCTTAGTTCCTCCTTTCCCATAGCTCGACTGCCTCCAGTTGGGGAAAATGCTTCTGGGCTCAAGCTCACATTATGGCGGAGACACTCTTGGGGGTCTCTACGCTGTGGCGAACCCACAATCAAATATGCTAATAATTCTATTGTATTTGTTATTGAGGGCATATATGTAAACAGGCTTATTTTCTGGTATAGTATGTTCTCATTGAATAATTAATAAAAACATATACAATAACATCTATAAGCCTCAAGTGGTTTTAAATTCCCTGGAAAGTAGAAAATATATAATGTATATGGAGGACCAGACCAAGACACCTAAGCATCCCATACAGTTTGAAAAGCAGAGTAGGTTGGTGACTTGGTGTTCCTCAATATATTCTCAAAATATCTGTCCAGCATTGTTTTTAGAGCTGGAGCAGATCACTTTGCTTTAGGAAAAGTAAAGAAATGTGATGCTGGCAGCAACAGTCATCCTATATACTTTATCCTGGATTACAGCCCTACACTAGGATACTCTTTTCAGTAAAGATGAAACCTTGCTGTTAACTGGATCAAACCTCTTAACTGAAAGCAGTTATATAGCCCTATATTGCTCCCTGAGGATCTGCCTTTGAGTAAGGTCTCTATGACATGGTAACAATGGCACCCAGCCAACCCAGCCAGGTGGACAAGTGATTTTGTAAAAAGAGTTTCTATTTGGAGTCTGGAGCAGTTCAGTACGTTCAACTGGATCCACCTGAAAGCAGGAATGTGCGCCAAAGCAACATGTGAGAGAGAGGAAGTCCTAATTTTTGAGTTCACCTCTTCCATCCCAAGAGGCTTTTGAAAATGAAACTTCCAGCTATATATAAGATTATCTCTAAGAAGAATTCCTATAAGACAATTTTTTCTATCTCAACATATTTCTAGTGTCATTTTAGTGCTACTCTTACACTAACACTTTAGACAACCGCCCAGCTGGTTACTACTTAAATGTGGCTTGTGAATAGGCATTAGTAAATTTTTCTGAAGCAAGGGTACACAGTTTTTATAACCAGATTATTTAAAGGATTCCAATCTCAAAATAATTGGAAACTACTTTCTTAAAATAATATGAGTTGGGGTGGTATTGACAGGTTTCATACTTTAGGAGACAGTGGGAAGAGGGAAACTGGTATATCCTTCATTTGAAGCACTTAATGACATTGAAAAAGATACGGGTTTTATTTAATTCCCTTTTCTCTCAACAGCTGTGTGATCTTGGCAGGAAATAAGATTTCTGAAACTGTTTCATCGATAAACATTAAAAAGAAGTATTTATTGTCTCAATATTAGATTAACTTTTTCATATATTAAATGTTATTTAGAAGCCAGTGTTTATTTTTACTTAAGATATAACATTATTTTATTTACACTATAACATTATTTATGTTTATACTTTTTAATATAGCCTGAATGCCTGAAAACCTTATTTCCCTTTCAAGGGAAAGAAACACACTGATAATTGTATTCACATAAATCACCAGACCCTAGAGTCATGGTGTTCCAATCTAGAAAATAACATTCTTTTCAACACATTTGAATTATTTTGGTCAGCTTAAGGATAAGCTATGAGACAAAACATAAAAGAGAACTAGGAATTTTTTAAAACATATACATGACAACAAGTAATACTCTTTAGAGTAAGCCGTTTTTTTTTTAACCAAGAAATTTAATTTTTTAAACCTATTCCTCATGTTAGCAGTTGCCTAGCAGAATTGGCTCAGTCCATTATCAATTTGTCTTTCCACATTACCATGGAAGTGGTTAATTTTTAAGCTTTTGTACTTCCCTAATCATGCAATTGTGAGTCCCTCTTTAAGTACAATCAATAGCCACACAAAGTTTTATAAACTTTTTAAGATAAAAAATTGCATATCAAGTTTTATAAAACTTACCTGTACTGAGTTTCTAAGAAGAATTACTATTTATAGAATAACAAGAATTATGTTATGATTTATCTTAAAATTAAGCAGATGATAAATCTGAAAGAGGATATGTACACATTACCAATGTACTAATTTTTATGAAATTAAAAAGAAGTGAAGCATCTAAATTCATATTTGGTTTAGCAGTAGAAAGAATAATTTTTGAACCAAAGAGATACACTGACATAAAAGGAATCTGAGCTCCAAATGAGTAAGAAATCATAAGATAACTAACTACTTTAGTTCAAGTTTTCTCACATAGACTACATTCCGGTGTTACAAGGAAAATTGCGTGTGATTTTATCAGTGACATTTGGAAAATGATGAGACTAGGAACAAGGCTGCAAACCTGGAAGTCAGCAAATGAGTCTCAGCATTCAACAGGAGGGCAAAGGTGAATTTTTAAAACTGGTTTTATACTGATTCTGATAGAAATTACATAGTACTTATGAATGTTTCAGAGCTTCTGCAGAGGAAGAGTACAAAAACAAGCATCCAACAGGGTTTACCATAAACCATTTGACAGATTAAAGTAAAAAAACTAAAATAATACAAAAACACGAGTAACTGTTATATGTTCATTCTGTTCCTGACCTTTCGTAAGTTCAGACAACTCCATTTACATGGGCAAAGCAAAACTATTAAGACTTCCATTTCTTCATTCATAGCAATCACTCGGAATCCTCCTGCTTTTCTGTCTCATCTTCTGCAACTCCATTTTTTTTTTTTTTGGCAGCTACTGAATTGCTATTTGGATTTTAGCCCTCTTTTTGTAAGTGGTACCTGAAGTTTTCTGTGGCTTTGATTTTTGAGACTGCATTGAGACTCTGATCTGTGCTCAGCTTTTTATTGCTTGTGGTCTTCATGGAGACACTGCCTCCCATCCCACTAGCTGATGAACCTGACCAACCTGCACCCAGAGGCATACACAGGTAGAATCATTTTATCAAGACTTTTGATAGATTTTCCTCATAATAATTTTGTAGGCAACATGCAGCTAGAGAAATATCTGTTAGATCCTGGTAAATAAGATGAACTGGAAGCAGTTGTATGAATGAAGTGTACAGAGTAATGAATTAGTGCATAGTTTCTTAGTAGTCCGGCTTGGATCTGCTTCTGTCCTACTTTATTTCAGTGTTTTGTCACTGATTCATGGGAAGTGATAATCAAGTTGGCAACAGACAAATCTGGGAGCCTGGCAAACACACTGGCTGACTAAATTAATTTCTAACAGAACCCTTAAACAGCTGGGCCCAAATATATACATACATGGTATTGATATGAAGGCTAGCATTTCTTGTACAAAAATGACTTACATTTTTCTTGATAGAGGCTTGTAAGCAAATAGCACAGTGAGATTGCCAGAAAGCTGATGCAATCTTTGTATTACTTAGTAGTACCTAGAATGTTTGAAGAGATGGTATTGATCTGCTAGTAAACATAGGAAGCCAGAGAAGGAAATGAAAATGTTAACCTACAAGAGTATTTTATAGAATATTTTAGACACATTTTAACTTTACCTTCACAATAGCCTCTATATTTGTTGCTAGTAGCATTTACAGATGCAAAAATTGAATATTAGGGAAGCTAAGCAATTTTCCCAAGATTATGGATACTACAGACTGGAAATAGGACTTCAAGCCATGTTTGTGTGATTCTTAAATATACAGGTTCTACCCTATACAAATGGATCCTAGTAGGTGTTCAAACTGAAATGAATATGATAAGGAAACCAGAAACCACTTAGCAAAAAAACAGAAAAGGAACTAATGTATCAAGACTAGGCAAGAGAATATGTAAGTTAGGTAAGATCTTTATATTATGATATTTTGAAAGAGTGAAAATTATCAGTATGCAAAAGTTAAGTACAGGTTGAATGAACATTTGTCAAGCGTACTGTACACGTGAGGCAGTTGACGAGATAGGTCGTTTTTAAGGTATTTTTCAAATAAAATAAATTCTGATTATAGAATATTTATCACTGAAAGGCTCCAAAACTGAATCAGAAAGTAAAATATGAAAAAATAAGACAAATAATATTCAAGCACATGTTTCGTAATATCCACACAGACTCTACAGCATTCTGAATCAGAAGTTGGCAGATACTCTGAAATAAGTTCCAAAGCACCAGAAGACTTTGAAATAAAACTTTGTATATAAAGTTGCTCTGGCTCCAGTAAAAAATAAATCTAATGCAGTATAATCATTTAATGATTTTATTCAAATTAATGAATTTCAACTCTTAGTAGGCTAATTATTTCATATAGTATTTGAAAATCCAAATGAAGTTTACAAAATGTAATTCTATTTTCAGTGAAAAATTTTAAAGATATTCACTGTAGTATTACACTGTTCCAAACAGTAAATGTACTGAATATAGCAATGTAATAATACAGAGTTTTGTATATGAACTACCACATATAAGACATGTATTTTAATTTTTTAAGAAAATAATTATGCTACACCATTCATACTTGGTTTCTTCTTATGATTAAATTCACTTCTAGTGTAATAAATCTTGTGAGATTTAGATGTGTAGTTGCTTGCAAACAAATACAGCTAAGCTCACAACCTTGATTCAAAGATAAAGTAATCTAAACAGCATGGTATTGGCATTAAAACCGACATATAGACCAATGGAGCACAACAGCAAGCTCAGAAATAAATCCATTCATTAACAGTCAATCAATCTTTGACAAAGGTGCCAAGAATGCACAATGAGGAAAAGGCAGTCTCTCCAATAAATGGTGCTGAGAAAACTGAAAATTCACATGCAGAAGCATGAAATTAGTCCTTAACTCACTCAATATATAAATAGCGACTCAAAATGGATTAGAGATGTAAATATACTGAAACTGTAAAACTATTAGAAGGAAACAGAGGGGAAATTTTTTAGGACATTGGTCTAAGTAAAGATTTTCTAGCAAAGACCTCAAAAACACAAGAAACAAAATCAAAACTAGACAAATGGGATTACCTCAAACTAATAATCTCACTTACTCCAAAGGAAACAATCAACAGAATAAAGAAAAAAACCTACAGAATGGGAGAAAAATTTTGCAAGTCTTACATCTTATAAGAGGTTAATATCCAAAATATCTAAGGAACTCAAACAACACAATGCCAAGAAAACAAATGAGTCAATTAAAAATGGGCAGACCTGAAAAGACATTTTTTCCAAAGAAGACATACAAATGGCCAATAGGTATATGAAACATGATTAACATCACTGATCATCAGGAATACACAATTAAAACCATAGTGAGATACCACTTGATATGGTTAAAAGTGCTATTACCAAAAAGACAAAAGATAAGTGTTGGCAAGGATGTGGAGAAATAGTAACTCTTGAACACTTTGGTAGAAATGTAGATTAATAAACCATGATGAAAAACAGTATGGAAATTCTTCAAAACATTAAAAATAAAACTACCATGTCATCCAGCAATCCCACTTCTAAATATATATCCAAAGAAATAATATCAATATGTCCAAGAGATATTCACACTCCCTTGTTCATTACAGCACTATTCACAACATCCAAGATATGAAATCAACCCAAGTGTTCACTGACAGATACATGTATTAAAAAATGGTGTATATACAAAATGGAAAAATACTCAGTCTGAAAAAAAGGAGGAAATCCTGTCATTTGCACAACATCAATGAACCTGGAGGACATTATGCTAAGTAAAATAAGTCAGGCACAGAAAAACACAAACAGCATGATCTCACTTATATTTAGAATATTTTTTTAAATGCACAGAAGCAGAGAGTAGAATATGGTTTCTAGTGGCAGTGGAAGAAAGGGAGATAGAGACAAAGGGCACCAAGTCTCTGTTAGGACGAATAAGTTCTGCAGATCTACTGTACAGCATGGTGACTGTAGTTAATGCTGTACTGTATATCTGAAAATTGCTTGGAGTAGATCTTAAGTGTGTGTATATATACACAGCTATAACTGTGTGAAGTTACAGACATGTTAATTATCTGTACTGTGGTCAGCATTTCACAGTGTATACATAGATCAGAACATCACACTGTACATTATACAAATATACATTTTTTACTTGTGAATTATACCTCAATAAAGATAGAGGAAGAAAACAAAGACCATGACACTCTAATTGAAAACACAATATTTAGAATTAGCCAGTGTTTTATAAGAAGATGCATGCAAACAATTTGCATGGAAACACTTCCTAGTGTTTCCCTTTATCATACATGCTCTCCCTGTAGAAGAAAATCTTCTTAGGTATTAAAGGAAATTAAAAAGAAATATCTCCATACTAAATTACCTTCACTTTGCCTTTGGGAGAAAATCAAAAGCTCTTTATAGAATTATCAGCTCTTGAAACTACACTGCAAGTACTATGATTTGTTTTTAGGCAGTTAGGTACTATAAGGGTGATTTTCTTTGAAAGTACTTTTCACATCATGTTTATACATTTCAGTAACATATCGAATTATGTGTTTTTGCTCCACAATATTCTTAACTCCAACATCCTAAAAGTCTTCAATTCTATAACAATATGGAGAAAAGCATTTAGAACCTAATATTAAATGAGTGTATGCAATGATTGCAATTACATAAAGGGGACACACATTCACAAAACATATAACATAATGGGTTCCCAACTCTTTTTCTCTTTATTCTCATTCTTTCCATTTGCTCCCTCTCTTTCTCTGGGCATCCTCATCCATTTCAATTATTGGAGCTGAAGCCTCCATATTTATGATGCTGAGTTACAGATGCAAATTTCCAACTTCATACAGAACAAACAGATCTGGTTGTGCCAAAGTCACATGGAAGGTAACAACATTTTTAAAGTAATTTAACATTTCCTACCACTCCCAGTTCCTTCTCCTGCATACCTTACATTAGTCACGCTATCACCATTCACTCCAGTAATTCCCGACCTCTCCTCTTCTACATTTTTTTTCTTTCACCTGGTAATAATTATGTCTCATAGTTTTCCTTACCTTTCTTCTTAATTCAACACTCTCATATTTGGTTTATTTATATTGCCTCCCATTGAGGCTCCCACTGATCATCTGTTCTACATAATATTACCCAACCTTCCTTTCTGAAATAAAGATGTGTTTAAGTTGCCCTCTTTCTCAAAACCAAAACAAATATCCTTACATAGTTATCCATTAAATACAGACTAAAATTATTTTAAGGCCTTTTGATAGCTGACTTTATTTTTGTCCTATCACAGTCTGCTGCTCCCCATATAACCTATTTTCCAGCTATATTGGAAGTCTTTTTCATGCGCACTCATGATGCAGATATGAAATCAGGCTCATCTATCAAGAATCAGCTCAAATAGGATTGCTTCATTAACTTTATTTTCCAGTTAAGCCACTCTTAAGAGTTAGTTCTGTTTTTACTGCTCCCAATAGCACTGTTCACAGTACTAGAGAACATTTGTACAATTGTATTAGATCAGTTTCCATATAATTATCATTGACCACACTTGTGACAATGTTTAGAGAAAAAAATAATGCAACTTATTCAACTTTGTCCCTACTATGTAAACAACAGAAGATACAAAATAGTTTTTGAGTGAATGAGTAGACTCACAGCTAAAAAAGACATTTTTCTTTTAATATGACCTTACTGAAGGGAATTATGATAAGCTATACAGTTCTAAGTAAGAATGCTATATATATATTAAATCAGAAGCTCTAGGAGACTGATTATCCTCTTTTATATTTACTTAAGAGAATTTAAAAATAAAATTGTATAAAATCTAGAAACATCAAAATAAAATTCTGAAATTGTGAAATAATAAAAAAGCACTGATGACATAATCAGGCATTCTTGAGTGTCATAAGATTTTGCTGTGGCATAACTGTGGAAAGAGGTATTAATCAGATAATATTATAACTTAATCAAGTAATTCTAATGATACAGTAAATTTAGCCATATTTGCTGGTGAAATTAAAAGCCCTTAAATATATGAAATTGTACCAATTTGTAAAGTAACAACTTGTTGTTACTATATTTGTAACAAAATTTTCAGATTTATTTTTATGTAAATTAAACTTACATATTATTAGAAGTCTTTCATGTGGAAAGCGCTCCTAAATGTGGTTAGGATTACAAAAGGTATGATTGAAAGTCTAAAGAAGAAGAAGTCTTGTTCACCAAGGGGCTCCTCTGTGATAACACTACTTCTGCTAAATCCAATTTTTACTTTGTATTCTGAATGAATACCATAATAGCAGCACAATGGTAGAGGTAGTAATCACCTCCTCATGGTGATCAGGAACTGGCCATCTGTCCCAGGATACCCTAAGCAAAGCTAGTAATATTTCTGCTATAATTCAAGATAGGAAATGAATAGAATTAATCTATAAGAGTGATCAAATCCCTCAATATATCTCTTGTAACACTAGATATGCGTATTGTTTTTGTTTTTCTTCTTTGTAGCTGTGGGACATTCTTCCTACTAGGCAATTTTTTAAAGAGTTAACTCTTTACATGACAATGAGAAATGCAATTAATATAGCCTTTCTGGGGGAAGGAAGACAGAGAGAGAGATGGAGGAAGAGAGAGTGAAAAAAATGTTACTTTTGGGTGAAAAAAGGAAAAAGGCAAGGAAGACATTTTTTTGTGGGTGCTATAGTACGCCACCCAGCTTTCCCTTTGGGGATGCAGGCCTTCGTTACTTCAGCAGCAGAGCATGTCTTGCTGATAAAACAAAGCTAAGTATTTCCTGAGGCCTTGCCCTTGATTAAAGTGGGGGCTGTTAACACAAGGTGGAGCCATAGCCCGAAATTATGACTTGTGGATGAAAGGAGCTGAAGGTATCCCCTTGCCTCAGTTAGGAGCGTTTCTGAACTGCCATTTAGGTTCAGAGCAATCTGTGCAGGTTGGGTAAAGTCTTTTTTTTTGCAACTGCATCTCAGTTTTACGTCTCACTCTGCTCAGTTACATGGCTCTTACTCCCTCACAAATATTCACTAGAGTATTTCCCAGTAAGTGTCTCGAATGCAAATCCTGCTTTAGGGTCTGTTTCCCAAGGAATCTGACCTAAAACAGTATAAATCAAAGGCAAGACAATGGTAATACAGGTAATTTTCAGAATGCAATAACTCAGAAATATGACCAGCTGGGGCAATCATTATCTAGAGGACATGGTTGAGCCTGAGGGACGCTGAAGCAGTCGAGTTGAGTTCCTGACACATAGAAGAGACTCCAACTGACACCTGTTTGTGAAATGAATAACTAACAACAGGTCAAGTATGCTAGAAGCATAAGGACAAGAAACTAGAAAAACCACACGGGTGTTGAATTCTTAGGTTCACAAACATGACCTGATAGAAAAACAATGATTCTGAGCTATTAAGGAAATCTGAGTTATTAAGGAAATTTAAAGACTGTCCTATCAGTTACTGGTAATAATGATTTAGGGGAGACAGTGATATTAGCTGTATGGTACAAAGTTCAAGAGGACAAAAAAAAAAAAAAAAAACTAAAAGGAGCATATATTAAGAAGTCTACTAGAAATAGATACAGATCTGGCCTGGCATGGTGGCACAGGCCTGTAATCCCAGCACTCTGGGAGGCAGAGGTGGGGGACCATGAGGTCAGGTGATGGAGACCATCCTGGCCAACATGCTGAAACCCTGTCTCCAAAAAATACAAAAATTAGCCGGGCATGGTGGTGCATGCCTGTAGTCCCAGCTACTTGGGAGTCAGAGTTACTTGGGAGGCTGAGGCAGGGGAATCACTTGAATCCTGGAGGCGGATGTTGCAGTGAGCCGAGATCGCACCACTGCACTCCAGCCTGGTGACAGAGCAAGACTCTGTCTCAAAAAAAAACAACAAAAAGAAAAAAAAAAGAGAAAGAAATAGACACAGATCCATATCTGAATCCTCTGAGCAAAGACCTATGAAATATTGCTTCGGCAAAAAATAGTCTAGCCAGTCACGGTGGTTCATGCCTGTACTTTGGGATGCCAAGGAGGGCAGATCATCTGAGGTCAGGGGTTCAAGACCAGCCTGACCAACATGGTGAAACTCCATCCCTACTAAAAATACAAAAAATCAGCTGGGCGTGGTGGTGTATACCTGTAACCCCAGCTACTTAGGAGGCTGAGGCAGGAGAATCGCTTGAACCCAGAAGAAGGTTGCAGTGAGCTGAGATTACACCACTGCACTCTGGGCGGCAGAGTGAAACTCTGTCTCAAAAAACATAAGTCTAAAATTTTCATTAACTCATACAAGGCTAGAAAAAATAAAATAACCACTCATAGTGTATCATTTCAGCCAGAAACTTAGGCTATGCTGATTAAACTTCACATACAAAGTTAACTTCCTTCATGTACTTATGGTACAACGGAAACTATCATCTTTGAAACAACAAAAATTTTAAACACTGATTAACTCTAGAAAAATAGCTCTTGGTTTTTTTCTTTCCTCTCTAATGTCCTCAAATTTGTGATTGGTCATATAAGCCAAAATTTTGTAGTAGTAGTAGTAATAATCACCAGAGATATAATCTTTTAATTGCAAATGACATCATCAAAGTATAAAATGGATTACATTTACTCAGAGTGTCACAGAACTCATGAATAGTTGCACTGTTTTAATAAGTGACAGTTTTCACATAAATTACCATCCCATGGTAACCTTTTGAAGTCTCAAAATAAAGGCATGCTAGCACATAAAATACCAAATTATCACTTATATACAAGCAAATTGAGAGCAGAAGAAACAGAGATGAAAAAATTTTGTCTGTTTCTTATTTATTCAAATCATTAAATGAATACGGTATCTTTATGAACCTCATATTACTACATGAATCATTGTTGAGATAATTTTAAGTTGTAGGCAGCAACACAATTTGGGAACACAGCTAAGGCATTCATGCTATCTTGGAGATGGGCAAATGTCTTACAATTAGTGGTAAAATCTAAAATTATAAAATAAAAAATAGATAAATAATATTCCTTATTTAAGAAATTGAGTAAAAATATTCCACATTACAAATACTGAGCCCGAGGCTGTAATCTGTCTGCAATCAAGGTGAGTGTGAGAAC
The DNA here is from genome assembly GCA_036589455.1 of Ateles fusciceps. Classification (NCBI taxonomy): domain Eukaryota; kingdom Metazoa; phylum Chordata; class Mammalia; order Primates; family Atelidae; genus Ateles; species Ateles fusciceps. The sequence continues at coordinate 1,999,498 of JAZHEH010001419.1, read as the reverse complement.
GGTCCTTAAGTGGCATCAATGTAGGGCTTTAATTCCCTCAGTGCCAGTCAAATGAATGTGGAAGAGTACTGAACAATGTCCTTCAGGAATAAATCTATGCAAATATCACAGAGCTTTACTAAGATGTAAGTGCACATTGCTTGAATGGAGAAAAATAACAAAAATGGAAAAAATCCAAAGGATATTGAGAAAATTGTAAATTGTGAGAAAATACGTTACAATAATATAAATAAGGGCTTTCGGTGTGCATCTAAGCAGAAAAGCAATTACATTTTGTTTCCAGGGGAAAATATAATTTTAACAATTCATTTAAATGATGGTGACCTGCCCACCCCAGAAGCTGTTTTTCCATCCTTCCAATTTATCTGTAGATGAAAATATGCATTAAATATTGCCACACAGCTGTCATTCTCTACTTGGCAGGAAAATTGAAGCTATGATAGCACATATTGCTTATTATGCTAAAAGCTGAAAACAAGTATTTAACCAGGTACATGTCAAACACAATTTCAAAAAAAATTTACACAATAAATGAACTCCACAATAATAGATCTTAAAAACTCAATTCAGTGGCTATGTTTTATAACATGCAATAAAGAAATTCACGAATAAAAACCAAATTTTTTAAAAGAAAGTTCCACATTTGTAAATGGATTATTGTTGTTGAAAATAACCTCTAAGTCTGTTCAGGATGAAAACATCTACGTGTGTAAGTCAGAGCCTTTAATCCCTGGCTGAGTTTGGGTGAGTTTCCCTGAGTGGAGGATGCTCACTAGGTGGTATCATTTTCATATGTAAAGCTCTCTTCAAACCTTTTCCTAAAGACCTACAGTAAAAAAATTCTAAGAAAAATATTGTCTTTCACTAGTATATAAACTATTTAAATATTAGCATATACAATAATCATAAATTTTGCAGTACTTCCTTCAAATTATGACAACTTGAGTCTAATTTCTGTAAGATTCTGAGCAAGTCACATTATCTCTCTGAATTTCAATTTCTTCTTTTGTAAAATGAAGGATGGCCAGGCATGGTGGCTCACACCTGTAATCCCAGCACTTTGGGAGACAGAGGCAGGTGGATCATTTGAGGTCAGGAGTTTGAGACCAGCCTGGCCAACATGGTGAAATCCCATCTCTACTAAAAAAAAATAAAAAAAATTAGCTGGAGCTGAATATGGTGGCATATGCCTGTAATCCAGCTACTTGGGAGGCTGAGGAGGGAGGATTGCTTAAACCCTGGAGGCAGAGGCTGCAGTGGAGATCGCACCACTGCACTCCAGTCTGGGCAACAGAGTGAGACTCAAATAAATAAATAGATAGATAGATACATAAATAAATAATAACATAAAACGAAGGAGTTACACTGGCAATTTAACATTTCTGAGTTTCTAAATCAAAACAATAACTAAATTATAATAAATTAAATCTAGAACAATGTGATTTTGCAAGAAAAACAGTTTTTAAAAAGAAAGTGAATCAGATGCAACAATCAAACAGAGCTGAGTTTGATTTCTGACTGTCATTTAGCTGTGTGACTGTGGGCTTGTACCTGAAATTTCTCCTAAAGAGAGTTATGTAAATGGTAAATTACCATTATGGAGGTCCTATCATTACCATGTTTAAGTAATGTATGCCCATCATCCACCCCCACCTACAAGTATTTTAGTCCCTTTATCCCTATGAATGAAAATAATTTCATCTTTTTCAAAGAATGGTGTTAAAATTAAATGAATATGTGAAGTATAGAAACCATACACCTGAAGATTTTTTTGAAAAGTTAATTTACTCTTTTTATTCTCCATGTGGCAAGAAATGTAGAAAACAATATTTCAATGTTCTTTTCATACCTCTTGGAATTTCATTTTCTATTAAAATGAAGTGCTTTTTGATACGATGCTACCCCTATACTCCAGTCCTTCCAATCCTGGTGATTATTTTGGTTGCAATTGTTAGGTTAGCATATGATCACTTCTGTACTTATCACAATTACCATTAGTGATCTGAATAAGTGGAGCTTTTGTCTATCCTCTGCTAGGCCATATCCTCATAAGGCTAGGAGCCTCTGTCCATCTAGTTTACTGCGGCCGGCATCTGTCAAGTACTATGTCATTGGTCAATAAATATTCTGCAGTTAATAAATAAATGACTGCTGCGTATCTTCTTGACATCTCCATCTCTGAGGTCTCTGCTTCTCACCACGCTGCTCCTGGCCTCCTGCTTCCAGTACAAAAAAAAAATCTGTACTTTATAAAACCTGAAGGAGTAGCAGCTCTTAGCATCTTCACTTTTCACTCCAAGCAACAGAGTTACTGACAGTTGCTTTTTTCAAGTTTCTTTAAAATTTAACTTGGAAGTCTTCATGACTATATTCCTAACACAACTCTCCTTTCTATGCAAGTGGAGAAGATTTATTCTATTTAGTTCCACTGGGCTGGACTAGGCCCGTGAGAGACAAGCATGTTTCATTGCCAGCACTAACGTATGCATCCAGCATGTATTCCACCTTAAGCCTAAACAGTCTTCACCCTAAATTTGGGTCACGGATGTCTATAAAAACTAGACTGTGAGAGGTCCATTTAAATGTTTTACAAGGCAGTCTTCTCCAGGAAAAGAACTCACCGAAAGCAAAGTGACTGGTGCATAATTGGGGCTATGGATGTATGCTTAAAATCACTCATTCCTTCAAAAAATGTTTATAATCCAAATAAAAGAAATCATGATTCTTGCTCTTGAGCCTCTTACATGAATATTAAAAGCTTGGCAATAAATCAATAATATCAGAAGATTCTTGCAAGTGCAATAAATACAGAGCTGGTTATGAGTATGGTCTGCCATCTGTCACTCTGACTGCCCTTTGTTCAGCCCTTGGGATGTTTTAAGTGCCACTGGAATGGCTCCAACATTTGATGTCCACCACAGCTTTGAACATCTATATGGAAAGCTGGAGGAAGAATGGAAAATGTTGACCACAACACTGTAGCTGTAAAAAAAAAATCCTTAGGAAACATGTTAACCCCTGAAAGTTCTCAAGAGTGATTGGCAGTATTTGGAGGTGAGGTCAAGGTCCCAAAGAGAATGACAGCAGTGCCAGAAATTCCCTAGCTTATTAATGTTTACCTTGTCCACCAGAACAAAGCTATTAAAAATGAGACAGGCTACCTTGTAAGATAGTGAATTCTCTCAAGCAATAGCTTCTGCCAGGGGCATATGGAGGGGGTCACTAAAAAATTATCCCCCTCATCTTAGATCTCATGACTCCATGATGTCATATGATGAAGCACAACATGTATATTTTGACCTAAGCATTGTGTTCTTTTCTTATGTACTTTTCTTGGCAATGCCTTGTACTTTGAAGAAATCGGCTAAATAATGCAATAAAGATTGTGCCATTTGCTACAGCTCATTTCTGTGTTGTTTTCTGTCCAATCCCATACCAGAGTTGGAATGAATGAAATCTGCAAATATCAATGGTTCATGCCGACTAAGCTATTTTGGCATCCACTGATGCATTTTAAATGGGAACACTTGCTATCCAGTTGGTTTTAACTATTGATAATAACCAGCATATTGTTTTCATGTGTTCCTTTTCCTATTGAGATTTCCACGGACTTTCCACTAACACTCTTTTTCTTCTACTCCCTGGGGTCGGTAACAACCTGACGTCTTTTACCTAGCATGCAATTTACCCATGTTTGCACTGCATGATATGGAAAGTATCAGCTAGAATTATAAAGGTTTCAGAGATAAGAAAAGGTAACCTGCTGTGTTTTGAATGAGGCCAAACTTAGCAAGAGTAACTTAGGTCCCTTATGTACAATAACAATTCTAGCACTTAGAAAAGTATCATGTAGTTTCATTTGAATACTCAAGAATATATGCTTTAAAATATTTAAGGTCTTTAACATATAATTTCACTTTAAAACTACAATGAGATACTTAAGCTGAAATAACTTAAAAATCTATTTGAGGAAATAGAATACAGAAAAGCGGTGAGGAATGACAAAATGTAACATTTACAAAAATAATTGATAATGCAGCATATACTATATTTATTCTCTAGAAATTCAGCCTTCCTAATCCATCAGAATCAAGTAAAACCTAACAGAAGACATGGGCATGAAATAGACACTGAAAAATATTGGAGATATGCATTACAAACAGAAACATCAAAAACATGCAAACAAGGGATAAAACAATTTGTATAGGGGACAAGCATGAAGTTCAATCAGTTACAAATAACTATCTTCATGGAAGTTAGAGAGAGAAAACAGGCTCAGCATATGAAAGACTTTTTAATAAAAGTAGACAAGTACAGACTCAGCACAGTAAGCAATAGGAAAGCTACACATGGTCTTCAACCAAGGAATGAAATGAGGAAAATGATGTATAACAGAAGTATAAACAGACATTGTCATCCAGGATGACTTGGTTATGAAAGAGAGTAGGAATAAAAGCAGGGACTCCATGTATAGAACTAGTTTAAGAAGGCCGATAAAAATGCAAACAGCTCTTCTCATTACTACTCACTTCTTGAATATTCTCACAGATTTTTCTCCCAGTATTAAATACTACTCAACCAAAATGTCACTTGTAAAGGCCCATATATAAAATTAAAATATTAATATATATAGAAACCTGCAAAATAGTAATAGTAGGAGACTAATGCTTTTATTCAACTATTCATTCAACTTTTAAGTATCTATAATGATCAAGGATCCTGGTAGACTGAAAGATACAAGGATGGTGAATTTTCCATACTTGTTTCTTTGGTAACCCCACCATCACCAAGTCAAACTGGAACACTCTGATCCCAGATACCTGAATAGTTGTCATTCACTTCTCTAAACTTGGTAAGTTATTGAAACGAGAAGTTTCCTTATCCCCCTTGCAGGGTGTGTGATGGGGGTATGGCTTGCTTCTTCAATGTCCCACTGCTCAAAACCCCTAGGGGGAGCAGACATACAGGTAGGTTTTGGGGCTCCAACCCCATGGCAGTGTCTGGGCTGAAAGTTTACAGTTCCTGAAGCCTCAGTGAGCATTTGTTACAGGTGCTCTTTTAGTTTAGCCATCAGTAGGCAGCCTGTGTTAGTCAGCTCAATTAGACCACTTGCCTTATCACAAGTACAGAGGTTCTGTATCCTGGGGTTTCCTGCCTTGGTGTAGTAGAAGAATGGGATCACAAGTGGATTTGGAGAATGCATGAAAGGTTTTATTGAGTAAAAGTAGTTCTCAGCAGATGGGGGGAGCCAGAAAGGGGATGAAGTAGGAAGGTGGTTCTCCCCTGGAGTCAGGCTGCTCCACGGTCCAGGCTCTCCTACAACTACCCCTGCCAAACTCTTGGTCATTCCGCTGGTGGATGGCCTGCCGGCCTGCCAGTACCCGTCAGTGTGCTCTTGCACTGGGGTGCTCCTCTAGACATCCTCTCGATGTCCAGCTGCTTGTGTGTTCTTCCACCGGTGTGTTCTTCTTGACGTTCAGGCACTTGTGTCTCTGCCCACTAGGGTCTCAGCATTTTTATAGGCACAGGATGGGGGCATGGCGGCTAGGGTGGTCTTGGGAAATGTAGTATTGGGGAGCAAAGGCAGGAGGGCCTGTCCTCGCCTAGATCCCCTGGCACAAGCCTGAGGGTGGAGCCCTTGAAAGGAACCATGCCCTTCTCTACCCAGCACTTCCCTGCTCCTCTTCCATATCATTATCAAGTCTCTTTCTACTCTGAAAATGCTGCCCAAATCTAACTGCTACAACCCCTTTTCCTTACCCTAATCAGATCCCCACTGTTTCTCTCAAGAGCATAATCAACTAGATTCTATGATCCCCATACTTTTAATTTCACCTCTTTCCAATCTAATCCTCACACTGCCTCAAAGAAGACTTCTAAGGGAAACGTCTGATTCCCTTTAAAAACCAGTCATGATATCCTATTCCATATAAAATAAGGCACTGATTTCCCAGCAAAGTAGATAAGGCCCTTCTCAATCTGTTCCTATCTACTGCTGTGGCATCATCTGCCACAGTTCTCCCCAACCCCAGGCTTTTACTGAAGTTCCACAAAGCTATTCTTTTTTTCAGTTTTCAAATCTTCATGATTTTACCTTAAATTATTTCACCATTACTCAATATCTCTGCTTCTTGAGTTCAAGCAATTTTCCTGCCTCAGCCTCCTGAGGAATTGGGTTACAGACATGCACCATCATGCCTGGCTAATTTTTGTATTTTTAGCAGAGACAGGTTTCACCATGTTGGCTAGGATGGTCTTGATCTCTTGACCTCATGATCCACCCACCTCATCCTCCCAAAGTGCTAGGATTACAGGTGTGAGCGACTGCACCTGGCCAAATGTTACTTCCTCTGTTAGACCCTTCTCCAGCCTCCCTGTGAAGTTTTATTTACTCTGTGCTTCCAAGAATTGTGTATGTTCCTTTATTATAGAGTTTTATTATAGCTTTATATTCTATGTGCACCTGTTTGTCCCCTATTTTGGCAGTTATCCCTCTCAGGACAGATAACATGTTTCGGTCATAATGTATCCTTGTAGGAGATCAGTCAGAATGGTGGGAGAAATTTTAGAAAACACAAACCTTTCTGGAAGGTCTGAAGGTTTTGCAAAAGCCTTGGAATAAGGTTATGGCTGGGGGCAGTCTAATTCTCTTACCTTGAGCTAACAGCATAGAGCAGATAACAAGGGAATGTAGAGTTTATCTAAATAGCTTGTTTACTAAGACTGACCTTTGAAATTTCATGGGCAGAACTGCTTTCTACTCTGGGGGTTGGCAATGTTAATTACCCTGGAATGGTGTTTACTTGAGACCTTTGCCATTTAATCTGTGTTAAATAAATGTGAAGGCCGCCAGTTTCTGGGGGTCGCTGCTGACTTTGGCAGAGGTCCCCTGGCCACAATGACTGGCAAGCCTGTGTCAGTGTACATTTTGCATCCATAGCTAGGTCAAGTCTGCTGGTCGGACTTGGCATATCCTAAGTGATCAATGCAATGCTGGACACAGATTTTGTCTTAAAGTATTTTTTGGATTAACAAATTACTTTTTGTGTAAACAATGTGGAAACCTTTAAATTTACTTATTTAATGGCTTTGAGATATAATTTATACACTATAAACTTCACTCAGTAAACTGTGCAATTCAATATTCCATAGTTTTTAGCATATTTAGTGAGTAGAAACATCTACATAATCTAATTTTAGAACATTATCATCATCCCAAAAGAAACCTTGTATTCTTTAGCAAACATTCCCCATAGCCCTTTCCCTCTAGCCCTAAACAATCAGTAACCCAAATTCTCTCTCTACAGACTTGACTATTCTGGACATAATGATTCCATTGATAAACCACACTTATATTTATAGTTATGTTTTATTTGTTGTATGGATGTACTAATTTCCTATTGAAGGAAAATAGTTTCATTTTACAATATTTGGTTGTTACAAACAATACTGTAATAATTTTACCTTGCATATAAATTATTTTGTTACTGTATAAGTAAATAATAACTTCTGGGAGTAAAATTTTATGTAACAATATTTATTTCATATCTCAAAATATATTTCCAAATAGGCTCCATTGTGGTATACCACTTTGTACTCCCATGAACAATGGTGGGACGATACCAGTTTCTCTGCATTCTTGCAAACCTAGTATGTTGCGAAACACTTTTTTTTCTGCCAAACTAATAGCTAAAAAATTATATGTCAATAGAAATGTAATGTATATTTATCTGATTCTGAATAATTTTGAGTATTGCTAATCTTTAATAGTTAATTGTATTTCATATCCTATGAATCCTCTGTTAATATTTCTGCTTTTCACTTGGAGTTCTGCTGTTTTATTTACATGCAGAGACTGTGTACTTGGAAAACAGGTCTCTTGTTTATGAAATGAGTCTCATCAGATATTTTCCCAGTTTTTGGCTTGTCTTTGCTTATAGTGGTTTTATCAATTTTTTAAAAACTTTTGCATATCATCAAAATTTTCTTAATATCTTCTAGTTATTATTTCATTGTCAGAAAGGATTCCACAGTCTCAGTTTAGAGAAAAATAATTTTTTCCTATATTTCTTCCAGTTCTTTTGTGATCTAATTTTTACATTTATTTTTACAATTTATTCCTTCCAGAATTTTCCTTGATACAAGGTGTGATATGCAAACAGAATTCTGTTTTTAGGTGGTTACCTTGTAGTCTCTAACTCTTTACTGAAAACTTTACCTTTTCCTTGCTTTATGAATTCTGACCTTTCCATATACTAAACACGTGTGCGTGTGTGTGTGTGTGTGTGTGTGTGTGTGTGAAGAGAGAGAGAGAGAGAGAGAATGTTTCAAATGTGAAATTAATGTCTTGCTTTGGCAAAAATGAACCCACTTGAAGACTGCCAGGACATAAAAAACAGGCTAATGTGTACAGATACCTGGGTATTTAACTTAGAGGGATCTTTTTGGAGGTAGCTCTTACATTTTGAAAGCTGAAAGAATTATACGGGAAAATAAGAAAACATTGTCAAATTCTGTGTTAAATATTTTCTTACCCAAATGCTAAGAGGAACCTATTATATAGATGGGATGTAGACAGTGGTACAAGAATTCAGGCTAGCCTCTGGCTACAGCACTGGTCACACAGGATAGCACTGGATACAGCTGCCACCAGCGGGACACCAGAGAAAGACATTCAGTTAACAGAGTAGAGTCCTTAAATCAATAATCCATGCAAGTGAAAGGAAGGAGAATAAAATGTGGCATACAAAAGGATGCAGCAGGAGAGAGTTCATAACCACACAATCAGAGAGAACTGCAGATAGGAATAGTCAAGAACCCCAACAAATTCATTTAGAAGGCAGATACCCAAATGGAGTCTCAAGTATCAATGAGACTCTCATTCATAGAGAATTGCCTTTCCTTGGTTAATTCTCTTTTTTTAAACATTTTATTATTAAAAAACCACTTGTCGTTTTGCATGAGAAATCATTATGTACCCCCCAAGATCTTTAGTTTTCATGCTCCATTTAAAACCTATAATTTCTGTTTACTTGAGCTCCTGTAGGAAGATTCAACTGTTGGGTAATTTTTAAAGGTTGTTAGATCAAAAGGCAGGGAGTATGATTTCACCCTTACTTATATTAATATGGGTTTTCCATGTCTTAACCTGGGACAAAGTCTTGATCTAAGTTTAAGTTACTGACATCAGTTAATCACTTAAACTAAATCAGTGAAATTACTCTGACAATGAAATATCACAGTTTTATAAATTTTATTATTTTTTATCCTTGGAAAATCTTTGAAGCTGTCCAAGAAAAAAACTGCTTCTCTATAAAGCATTTTATAATAGGAATGGGCACAGTGGCACATGCCTGTAATCACAACTACTTAGGAAACTGAGGTGGGGGAATTCCTTGAACTCAGGAATTTGAGCCCAGCCTGGATGATATAGTGAGATCCCCATCTCAAAAGTAAAATACATAAAAATAGAAAATTTCCCCAAATTTGAGAAAGATGTAAATATCCAAATACAGAAAGTTCAGAAAATACCAAATTGTTACCACTCAAAGAAGACTACTTTGAGGCATACAATAATCAGACTCTCAAAGGTCACAGACAGAGAGGATTCTAAAAGCAACAGCACAAAAGAAGAGAATAAAATGAAGGAGCTCCAATTCATCCTTCAACAGACTTCCCAACAGAAACCATACAGACCAGGTAGGAGTAAGAGAACAGTTTAAAAATGCTTAAAGAGAAAAATCCTGCCATCCAAGAATACTGTATCCAGCAAAGCTATCTTTACAATATGACAGAGAGATAGTCTGTCACAGACAAGCAAAAACTGAGAGAATTTACCATCAACAGATTGGTCTTATAAGAAATACTAAGGGGAGTCCTTCAATTTGAAAGATAAAACAAACAAACAAAACACTAACATGCAAAAAGAAAACATCTGAAGATATAAAACCCACAAGTAAGAAGAGTAAATTCATTAGAGAATCCAGAATACTCTAATATTGCAATTGTGCTGTGTAATCCACTTGTAATTCTAGTATGAAGCCAAAAGACAGATTTATCAAAAACAATAGCTACAGCAACTTTTTAAAGAGATAGGCAACATGGAAATATGTAAATAGAGACAACAAAAGGACAAAATGTTGGGGCACAGATTTAAAGTGCAGATTTTTTCAATTGTTTGTTCATTCGTTTGTTTTGAGACAGAGACCTGCTCTGTCACCCAGGCTGGAGTGCAGTAGCACGATCTTGGCTCACTGCAACCTCCACCTCCTGGGTTTGAGCAATTCTCCTACCTCAGCCACCCAAGTACTTGGGACTACAGGCATGCACCACCATGTCTGGCTAATTTTTTGTATTTTAGTAGAGACGGGGTTTCATTATGTTGGCCAGACTGGTCTTGAACTCCTTAGCTCAGGCAATCTGCCGATCTAGGCCTCCCAAAGGACTAGGATTACAGGCATGAGCCACCGTACCTGGTCCATTTTTTGTTTTTTTCTATTCTGTGTGATCAAAAATAACTTGTTATCTTTTCAAAATAACATATAAGATTTTTTTGTAAGCCTCATGGTAACCACAATGCAAAATCCTAAAACAGATTTACTAAAAATAAAAAACAACCATGAATGAAAACACACTATCAGAAAAAAAATGAAGCATTTTATAGTTTATTATAGTTCATTTGCTTTAGAGAAAATAGGCAACTGATATGTTTTGACTCTGTGTCCCCACCCAAATCTCATCTCAAATTGTAATCCTTATGTATTGAGGGAGGGATGTGGCAGAAGGTGAACCGATCATGGGGGTGGTTTCCCCCATGCTGTTCTGGGATAGTGAAGGAATTCTCAGGAGATTTGATAGTATTATAAAAGGCTCTTCCGCCTTTGCTTCCCTCTCTTTGCTGTTGCCTTGTGAAGAAGGCACCTGCTTCTCAACTGCCTCCCACCATAATTGTAAGTTTCCTGAGGCCTTGATAGTTATCTGCAACTGTGAGTCAATTAAACTTTTTTCCTTTATAAATTACCCAGCCTCAGATATTTCTTTATGCTAGTGTGAAAATGAACTAATACAGCAACTCACACTATATTATCTGTCCTTTGTACTTTTTGTATAAGCTATGGGGTAGGCAGAGAGCAGGTGGATTTGAACTTAAGAGCAAAAAAGAGCGACAAAATGTGACCAAGGATGTTCACTGAGCATATACTAGATTTGCTCACTATTACTTTTGGATATATTACAATATAATTTGCAACATTAATATAAGGATATGACTGTAAACCTAGAATTGGGACTGGGGGGAAATTCTGAGCATTTAGAAATCGTAGAAAAAAAGGCGAATCAGTTTGAGTTTGCTTTAATCTGAAGTAGTTTCCTCAGTATCATTGGATAAACTGAGACAGTGTAGAATACCTTCAATATACTAAGCCAGTCAGCATCATGCCAATAACAATAATTGTAAGAACTAAACAAGATTAATATTTCTGTTAATATTTCAAAGTATTTCAATATCTATTTCAGGTAAAAATTTGCTCTTAATATACACACTTTAGTAAAATCCTAGTTCCCCATGGTATCCTGTCTTCAAAAGACCCATCTCAAATGCAATAACACCCATAGGCTCAAAACAAAGGAATCACGGAAAATCTGCCAAGCAATGGAAATCAGAAAAAAGCAGGGGTTGCAATCCTAATTTTAGATGAAACAGACTCTAAACCAACAAAGATCAAAGAAGACAAAGAAAGGTATCACATAATGGTAAAAGGTCCAATTCAACAGGAAGACTTAACTATCCTAAATATATATGCACCCAACACAGCAGCACCCAGATTCATAAAACAAGTTCTTGGAGACCTACAAATAAACTTTGACTCCCACATAATAATAGTGAGAGACTTCAACATTCCACTGACAATATTTAGACAGATCATTGAGGCAGAAATTTAATACAGATATTTAGGACCTGAACTCAACATTGGATGAAATGGATCTGATGTACTCTACAGAACTTTCCACCCCAAACCAACAGAATATACGTTATTCTCATTGTCACATGACACATACTCTAAAACTGATCACACAGTCAGACATAAAGCAATCCTCAGCAATTGCAAAAGAACTGAAATTGTACCAAATATACTCTTGGACCACAGTGCAATAGAAACAGAAATCAAGTCTGATGCCCTTTCCGGCCTCAGCCTGCCTGCACCCAGGTGATTAAACAGCCACATTGCTCATACAAATCCTGTTTGGGGGTCTCTTCATTCAGTGTGTGCATTTTAACATTTGGTGCCAAAAACCCAGGACAGGGCTACTCCTTTGGGTAGACCAGCCCCCTGTCCCTACTTCCCCTCTGGGAAGAGACCACCTGGGACCTCAACACATCAGACCAGCCCAGCAGCTCACACTTAGCATGCCAAACAGCTCTCCTGCCACCTTCATATTGGGAAGGCAGTCTCCCCCTTCCCTCTTTCCCTTTAGAGAACGGGAGACAAGTCTCTCCCTCTTTCTCTCTCTTATCCTTCAAGTCCCAAGGAGACAAGTCTCTCTCTCTTTCTCTCTCTTTTCCTATAAATCTTTCTCCTTCTAGTAGAAACAAAGAGACGCTCTTTATTCGTGTGGAGCCAGAGGAGACAAGTCCCCCTATTGCTGAAAAACTCCAATGTCGGTCACAGACTTGGGAAGACAGTCTTCCCTTGGCGTCTGGTCAATTGCGGGGGATGCCTGCCTTGATTACTCACTGATGTTACAGCCCAGAAATCAGTCAGGGGATGCCTACTGAAAACCCTGGTAAATACTCACTCCTTCTCCTCGTCTCTGCTCTACCCCTTTCCTTAAAACTTATCTCCTTCATCAGGGGCAATATTCTGCCCTCTATTCCTCAGTCTTTGTCTCTAGTCTTCATCCTTAAAAACCTAGAACCTCTTCAGCTGTCGCCTGATCTGAAACCTAAACATCTTTGTAACACGGCCTGGCCTCAATCCAAGTGGCCAGAAAATGGCACTTTCAGTTTTTCTTATGTAAACCAGTCTGGCCTCATATTTCATGCCATCAATAAATTAAACCTGGCTGGACTGGCTGGACATTCTAACTGCAAGTCATGGCTTCTTCCAATCTCTAGTCCTCTGATACTATTGAGGAAATGTATTCTCTTACCAGGTCCACAAGGGGGCGTAGTTTTAAGGGCAATAATTTCCCAGTGCCATGACCCCCTCCCGACTCTCTGCATCTGCGAGATTTAACAGTTTATGTTTGAATTTCAGGGGCAGGGGAAGAAACTAAGAGTCAATCACCCCAGTGGAAGTTTAAAGAAACTCCTTTCATTGGCCAGAGGAACTTGGGAAGGTGAGAATGTCTCCCAGGATAAATTCCCCTGCTCTTTCACCCACGTCGGATTTCCAGCTCTCTGGGATCCCCTCCCACATAGTGGGAGCTCCCTTTCCCCTCCTGGATATCCCCCTCTGGAATCCCCTTCCAAACTCTTTGTGGAAGTGTTCCTCTTCTTCTCCGTTCCTTCTCTTTTATCTACCTAAACAAAATCGCCTTTCTGCAACACTTCTTGGGCCGATATTTACTTTTACGAGCATACAGCGCACCTGCAGTGGTCCCTTCTCTTATTCTTAAGACAGCGGAGACAAAACCCACAGCATAGACCTGGGGGACCGTGCCTCACCAACACCCAAAAAAACCCCGGTTACAGAACTGGTGACCACGAAGGGATGAAGGAGTTCAACGTAAGAAAAATGGTTACTTGAGAGGGGCAAGTGAAAAATATCAGACCCTTCTCACTTGCTTTCTCACTTGCTTTCTGCCCCTGTCTCTTTAAGAACACCTGAAGAGGTGGCAGCCAGGCAGGGCTGCGGGGAACTGGAGTGGCACCAAGCTGCGGTGGTGCACAGGCCAGCCAGAACTAAAAGCACACTTTCTCCTCCAAGCTGTCTTTCTCTCTCCCCCCCTCCATCTCTCTCTCGGCTGCTTCTCTTGGAAAAAAAACCTGCAGGAAGCAGGGCAGGCAAACACTCTCTGTATGTACACGGGGTAGAACCAGGCGTGCACAGGTGTGGCCGGGTGTTAGGCTCGTGAATCAGTGGGGCGGAGCGGGCACACTCCCCTGGCCTTCGCTCCTTGCCAGCCAGAATGGGAACTGGGGCCACCCCGCAGCCCAGCCCCACGGTAGGCTAAAGCCGGGCCTGGAGAAAAGCAGCCGGGCAGGGCAAGGTGTGTCCCAGCTAGGCGTGGAGGCTCCAAGCTGAGCGGCAGTGCCTAAGAAAGCACAACGGTGAAGACGGGGGCAGCATGAAGCCATGGAACCCGGCTGTTAAAAACCACAGTCAGGGACGGCACAAGGGAACTTCCCCCAGGGCGTTTGCCTGCCGGCTGTGGGTCCCTGTGTGGACAGTGGCTGAGGAAGTGGCCCAGGGTGCGCACATGGTCCCAGCAACATGGTGGCCACGGGTCACTGAGGAGGGGTGTGGCAGACTTTGTCCTCCGGCACCAGGTGGTGTAAAAAGGCACCCGAATGGCAGGGCGGCTGCAGCAGCCTGGCTTGCCTTCTTTGAATTGTGTGCTCTAATGGCCCCTCCCTAGAAGCTTACTTTTCTAGGGCAGTTTTATAAATTGGCCTGTGAAAATTGGACCTTTGCTGGGAATATTGGTACCCATTTCCTGAGCCTCACTGGCCTCGTCAGAGCTTGTTGGTACGATTACCATCCAATCCAATAGCTACTTCGTTCCATGCCTCTATGGTGGACACTGGAGGTCATGCAGGCCGTGGGCATGAGTCCATGACGCTGGTAGGTTGGGACTGGAATCCAGTACATGGAAGGCCCTCTGATAAGATGGATCACCCATCTTGGACACACTAAATTTTGGGGTACTGACTGAAAGATGTTTCATTTCAGTACCCATTTTACCTGGGGGGGGACGCTCAGGTGGAAGCGGCTGTAATTTCTTTAACCCAGGGGTGTGAGCATCCCTTGTGTTTGATTTCAGATGGGTGCTTCCATTCCCAAGCTCAAGTCCCCCATTAAAATGTATACTGGAAAATTGGGACCAATTTGACACACGACCTCTGAAAAAGAAGCAGTTTGTTTTTCTCTGCCAAACAGCATGGCCAAATTATCCTCTGCCAAGTGGAAAATCTAGCCCCCAAAGGGAAGGGAAGAAAAACAACAGCTTTCCTTGAGCAATTGCAGGATGCCTTAACAAAGTACACCCCCTGTCATCAGAATCCATAGAGGGTCAGTTAATACTAAAGGACAAGTTTATTACTCAGTCAGCAGCAGATATCAGGAGGAAGCTTCAGAAGCTGGCCTTGGGACCAGAACAGAGTCTAGAATCATTCATTGCTGAACCAGGCAACCTCAGTGTTTTATAATAGAGACCAAGAGGAACAGGCTGAAAGGAAAGGAGAGATCAGAGAGAGGCTGCTGCCTTGGTTATGGCCTTCAGGCAAGCAGACCCCGGGGGCTCAAGTGAGGGAAAGGCTCTGGTTAGCTGCCAGTCTGGCAAAGCCTGTTACCAGTGCAGTCTGAAGGGACATTTTATAAGAAACTGTCCCCAGAGGAATGTACCACCACCTCGTCCATGCCTGCTGTGCCAAGGGAATCACTGGAAAGCACATTGTCCCTGGGAACTAAGGTCCCCTGGGCCTGAGGTGTCTAACCAGATGACCCAATGGCAGGACTAAAGGTGCCCTGGAACAAGTGCCAGCATGAGCCATCACCCTCACAAAGCCCCAGGTAAAGTTAGCCCTAAAAGTCCAGGAAGCCAATCTTCTCCTGGGTGCTGGCATGGCCTTCTCAGTATTTCTCTCCTGCCCTGGAAACTTGGTGCTGGTATTAGTAAAGTTACTACCTTTATTTAGTTACTATAAGCTATCGCAGGAGTTAATTAATAACATAAAAAGCTTGCTAATTCTCTCTGCAAAAGGCAGCTCTCTGCAAACCAGCTTAACTCTTTAGCTGCCATGGCTCTTCAAAATAAAAAGGCCCTAAATCTTCTAACAACAGAGAGGAGGGGAACCTGTTTCTTTCTAAGAAAAATGCTGCGATTTTGTAAACCAGTTAAGTGTTGTTTTGAACATAGAACTCAGGAATCAATCAAACACAGGGCTAAAGACCTTCAAGAGCCTGGCTCTATTCTCTCCTAGGCTCATTTATAACCATTCTCTATTTGTTGGCCTCTGGGCCTCTCATCTTCAACCACCTTGTCACATTTGTTTCTTACAGAACCATAACGTCACAAATAATCCTGCCGCTGGAACCCCGGATGTCCTTGGCCCGTGAGCTCTATCTTGGACCTCTAGATCATCCTGCACCCCTGAAAGGCTCCGCTCTGGAGGAAACCTCAACTGCAGGGCCTCTTCTATGCCCCATTTCAGTAGGAAGTAAAGAGGATCAATGCCCATATTCCAACAAAAGTTGAATTTTCCTGTTCAGAGTGGGAATGAGGGAATGTAGTCTCCTACCAGGTCCACAAGGGGGCACAATTTTAAGGGCAAGAATTTCCCAGTGCCATGACCCCCTCCCATCTCTCTCCATCTGGGAGATTTAACGGTTTATGTTTGAATTTCAGGGGCGAGGGAAGAAACTAAGAGTCAATCACCACAGCAGAAGTTTAAAGGAACTCCTTTCATTGGCCAGAAGAACTTGGGAAGGTGAGAATGTCTCCCCAGGATAAATTCCCCTGCTCCTTCACCCATGCTGGATTTCCAGCTCTCTGGGATCCCCTCCCACATAGTGGGAGCTCACTTTCCCCCTCCTGGATATCCCCCTCTGGAATCCCCTTACAAACTCTTTATGGAATTCTTTCTCTTCTTCTCCTTTTCTTCTCTTTCTCTACCTAAATAAAATCACCTTTCTGCAACACTTCTTGGGTATGATATTTACTTTTACGAGCATACAGTGCACCTGCAGTGGTCCTTTCTCTCTTAAGAGAGCAGAGACCCAGAAACCACAGCATAGACTTGGGGAAGCCGTGCCTCACCAACACCCCCCAAAAAACACAGTTACACTATCTTTCTCCTTGTCTTATTTGGACCCAGTGTTTTCCGATTAATCTCTCAATTCCCATAAAATTGTATGCAAGTGATAACCAATCAGTCAATACAACAAATGCTCCTTCTAACAACCCCACAGTATCACCCCTTGCTCAAAGATCTCCCAGCAGTCTAAATTCATTCCATGACACCCTCATTCCCGCTCAAAGAAGCCCTGAGAAACATTGCCAATTCACCCCTCTTTGCCACCCTACCTGATATTCCACTGCCCTCCACTCTTTATTTCTTTTTCCTTTATATTACTAATATAAAGAGACAGGAATGTAAGGTCTTTTAGGCTGACTGATGGTGCCATGGATGCCGTGTTAACCTCTGTGACCTGCAGGGACACTCCAGATGGGTTCTTGGAAAATCTAAAGTAACTGGAAGACCATGAAAAAAGAAAGAAATAATCAACCCCTGTGGTGCCTACTTAACTTTAAGATATTCTCTATTGTTTCTTATTCCTGCCCCAATTGATAAGGCCATTGAACTTTGTAACAGACCTTGGTCAACCTTGTGACTCCACACCTTATGACCTCCTCCTAGCTTGCAAACCTACGACCCCCTCCCAGCTTGCAAAAAAACACCCTAACATTACTTCTGTAATGTTCCACTGCCCACCCCAAACCTATAAAACCAACTCCTATCCCACTGCCCTTTGCTGACGTCCTTTCGTCCTCAGCCTGCCTGCATTCAGGTAAATAAACAGCCATGTTGCTCACACACACACATCCCGCCCCCACACACACACGAAATCAAGACTTAAAAAAAATTACTCAAAACCATGCAATTACATGGAAATTAAACAACTTGCTCCTGAATGATGTTTGGATAAATAATGAAATTAAAGCAGAAATAAAGAAGCTCTTTGAGATTGAGAACAAAGATACAACATACCAGAATCTCTTGGACACAGCTAAGACAGTGTTAAGAGGGAATTTTATAGCAATAAATGCCTGCATTAAAGAGTCAGAAAGACCTCAAATTAACAACCTAACATAACAACTAAAAGAACTAGAGAAACAAGAGCAAACCAACTCTAAAATATACACTACAGAGCTGTGGTGGGCGCCCAAAAATGAGGACGAGGAGGGGGGGTTTTTGATAAAAAGGCTGCTAGCTAGACTAATAAAGAAGAGAGAAGATCTACATGAACACAATTAGAAATGGCAAAGGGGATGTTAACACTGACCCCACAGAAATGCAAGCAAGCATCGGAGACTACTAGCAATACTTTTATGCACACAAACTAGAAAACCAGAAGAGATAGATGAATTCCTGGACACATATACCCTGTCAAGACTGAACCAGGAAGCAATTCATTCCATGAACAGACCAATAACAAATTTCTGACACTGAATTTATAATACATAGCCACTAACCAAAAAAAAGCCCAAGACCAAATGGATTTACAGCTGGATCCAACCAGATGGACAAAGAAGAGCTGGTGACATTTCTACTGAAATTATTATAAAAAATTGAGGAGGAAGGTCTTCTCCCCCAGCTAACTCAATGAGACCAGCATCATCCTGATATCGAAACCTAGCAGATGTGTGACGAAAAAGAAAGCTTCAGGCCAATATCCTTGATAAACATTAATGCAAAAATCCTCAGAAAAATACTTGCAAACTGAACCATGCAGCACATCAAAAAGCCTATCCACAACCATCAAGTAGGCTTCATCACTGGGATGTAAGTTTGGTTCACATATGTCAATCAATAAATATGATTCATCATATAAAGAAAACTAAAGAAAATCCACAAGATTATCTCAATAGATGCAGAAAAGGCTTTTGATAAAATTAAACATCTCTTCTTGTTAAAACTCTCAATAAACTAGGTAATGAAGAAACATACCATAAAATAGAGCCATCTATGACAAATTCACAGCCAACATCATATGGAATGGGCAAACTCTGGAAGCATTCCCCTTGAAAAGGGCATAAGACAGGGATGCCCTTTCTCATCACTCCTATTCAACACAGTATTGTAAGTCCCAGCTAGAGCAATCAGGCAAGAGAAAGAAATAAAGGGCAACCAGACAGAAAGAGAGGAAGTTAAACTATACCTGTTTGCAGATGACATGATTCTGCATCTAGAAAATCCCATAGTCTTCGTCCCAAAGTTCTTTCGACTGATAAATGTCAGCAAAGTTTCAGGATACAAAATCAATGTATTAAAGTTGCAAGCATTCCTACATACCAATAATAGCCAAGCTGAGAGCCAAATCAGCGATTCAAACACATTCACAATTACCCCCCAAAGAATAAAATACCTAGGCATATAGCTAACCAAGGAGGTGAAAGAGCTCTACAAAGAGAAATACAAAACACTGCTCAAAGAAATCAGAGATGACACAAACAAATGGAAAAAACATTCCATGCTCATGTATAGGAGAAATCAAAATTGTTAAAATGCTCATACTGCTCAAAACAATTTACAGATTCAATGCTATTCCTATCGAACTATCAATTACATTTTCACATAACTAAAAAAACAAAAAACTATTTTAATATTTATATGGAACCAAAGGAAAAAAAGCCCAAATAGTCAAGGAAATTTTAACCAAAAAGAACAAAGCTGGAGGCATCACATAACCCGACTTCAAACTATACTACAGGGCTACATTAACCAAAACAGCATGGTACTGATATAACAAGAGACACACAGACCAATGGAACAGGATAAGCAAACCAGAAATAATGTCACACACAACCATCTGTTCTTTGACAAAGGTGACAAAAATAGGCAATGGAGAAAGAACTCCTTATTCAATAAATGGTGCTTGGATAACTGGCTAGCCATAGGTATAAAACTGAAAACTGGATCCCTTCCTTACACTATATACAAAAATCAACTCAAGATGTATTAAAGACTTTAATGTAAAAACCAAATCTATAAAAACTGTGAAAGACAACCTAGGAAATATCATTCTGAACAGTAAATACCATTGGAACAGTCAAAGTTTTCATGACAAATATGTGAAAAGCAATCACTAAAAAGCAAAGATTGACAAATGGGACCAAATTAAACTAAGGATCTTCTGAATAGCAAAAGAAACTACTAATAGATAGTTACAGACAACCTACATAATGGAAGAAAATGTCTGCAAACTGTGCATCTGACAAAGATCTAATATACAGTATCTATAAGAAACAAATACATTTACAAGAAAAAAATCCCATTAAAGAGTAGGCAAAGGACATACATGAACAGATATTTTTCAAAAGAAGTCATACATGTGGCTAAAAAGCAAATGAAAAAAGCTCAATATCATGGCTCATTAGAGAAATGCAAACCAAAACCACAATAAGATACCATCTCACATCAGTCAGAATGCTTAATACTAAAAAGTCAAAAAATAACAGATGCTGGTGAGGTTGCAGAGAAAAGGAAATACTTCTACATTGCTAGTGTGTGGGTAAATTAGTTCAACTGCTGAGAAAAGCAGCATGGCAATTCCTCAAAAACAGAACTACCATTCAACCCAGCAATCCCATTACTGGGTACATACCCAAAAGAGTATAAATCATTCTACTATGAAGGCACATGCATACATATTTTCATTGCAGCACTATTCCCAATAGCAAAAGCACAGAAGTTTAGAGAAATCATATTTGTACACAATAGGATGTCTGTATCCTTTAACAGCTCTTTATTAAATTTACAATATATCAGGTCGTAGGAATATTTTTTCGACCTAAATGTTGTGATCATACACTATCCCCCTACCCAAATTTAATGGCTTAAAATAACAATCATCTTACTGTATCTCATAGTTCTATAGGTCAGGGGTTTGGTTAGGACTCAGCTGAACAATGCTTTGCTCCATGCAGCATTGACTAAGATCATTTTGTGTGTGATATAGACAGGGTAGGATACAGAATCCAAGATTGCTTCACTCATACTGGTGTCTTCCTCAGGATGGTTGGAAGAAAGGACCATCTGATACTGCTGACAGATTACCTAAATGTAGCTCTCTAGCATGAAGGTCACAGGCTATGAGGGTTTCTTATATGGTGACTCAGTGCCTCCAGAGAGGGTCTGCATTCCAAGAAGTCCAGAGAAAAGGAGCAAGGCTTCTGATAGGCCACACAATTTGGGTAAAGAGTTCTAACAGGGAGGCATTTTTTTATCATTTGGGAGGAAACTGAAATTTAGAGTAGTTAAGATATTTGTCAGAGTACTCAAAATAGTAAGTGGCAGAGCTGAAAATGAATACAGATCTGTCTGATTAAAGAACTACAATCCAACAAAAATAAAATTAAGATAAGATATTTAATCAAGTTTTTGCATTAAACTCAGGAAGATCTATTTGTAACTATTAAGGTGCCTTGTAAAGAATTTAAAAGTTTGGTAATCCACATATTTCCCAGAAGTAAAATGCCTGTTTAGATTTTACTAAACAGAAGCCTAAAAGTAAAGTTACTCCTTCAAGAAGTTTCTCAATGCTCATATGTATCCCTGACCTTGGAGGCTAGAGTCTGGCCCAGACAGAAAAACCTGATTTAATGAATCAAAGATAAACAGAGACTCCAAATGAGCATTTAGAGGAGACAGACTGGGCCTTTTGGGTTATTCCTACATGAACAACTTGACATCCAGTCAAATATTAATTATAACTTATTTGGAAATTAAAATCACTCAAAAGGTATGCAGTGGCCACAAAAACCTACAAATAACAAATTGAAGAGAGAGAGCATATCGGGGGAAAAAGGAACTAGATTTTGCAGTTGATTTCATCCTCTCAGTGACATTTTAGAAAAGCCACTCGATGTCTCCGAATCTTCCTTTGTAAAATGAAGTGGTTAGAATAGATACGCAAAGTGCACTTCTGATACATTCTAATTAATTCATTTTTATTTCTGGGCATTATATTCATTTTCTTTGTACCTATATTAAATAATTTCTACATTTTATATTTGCTGTAAAAGTTGAACTGACCAAAAATATAATTACAATAATTTACTCCCTGCAGTAAAAAATGACAAATCACAGACAATATGCTCTAAGTTGAAAATGTGAATCATAATATAAGATGGTTTTACATTCAGAGATACTAAACTTCATTATCAAATAAATATTAATAGACTTTATTTACTGATAATGTTTATTTTATTCTACAATGGAGATGATCGTTTAGTCTTCTATCTTATTTCCATCAATGATTATTTTAAAAGCTCACTACCTTCTCCAATACAATATTCAGGGAGGGATTAATGTTAGGATAGAGCATGTAGAAAAAATTAGAAACAATAATGTCTAAAATATACATATATTTTAGCCAAAGGAAGTGAAAATGGGACATAATAGGAAACACTTGTATCACTTTGATAATGTTCAGAGTCTCTAAAACTTATTTCAACTTTGTAAAATAAAGGAAAAGTATTTGGAACATGCACCTTCAGTTATGTCAGTTACCCTGCCTGGTTCCTACTTACTAACTCCATTTTCTGCTCACACAATGAACGCTGTATTATATCAGAAGAGGTTGGGACTGGGAATGAATCTCAGCCTTGTCACCTAAGAGCTGCAGGATATGGGCAAATTAGCCTCTCTGCTTTTGTTTAATATCTCTAAAATCAGTTTGTAACCATAAAGTAGAATAACATATATAACAGGGTCCCAAATTATGACTGCACTTGAGAAGCTCTCAAAATACGACTGTCATTATGTCTCTTTGTTAATTTGTCTGCCTGATAATCAGAAAGAAATGTATAGTGTTGCATTAAAAACTGATCTCTTTACTACTGTGTCATCAAAACTGCTTAGAGAATGTTAAGCTCCACACCTATATAACATATAGAGATATATATAAGCTACATATATTGTGTGCTTTGACCTCTGGATAACTACATTCCTTATTCTGTTATGATTAGATACATGAAATTTAATTTTGAAGTGAAGAACAGCTTCTCTTTATTAACCTTGTTTTGCTAGTTGTTACTGCATTCATAGTAGAGTTGCTTTGGCCAATACAATAGTATCCAAATAAACTATGGCCTCACATAGTGACTTTTTTTTTTTTTTTTTTGAGACAGAGTTTCGCTCTTGTTACCCAGGCTGGTGTGCAATGGTGCGATCTCGGCTCACCGCAACCTCTGCCTCCTGGGTTCAAGCAGTTCTCCTGCCTCAGCCTCCCAAATAGCTGAGACTACAGGTGTGTGCCACCATGCCCAGCTAATTTTTGTATTTTCTTTTTTAGTAGAGACGGGGTTTCACCATGCTGACCAGGATGGTCTCGATCTCTTGACCTCGTGATCCACCCACCTCGGCCTCCTAAAGTGCTGGGATTATAGGCGTGAGCTACCACGCCCGGCCTCACATAGTGACTTTTAACTTTCTACCTACAAAAATACACACATACACTGTGGAGACATTTCTTTGTTTTTAATTTTCTCCAACTTCCAATTTGTGCTAAGCGCAAATTCATTGGTCAAGGTAGACTAACAGCAATAACAAAAACCCAGAGAGTCTCATTAGTGTAATACACTACAGGCTTATTTCTCTCTGACTTCATTATCTAGTCAGCAGTGAGACTTTGCTGCATATGATTACTCAGGATCTATGCTACTTCCATTTTACACTTCAACGTGTCATCAGGACTTTGGGGTCCTTCACTGGATTTTCATCATCAGGATGTGAGAAGAAAGATGGAGAGAGCTTCGCAGATAATAAGGAAGGCCTTTTAATGGGCAAGACCTGAATGTGGCTTATTCTACTTTAATCAATATTCCAGTAGCCAGAACCCAGTCACATGATCCCACTCGGCTATAAGATATGCTGGGAAATTTCATTAGGATGAGTGATAAAGAATAAAGGATGGATTTGGTAAACAAATAATATTGTTTCTGATGTAAGACACTATCAATTAGTAAGAGGTACTTATTAAGAAATATCTAATCCTTTAATAACTGAACATGCTTAAATATTCTGAAAATATTAGCGAATATCAAAAGACAAATTATATGCAATATTTAACAGATTTCCAACCCACAAAATCCGTTCTTAAAGAAAAACAAGTGTTTAGGATTTTAAAGAGTCACAAAAGCATTTCCTAATTAGAAATTAGAAAGTTGACAGGAAAAAAAATGTTTAGATTTTATGGTTGGCAAACCATGATGGGAAAGCTGTGGATCAGACTGCTGAAAATAGATACCTCAACTGTGACTAACAATAAGGAAGCCCAAACTAAATTAATGAATATACATGTTGACTTTCAGCTTCAATTCACTGGAATAATTACTTCACATTAACATATCAACAAGCCAGTAATCAACAG
Source organism: Ateles fusciceps (assembly GCA_036589455.1). NCBI lineage: Eukaryota > Metazoa > Chordata > Mammalia > Primates > Atelidae > Ateles > Ateles fusciceps. Next base: position 1,975,181 of record JAZHEH010001419.1, on the reverse strand, counting down.
TCTAAAGTCTCAGGTCACTGACTACTTCTACAAATACATTTTTAAAATTTTTATTATTATACAGCCTTCTGCAGATTTTCTGTCCACATTGTTACATGTTTAATCGCATGGAATCTCGTAAATTCTTATAGAAAGTGTCTTCTTAATGTTAATTTTATCATTATGTTAATGAGAATATAATAGAACTGTACTCTGATAGCAGTGCTGACAGCCAAAGCCACCAATTTATTAGCAACCATCAAATAGCAGCAAGCATTCATCAGTTGCGGACAGACAGCGTAACAATTATATCTCTTTTTTTCCTGACTGACATAGTGGATTGCACTGTTATAGTGTAGACTACAAAGTATTCCAGATATTCCTATTTTTGTAGATTCCTAACAAAACGTGTAACCCTTTCCCACTTTACTGACTTCTTTGTCATAAGGGTTTTTGAAAAAGTCTTAGAGGTTCAGATACTTTTTCATCATAAGTTAGGCAAAGATAATCACATAATATAAGCTCACATTTCATAAATCTTAGTCAAATAATATCACCACATTCACATTTAAAATGTACTTAAATCCATCTGTTTTATTTTTACATATCTTGCCTAGCCTAGAATGGTTTTGATTCTCCCATAAATTGTGTTGCCTATTCAAATCTAATGCACAAGAAAGCCTACTTAAGAAAGCAGGGAAAGGTCCATAATTCTACATCTCAAACGTTAAATTGAATTTAAGTTCATTACTTCCAAAAGTCTTAGAAACTGATTAATATGCAAATAATTTAAAATAATCAGACACAAAAAATGAATTGTTTGGATGTTTTAGAAGTTTTAGAATAAAAGCCTGATTAAAGCATGTGCTCATGAACCAGACCTGGTCCAATCCCTGGGTCCAGCACTTGCTATGTGATCTTGGGTTTACTATGCTGCATTGCCATTCACAAAATGAGAGCATTGATGATACCACCCAAAAAGTAATTGTGATAACTTTGTTAGTTCCAACTTATGAGGCAGTGGAAGAGTGCTTGGTATGTTGTCAATAATATGTGAGTGTTACTATTGTTCCTTTATCTCCTAAGTTTTCTAAATTCAAATTCCTAAACATAAGATACATTTCTACTATTTTTGCAAAATTTTAATTTGATAGGAGTAGAAATGTGGCATTGTTAATAGTATTATTCTCACCCACATCATTACTTACACCCAGAAATGTGATTTAATAACCACTCCCTACATAATTTCTCTTTTTGGATATATTAGCTGCATACATTCTTCTGATTTATCTGCTATGTGATTAAAATACCAGGAATCATTTCTTAGCATTAAATTTTCTTATTTTATTAATTACTAAAAATACTTATTTTACCTATTATGGATGCAGGCTTGACATATGACATATGTGACACCAGATATGGCATGCATTTCCACAGAAAAGGTCTTCCAATCTGGCAGTGAAGATATACATTTTAATCAAATAACTTTTATATAACTCGTATATTGAAAGTGTCATATGATTATTCCATTTTTTAAAAAAGAACCAATGTAATTTTTTCTTCACTGAAATGGTCATTCAGCTACAACTTATATTTTCAGATTCAAAATATGTTTTTCCTAGTTTTAAAATTCAATGCTTTCAATGTAAAACCTTGTGTTTCGGTTTGTTTACAAGATAGTATAGCTCCTTTATCTCTGAAAATAAAAGAATAAATTATATAACTGATTATAATTGTTAACTTTGACTGCCCGGAAGCAAAATATAGCAATGATGTCAATCTTGATGGCAATTATTTAAATGTTTCTTTATGTCATTTCTTAAAAAATACTTTTCGTTATATTTTCCATTTACATATTTTTATTTCTCTTTTTATTAATGACATTGCATATGTCATTTTAATAAATCAGCTAATACTCTACTAAATACTTACCATTTCTTTGTTTTGGGAACATTCAAATTCTTTTAGCTTAAAGTATATTTTCACTTTGTTTTCATAACAATGTTATTTTACTGCTTTAATGATAATCATTAATAAAATGACCCCAAATTGGATTTTTTCTTTTATAATTTGAATTTTTATTTAAATAAATGTTTCTGAACTCAAAAACTATGCAGGGAACTAAAACGGAGGAAACATTAGGACATGTGGACATTTAACACTGAGTGACTTAAAATTTAGAAATTTTGTTAACAGATTATAGATGATAGACTTTATTTGACATATGTCTTTTGCTCTACACAGATCTAAATTTCAATACAAACAAAGATTATACTATATCCCTTATATTGTATTAAGCACTAACTTTTGGTTTTTAACTTTAATTAAAATGAACAGTTTTTAAATTAAAACCATTCCTGATTATTCAAAGCTTAAGAAAATTTAAGAATCATATAAAATAGGCAAAAGTTTGTCAATGATTTTACCTTTCAGTGAAAGATACCTGAATATACTGACTTTATTCTCACAAGTGTCACTGCGAGTTTAAATGCCCAGGTTGGCATAACCCATGACAGGTTATATCCTTCTTTTGAGTTACAGTCAGTGGTTTACAAAAGTCGTAAGGCATGAAGTTGAAAGCCAAATACTCTTAATACTTATGAAGTCAGTAAATCTCATTACTAATCATTACCCTTGAACAAGTTTACGTAGTTCTGTGAAAAGTTCATAGATTTAAAATATATAGCTCTATAATAATATATCATTAAACTACTGTAAATATTTAAACTACTCATATTTCCTATGAAAAACTCAGAGCTCAACTATATAGATATAGATTCATATATATCTCTATATATTTCCTTAGGTTAAAACACACACACATTTTGCAATACATTTTCCTCCATATATTTGGATATATATACAATAACCTTCTTAGGTTACTGTAATGAAAAGTAACAGCATTATCAAATCAAAATCCATTGCCTCCAGCTCAAAAAGTCTTAATCACTACATAATGAATTTCATATTAGGTCCTCAGTCCTATGTGTCTTATCCACCATCCCTAGGACAGGGTCCTTAATCTATTGGTTCTAGAATCATCCTGAGCCAACACATTCATGTTCTGAGCATTAGCATGGAAGAAAAACAAAACAAGAAAGCAGAGGTTTTCAAAGTGTATTATCATTTAACAGCAGCATCAGCATCATTTAGGAACTTACTAGAAATGCAAATTCTCAAGCTCCTCTCCAGACTTACTGATCTAAAACTCCAGGATGGAACTCAACCCATCTGGTGGTGGTGGTGGTGGTGGTGGTGGTGTTTTTTTTAACAAGTCCTTCAAGTGATCATAATGCACCCCAAAGTTTGTGAACCGCTGCTCTAAGGATGTATCCCAGAAGTTACACATCACTTTTCCTCACACACTTAGTCATATGGCCACACAACACTAAAAAGCAGTCTAGGAAGTGTAGTCATTATTTTAAGTAGCCATAAGCCCAGCTAAAAGTCAGGAATTTCACTAGTCTCGTGGAAGTCGAATAATGGTAAGCATTATCACCCTGCACCACCTAATTTTGAAAAGGAAGGGGGTGGGTCACAACTACAGAAAGCAGGATGCTTTTTACGATATTATGCTTTTTTCATTAAAATTTTTACTTTTGTTGAAAATGGTTTTGATTAAAAAAAGACTGCTAGCTTTCTGTATTTAGTGGTTTTAAAGACAGTTCTTTTCTCTTATTCAATTTTTAAATCTTACACGAATCATAGGGAATGGGGATTTTTCTCTCCATTTGAAAGATAAGAAAACTGAAACTTCCAAATTATAGGTTACCTTACTCAAGATCTCATGCACCTAGTAGGGGGAATCAGATCTAGAAATCAGGTTTCCTTACCCAAAGCACTTTACACATTTTGTTATGTCACATCTATTTAATGAGATGTAACTTTAACATTTCAGCACCTTAGTGTTCCTCTTTTCTTTTCCTGCCTTCCTAAGCATTGTTTTCCTGGAAGTGTTCACCAAGAAAATCTTGAAACCTTCTAAAATGTGAAGGCTAAAATAATAGTTTATGCAGCAAGACTAAAAGAACTTTACAATTATAATACTAATCAGAATGAGATACACTTCACATTTTCCTCTATTTCTTGCTTATATTTCAATAATTGAAACCTCAAAGAAATAACCAGATTTTAATAACTGAGAAATGTTAACAACTCAAGATACATAGCTGCCTAGCACTAATATTTCTAAACTTTGATTTGAAGTTAAACTAATGTGATAGAGCAATCTTTAAGAGACGATGACAACTGATGTTAAATTGTTGCTTGCTTGTTCTTCCATTTAAAACTGTGAAAATAGTTGTTATGACAGGCACTATAATGAGAATAGAAACTGATTAAAAGTTACCGTTTACTTTTGATATCGTGACCAGAATATTAAATTCTACTCAAGTCACCCTTTAATGGTTTGGAAATATTTATTGCTAGGGTTCTAATAACAGAAACTGATGATTTGCTCTAGCATTTCATAATTTCCATCTGAAAACAAAAACAGCTATGTAGTTTACAAGTATGAAACTAAATATAACACAGTCAACATAACGCGTGTCATCAGTAACCATATATTTTAGAACACAGAAAAAAAGAACATTATTGAAAGGATGTATGAGTTTAATGCTACATAGCAGAGAGTAAACTCCTTATATTGTGACTAGTATAGGTTTTCTAATGCTTTAAGGGTCAGCAGCGTGGAGGGTTATCTGGCCGTGACATAGGCAACGTCAGAGGTAACCCCTTTGCTCTGTGCATGCTGTGTCTGAAGTGATACAGCTACTGACCCAAAAGACCCATTTTCAATCTCAGAATTGAAATTTTTCTCTGAAGAGGTCCTAGATACAAAAAAGAAGAATTTGGCATTACTACTCCTGTGGGAAAGAATGTTCATAAAAAAGGTCATAAACAAATAGCTGTAATTTTATGAAACGATAAGATTTAATCAGCATTCAGAAGGAATGGAATAAAACTACTATACCACCCTAAAGAGGGGGAGAAGGAAGTGATCATTCTGCCTCTACAGAGCACAGATCACATGATGATAATAATTATACCATGCTACCATATGTTGAAATTCATATTATGATTAGATCCTATGTCAAGTATTATGCACACTATCTCAGTTAATCTTCATTGCCTATCATTCCGTTTTTATTTTATTTACTTTTTGAGATTGAGTCTTGCTGTGTCACTCAGGCTGGAGTACAGTCTGATCTCGCCCCACTGCCACCTCTGTCTCCTTGTTCAAGCGATTCTTGTGCCTCAACCTCCCAGGTAGCTGGGATTACAGGCACATGCCACCATGCCCGGCTAATTGTTGTATTTTTTGATAGAGAAGGAGTTTTGCCATGTTGGCCAGGCTGGTCTCAAATTCCTGACCTCAAGTAATCCACCCACCTCGGCCTCCCAAGGTGCTGGGATTACAGGAGTGAACCATTGCTCCCAGCCTACTCCTTTTTTAAAGAAGGATCAGAATTATAGAAATTCAGTTCTTAAAATCATATCATTATAGCAGGGAAGTAGCTGTATAGCCAAGGATTATATTTCTCAGCTCCCATTTCTATACAAGTAAGTTTGATGCTGGGTTCTCACCAATGAATAAAGATGACTGTGTCACTTCCAGGTCAAGATAGTTAATAAGCTAGTAGGCTTCTCTAGTTTCTCTTATTCTACCCATCAAGTGGATTTGAGGCCTTATTCAAGGCAGGAGCTACGAGACGGCAGAGGCCTAGCTCCCTGAATCATTTTGTGTTGGAGAGCCACTTTGCATTTTTATTGTTTAAGTTGTAGATATATCTGGGTTTCTCTTTTACACTTGTGTAACTCTAACTACTACAGCCAATAAATACTGAAATATGAAATAAACCCAAGTTTGTCTAATTATTGGACCCAGGTTGGCTTGTATACATTCTCCTGCTGTACCTGGATGAGTCTAAGTAGAATTCCTCAATGTTGTAAGATGGCTTCTTCCATCAAGGAGTCACACTTTAAGTTGAAAAGAGCACTACTAATAGTAGCAGCTAGTTGTTTTATACCCTAAGAGGAGAATGCTAGTAACTCAACAAATAATAAGAATCATAATAATAATAGAACTGCTGAGTTAATTCACTTAGCCAGATTTATAGGTATACTATTGCCTTCCACATTCATTGAAAGAAACAGATCTCAACATCTCTATTCAAGGGAAAACTCAAACATTTTATTTTTTTCTCAGGCCTAAGCCTAGTCCTCCAAGACAATTTATAGAAGCCGTGCATTTGGGGTTTAGGGAAGGGAATCCATATACTGACAGGACTAAAACTGTGATCTCCATTTGATTAACATTTTGTCTATAGTTATGTCTCCTGTTGTCACTCTTGCTCCAACCTTCTCTATGATATCCCCACTGCACAGCACAATGACAGGCACAGAGTAAGACCTGGGTGTACACACACACTGTTAAATAGAAGAAAGAGTAAAATCAAAGCTATGCTTTCCCAGGGAAAACGTTCTATCTTTTGTTTATTTTGTTACATGTGGTGATAAAATGTTAATTTTTTTCTTATTTAAAAAAAAAAAACCTTATTAACCAAAAATATAGCATTTTTATAAAAACCCCAACATTTTAATTGCGAATATTCCAGTACACCAAATTCTCTATCCCAGAGGTTCTCAACCCATCAAAAGCAAGTGGGCCTCATCACCCTTCGTACCCCTCAGCCCCGCAACAAGCAGCAGATGTTCAGGCCAGATACAACAACACTAACTCAGAACATACAGATAGGAAGACTCAATTGTTATCTTTTTCTTAAAGTACTACAATGATAAGATACAACCAGACTGAGGGTCATCTTCACAGCAACAAAAATACATAGGCTTCACAATAAATATATTAATATAATAACAAATAGCTAACATTCAATGAGTGTATAGTGGGTCCACACTAAGTGAATGTGGTCATTCTCCCTTTAACCACCACAAATATTATTTAACAGAGATATTAGCCTAATCTCACAGAATAGAAAACTGAAGGTTTGAAAGACTGAGTATATTTTTCAGGGTTACAAAGTCATTAAATGAGGACCCCTACATTCAACTATTTTCTCTTGGGTACACAGAGTCTATGCCTTTGAATTTCTGTATAGACTTCCTATGCAAAAAACCTCCACAAATAGGTTTATATAAACAGTTGTCCCACTTAGTCTAATTTACTGAGATTCTTAGGATAACATTTGCTCTGAGTGGATGGACTCTTCTTACAAACCATGATCCAGCATACATTGATCTCCAGAGATTTTTTTTATGGTTATTGATATTCTGATCCATAGTCGGTCTTAATATTGTTTCCAATTAGCTTTGGGGGACCCCTTTCAAGCTAATGCATAGCACAGAAAATGGCAAAGACTTCTGAGACTATGGGCTTTTCCATATTATATATGGAACATAAACGGAAAACCTATTTTGCAAAATGCTCTACTGTCTGAAAATTGATCAGGATGGGAAAATCACATAACCTAATTTTCTTGGGACAGTGTTGGTTTGTGCCTGTTGTCCTAAGAAAATGGAAAAGGGAAGAGTAATATCTTAACTCCAAGGCTTTTGTGAAAATTAATACAAATAAATTTTTTGGCAAGTGGCTGCACCTGCTAAATATACCATAAATGTTCAGTATTATTACTGTAATTATTAGTGTAAACATGTGTTAAAACATCTAACTCTTTTATTCTCTACCACATATATTTGTAAATTTTTATTGGCTCTAAAAGTACATGGTTTCAAATATTCCTATTGTTCCTCATTCTATCTAAAAAAGTGATTTAAAAAATAAATCTCAAGTGTCTCTGGAAATTGTTTTTACTTGTGGCAATTCTGCTCAGCCAATGAGCCCATTATGAATCCCAATTTCAGGTAACGGAATGTTTAAAATTGAGGAAATGACTCCATTACCCAAGCTGAAACACAATATTTCAGCTTTATATGTACTATATCAAAAAGAACATGGCAAATAGGTGCTTCCCTTGTGAAATGCAAGCAAATTAAATTCAGGTCATATGAGGCAATAAATTAGCATTTGTTTTTTAGTTACTGTAGATTGCCTTTTCCCTTCCATTTCTTGAATTTTCAAATCTTATATGTGCTATAATTTACACACTTATTGAGCTGAATATATTGTAACACATTATAAATTGAGAGCAAAAAAAATTACAATGTCTAACTACCCTTTTATTTATACTGTAATGCCCACAGGAGAAAAAATATGTGAATTTATACTGTGATCTACAAGTAAATATAGAAAATGTATAAAGCCATAATTTATATACAAACAATCCATGCTATTTCTAATTTTTAATTTCAAAAGCTTGACAGACAGCATTTGTTATAAAACATCCTTGTCAAAATAATCTAATAAAAAAGATAAAAATTAGTAACTAAATCCATTTGAACCAGTTTGAAATACATGAAGTAACAAATAGTTTATTACAAATAAATTAAGGCAAATTCCCTATTCTTTTTTCTAGCATGAAGGGAATATAATAATTTTGTGAAAAAGACCTTTGATATGATATGTCTGTATTAGGACATAAGATAGGAATAGCAATTATAATAATTAAATATAATTACATTAAAAATAATTAGTACTTAAAGTATCAATTGTAGTGTACTACTCAGTAATTAAATATGGACAAAATTTCAAAAAAATTTATATTGCTTTGTCCCTTATTCAGGAAGTGGTGAAAATAATCTCCCTATGTGTTTTCAATTAAACCAGCAAAATATCAGTTTCCATGTTTTTAAAGTTAGATAAGTCATAAAACTAATGACTTCCTCAGCTTTCAAAGTGGTTCCAGTTTGATGGGTGTACCAAACGCTCTAGGGAAGTCACTTCCTACTTCTAGAGATTCCTATGGTGAAAGCTGGCTCTGCCGTGGAGCCGCATGAATAGCAGAATAAGATTTTATTATCATTTACATATAACAGGACTTGAAGCTACTGATAGACAAATCCAGAGGAGAACCGGCATCGATCATTTCGATTTCCATTTATTTGGGTAGTTCCTTTTGAAAACAATGTGTGCAACCGGAAAATGATGGATTTCTGAGACTTTGGAATGCTCCACATTTTGGGAGTAACATCTAGGGGAAAGCTATTTTGCATTAATTTCAAATTGTTGATATTCCACCAACAGAAACATTACAGTATTAAAAAAATGAGTAAAGAAAAAATAACCATATACACTTTTGACTCAAGTATGATTTTAATTTCTAAAAATTAAATTATGTCAATTGTTTAAAAAGTGAACTGTGAAAAGACCATGTAATAGTCAGCATCTTATTAAAAGTCTGATATTTGTTAACTATTTTGACATAGTAATTTCTTAATTTTATTGTTTGTTTTTCAGACATGTAAGAGTTAGACCTTATATTCAGTCAGATCTCGCTGGTACAGTGTCACAAATTGTTTAAGTATGAAATGCTTTTCTACCAATTGGTAAAACCTGGTTTCCAAACTTCCTGAGTGACCACTCTGCCACACCAGTATCTCTCCTGGTTTTCTTTGTCCTGTCCTCTTTAACATTTGAAAAATAACCTTAGCATGGAAGATGGTAAGAACTCTGCTTCGGCCCTAAAGCCAATTTCTATTCAGTGCCTTATTGGTGATAAAACATACTGAATGCTGCCCTTAGAAAGATCTCTTCTAAACCATCAGCAATCCTTTTCCCAAACTTCCTTAGTGTCTGGAGTGTCACACCAGACGTTGCTTTTAGCTAGGACCCCTTCCATATGGCATGTTGAGCAGTACAGCCAACCGAGCACTGGTAGAGTGACTAGTGTTTATCAGCATTTGAGGGAATCAAGCGACACAGACACTGGGAGGAAACTGTAGAGGCTGACAATCAAAGTACAAAGGAATGAAGAAAACCCAGTCCTGAGATCTAAAGTGGAGAGTAACCCAGAAGAGGAGGAGGAACACAAGAAACTGGAAACAAAGTAGAGGCAGGGGAAATGGAAACGTCAAACACAAAAGTATGTCTCAGGAAATCTGTCCTCAGGTGCAGGAAGATGAGAAACAAGACTGAGAGAAATGAACCATGAAAGTCCTTCTAGCTGTATAGCTGGAGTTCAGGCATGGTCTCCAGAGAACCCACAGACCTGAGGAACAAACAGCTCCAGATATCTAACAATGGAGACAGAATGAGTCCCAAGAAGGCAGACTGACCTCACATGAATAATACTTGCTTAGTGTTTGCCAAAAAGTTGGTAAGATTAATTAATTGTCCATCAATTTATAATGATTGAAATTTCAGCATGGACATTACGGTCACATAGCCTTCCATTCAATTTCTGGAAGCCTGCTTACTAATTCTGTATCCTCAGCAAGTGATTTAACCTCCCTTAAGATGTTTCTTCAACTGAAGAATGTTTTTGCAAAATGAAGGTACAAGTATTTTTAAATTGCTGTGGACTGATCAGTACTCAATAAATGAAAACCGCATTGTAATGATCACATTAAACAGTAAGGAGACTTCATCAGCAGAGACTGATATTCTGCCAGTGAGATCTCTTTGGTCTCAGGAATGGACAGAAAGAAGTGGTTACACTACCATCATTTCAGAAGACGCTCTAACTGAGGAAGCTGTTAACACATTCCACTTTATGAAGACCCTTTCAATGAGCAGAAATTTGCTCTACATTACTTAGGTGAAAAATAATGTATACTTTTTGTATTTTCCGTTTTCTAAATCAATTTCATATGCTTCTGCACACCCATCTGCCTGGCTAGTGTCCCTTTCCCTTTTGTTAAGGGCAAAAAGTACCTCTGGCTTCTTATCCAGTATAAAAATCTTGGGAAAAAGAAATCAGTTTTCAGTTCAAGGAAGGTTCTCATCCGCCATGTCTTTTTGGTTTGATCATCATGTCCACTCTCCCATGCTAAATTTAGCCAGTGGGACCCTTGCTGCTCTTCCAAAGGTACTGAACTTGAGATTCAGTCCTCAGATACACATCTCCATCAGAAGTCTAGACATAACATCCTCATCAAGGTTCCCAGGGCCTATTGCAGTTTGGAACAGAGGAGGCTCCATGCACAGAAGCTTCTCCACAGCTGTCTGTAAATTCCAGGAGTCCACTTCACCTACGGCAGCACAATCCTTGCTTTTCTAGGCCATCCATGCCCTTTCCTTCCCACGGGCTAGCTATCTTGAACAAAAGCAGTTTAACTTCTGTCTGGCAGGAGTAGTGTCCACAATGAAGGCAAGGCTGCTTTGTGACATGCCCATAGGAAAACAAAACTTAACGTGTTTTTCCATCTGACCATATTCAACATGCTTTGCAGGGACACTAAAAGCAACAAATCTTATTCCTACAATAATAACTGCATATGATTTAATTACCCAAAATAATTTTAAGAATATGCAATTTAATGATGAGGAAAATGGAAACTTTTAAAAAAATTCTATAAATTATAGATCAGAACATTCTTTAGATATGTAAATTGGTACTTCATTAAAATATATTCCTCAGAATAATAAATTCTCCATGTACAAAATCTTTTGATTTTTCCCCATGGTATAAATTTATTCAATAAATGTTATTTAAATATCCATTTAAACATTTAGGATATTCAAAATGTTAAATAATAAAATATAACCAATGAATGTTAAAAATTACTATTAACATATGTATGCATATAAGTATGTATATGTGCTTATGTGTATATTTCCTTGTAAACCACGTAACTTAATGCCTTTTCCATTTCCTAAGTTTATTACTACGAAGTGGGACAATAATAATTTTAATATTGTAAACTTTATTAAAAACGTTATGTGAAATATATTTAGTATTTCTGTTGCTTTAAAATTCCACACTTCATAAAATTAATGAATTTTAAAATTAGCTTTTAGTAAGTCCAATGAAGGTAAACTATAATTTAAGGAACACCTGCTCAGTATATATCTAACCTATAATGGAATGTAAATACTGAAGAAAATGAGGTTTTGTTAGGCTCAAAAATTTTAAGGGACAATATTATAGCTCAAGACCTTGAAACCTATTACATGATGATATTGCATTAATCCAGTAATTTGCAGAAAGGCTTAAAATAATAATTTATAGTGATATCCTGAGGTCAGGAGTTCAAGATCAGCCTGGCCAACATGGTGAAACTCCATCTCTACTAAAATACCAAAGTTAGCCGGGTATGGGCAGGTAATACCAGTTAGTCAGGAGGCTGAGGCAGGGAAAGTCACTTGAACCCTGAAGGAAGAGGTTGCAGTGAGCTGAGATCACGCCATCGCACTCCAGCCTGGGTGACAAGAGACTCCATCTCACATATATATATAAATGACATCATATAAATAAAAGCTCACAAGTCTGAATTTTCCATTTTATCTCACCAATTTCTAAGAAAGAACTTCCTAATTCATTTTACTGACATTAGGAAAATATACTCAGGTAGTAACTGAAAAGAGATGAAGAGTAGTTTAAGAAGTAAAAATAAAAATCCAACCAAAACTCAGTTTTATTTCTCAGTCCTAAAAAGTACAGTGTATAGGAAACAACAACAAATCTAATTATGCAGCAACATTTAACTCACACTATCACTCTATTTTATCTGAGTAGCTGTAGTAAATTCTTTCGGATAAAATGTTTAAGGTCTATAAGATAAAGGTAAATCTGTGACGTATACTAGGATATATTAAGCTACTGTGATGTCTAATTCATATAAAGCATGTATCACAGAGCAGTGGATACTCTCCAGTATCCCCAAAGTAACTTGTTTAAGGTCACATCCAGCCATTGCATAGGGTAATCATTGTGCATCTGCTATTTCTACTTTTCAAAAGTGGCCATGTCACTTTATGTTTATAGCAGAATTTCTTTAAGTTTGATATTATGACTCAGTTTTGTCAGAATTCTTCAACCTTTTCACTCGAGCCACGATTTTCTGAGACAAAGGTAGAGCTGGCAAGAAGAGGACATATATTTCCTAACACTGAGTTCATGAAACTATGTTTAAAAATAGAACTAAATTCTGTATTATGACTGAGTATCTAACTTGTATAAATTACCTTCTAATAAAAATTTCCTTATAACATTTGATTTAATTGATCTTATTAAGCTAAGCACAGTATTCAGTTATAAAATGCTATTTGATGTCATTTCAAAGTAGAATATTTTGAAGCAATCGTGTGTCTTGTGATCTTAAAATATTTTAATGGTAAACTTCATCTATACATAGTTGAAGTACTGAAAGTATTTCTGTGTAATTAGTCAAACTATGAAATAAATATTTTGCTAAGAAATTCTAAGGCCTTTTAAAAATATTATTGTTTTAGACTCACAAGTAGTTTTTGGAATGCTTAGATAACTAAAGTTTTAAAATAATAATGTTTTTGTACCAGTACCATTCTGTTTTGGTTATTTGCCCTATCACACAGTTTTGAAAAGCAGGTAATGTGATGTCTCCCCCATCTTTTTTTTTTCTGCTTAGGCTATTTAGGCTCTTTTTTGATTTCCTATTTGGGCAGTATGGCCATTTTAATGATGCTGAGTCTTCCAATCCATGAGCCTGGGATGTTTTTCAATTTATTTGTGTCATCTCTGATACCTTTCAGCAGTGTTTTGTAATTACCCTTGCAGAAATCCTTCACCTCCTCAGTTAGCTGTATTTCTAGGTATTTTAGTCTTTTTGTGGCTACTGCAAATAGGATTGTGTTCTTGATTTGGCTCTCAGCTTGAATGTTATTGGTGCAAATAAATGTCACTGATTTTTGTACATTGATTTTGTATCCTGAAATAATGATTGGTACTGTCTGGATAAAATTAAAGTTTTGCCTGTTGCATTCAACCCAGCAAGACATTTGAGCAGTGTGCAAAATGCAAATTACTCTCTACAGAATAGCATTTCTAGTATGATATTAAAGCAAAGTTACAGAGAGGAGTTTGTGTTATTCCAAGGTATGGTACTAGGGGTATGGACATTAGTGTGCATGCGTGTGTGTGTCTGTGTTTGTGTTATAAGGGCTGTATGATTAGCTGGACAAAGTCAAGGATATTTGGCTCTAACTTTTGTTGTGCATGACACAAATAAATTTAGCAATTGACGATTTGTACATAAACATATCCAAGATTTATGTGAAATTTTGCAATGGATGAAAAGTAGATTGAGTCTCAGTATAATAGAGCCTCTTCTCCCTTGTACATGCACTCTCTCTCTCTCAACACACACACACACAGCCCTCTTTAAGAAATAAAAGTACCTCCCCTATCCAAAACTTTGATGAAGCATTTAAGAGTTTGACATGCATCTGCTACTCTCTGTACGGTTTTTTATGTTACCTGTTGTTTTCATTTTGCTTCATATCATGGACATGTTTCTAGCTCAGATTTACCTTGTAATTTTTACTAGTAAGAATTTCATGTATGTATATACAATAACCTCATTTACCCATTTTTCCACTAATGAACTTTCAGACTTTTTCATTAATGATTCAGTGACTATCTTTGTGTATATATGCTTGCAAATTTGTGCAGTGTGTGTTGAATAAATTTCTAAAAGTGAAAATGCTGGAAATGTATATTTTAAGAAAGATTTTAAGTTGTGGTAAATACTCATTTGTGGGTAGTACTGAATACAAAAAGTACAGATTTGGGTAGAAGAAACAAGATTCAGAGTAGAAAAAAGAGCTGGGAATCATTTATCAACATAGTTTGATAAAAACACTACAGAGAAAGGTAGGTGGAAGTAAAAAAGGTAAGAAGCTCAGGATAAGTCTTGCTATGCCCTATGTCGGAGGTTTTGCAGAAGTGGTGTAAACCATGAGCAAGAGAGGACTGTCCAGAAAGCAAATGCCAAAGAGAGTCAAAACCAACAAGTGGTCGATAATCCTCAAAGATTAAGAGTAAGCAGTCTTAATTCTAAAACAAAAGGGTTACTGGAATCAACCTATGAGATCACTGTCACACTTAAGAATGGTTTTGTAAAATACTTGTGATGAAGATATAAATTAGGAATGCCAGGCAGAGACAGAGAAGTGGAAGTAGAACCATGTTTCACAAAAATGTATGGTAGGGGTAGGGAAAATAAATTTGAGGCAGCATGTGTCTTAATAAAAGACACTGGTTTAAATAAGTTGAAGGAGATTAAGCACAATTGTTAAATCTTAGGGCAAATTAGCTGGGGTTGCATAATTTACTCTCATATGGTAGATCTGAGTTATAGATAAAATATTAAGTTAGAATGGACAAATTTAGGGACTCAAAGGTATTTTATTATATACCATAAAGCCAAAGCATTTTCTAATTGAAATATCTGTAGCATGAGAAAAAAAGTGAGGTTATAAAAAGTACTGAAGGCTGTTAAATTTAACCAGACTGATTTCAAAATAATTATAGTAAAATTTAATACTTTCATTTTAAAAAGTAAAAAACCATGTTGTTTGTCAATACTGAATATATTTAACTGTATTTAGTGGCAGTTTTGTCAGATAAAAGAAAAAACAAACATGCAGTACTAATTGTGCCACAGGCCAGAGACAAGACTAAATATTCACGGGTATTTTTATTTTACAGATGTTACATGCATATCATTGATTCTTCTAAGTGACTGGCAGATCCTAAATAAAATTATTAGGATAAATAGTAGAATTTTATACTAATGTGAAAGTCAAGAAATAAACTGCCCTGGAAGTGATTAAAAGTTTCTTAAATGAAAGCTTTAAAGGTAGTGTATACATGGGCAAAATCCGAAGAACACATAATATGGATGAATAAAAGCAGGAAATAATTGAGCACACACTAAACAATTTTTAGAAAGATAAAGAGTAAATTATGTTTAATGAGTATTTTCATTTTAATACTATTATTATGAAAACTTATCAAATGAATATATATAATATGTATATAACATAAAAATCAAATGAAATAAATAACAGGCTATTCAGCACATTTTTCTGCTTTCTTCATGTGTGAATCCCATAACTACTTCATAAATATTTTTTGTAGTAGTGTTTTTTATTTTTCCAACATTAAAAGTAATACATGTTCATTTTTGAAAACTGAAAATAAAGTACAAAATGTGAAATAAATCACAACTGCTAAAGCGATTATAAGTGTTCTTACCACAAAAATGAGATATGTGAGGTGATGCATATGCTAATTAGCTCAATGGAGCCATTCTACAATGTATACATATTTCAAAACAGTATGCTATACATGATAAACATATATATTTTTTACTTTTCAATCAAAAATTAACTAAAACAGAAAAGCAACAATTTTCAAAATGATATATGCTCATTTTATAATTGCAAAAAAACCTTTCAATTTCCAAAGTTTAACATATAATATTTTGATAAACTTTCTTTTAAGTTGGTATATACATTTTCTTCCCCATATTTTAGTTTATCAAAATGTATCAGCATTTTCTAAAATTATTTTTAAAACATTTTAAAATTATAACATTTAAAATATTAATTGATGCATGAAAATTCTATTATTGTTATTGTATATCATAATATTGATAAACTCATATATAGACATCTAGATAACTGATAATTTCTTTTTAAATAATACTATCATAAATACAAGTTCTAATTTTTATGTGTGCATATATCTTTAGAATAGAAATGGAATTACATGGTTAAAGTGTATTGACATTGAAGGCCTACTGGTATGGTGGCCAATTCTGTCCTGAAATGACTACATCAATGTATACTTACACTAGAAATGTGTAAGTGTGCCAATTTCAACCTAACCTAGAAGGAAAAAATACATATGATCATTTGTAAAGGATGTATTAGTGTAATACAGAGAAAGAGCTATTTCCTTGAGTATTATATTTGATTCTGAACACTTTCACAGTGTATATTAGCTTTTTGTAGTTTTTAAGAAATGTTTGTTTGAACTGCTGTTTTTGTTCTTTGCCTGATTTTCTATTGAGGTAGTAGCATTTTAAAATAACTTATAAAAGCCTTTTACATGTTAAAATCTTTAAGCCTTCATCTGTAAAGTTATAATTTATTTGTAATTTTTCCTAAAATTTTGGAAGATATTTTAAAATTTTCATCTGTTTGAACCTAATTTCAATAGACCCATTAATTCTGCATTCTTATCTGTCTAAACTCCTGAGACCAAGAATATTCTGCATTTTTCTTGTTACACCTTTTTAGTGCCAATTTGACAAAAATCTTTTTCTTTCCATATATGAATAGAGCATTTTGTTGAGGAATACAAAACTAAACAAAACTATAGCAAGTCACCTCCACATTTAATAAAATCAGTAGGTGTAAAACTATACAAAAGTACTTTCAGTTTTTATAAAAGAGTGAATCATTACTATTTAAAGTCTGTTTCTCACCTTATGGTGTACATACAGCTATTAAAGTATATAAGCATATGTCTACATGCTTTGTCTCAAATGCTCAAGTTAAGCCTATATATTGCAAAAAAAATTGAAACGTGATGTATAATTTCCCAGTTTTGCTAACATTACTATCAATATGTATGTTATCTTTATTTTTAAATGAGCGAGAAATTCAAACAAGCAAAAACAACACACGTGAAACATTGTATGTGTCATAACATGTATATTTTATATATAAGCACTATATACTCTTAAATTGAGAGTTTGGGAGAATATTCATTTCTTACTATAAGCTACGTATTTGTAGTTCAATTTCTGAAGTCATCAACTGTATTTCTTCATATACAGTAATTTCAGTTCTTATAAGTGTTACACATGTTTGTACATTCCCAAGTTTAGGCTCATTATATACTCTTTGAATATTCTCTTCCAGATGCCTCTTGCAAAAATAGTTAGTGAAAATGCTGATTATGTGATATAAGCAGTTTTGGAGAGGTCTCTGGCTTTCGATGATAAAAACTACTTACTTCTGAGGTGAGTTTTGTTGGGAAAATTGTTTCATTACAAAGAAAAAACCAATATATGAAATGGCTGCCATATCCTGCCATTAACTCCCTCCTCCACATTCCCAAACTGAGCTGTTGCAGCTTGATTTGAAAGTTACTTCCAGTACCATCGTGTTTTGCATCCATTTTATAACCAGGTCTGGGAAGGTCACATTATTTCATTAAGTGCAGTGCTAATACAGATACTCATTGGAATATTGTTATTATCTTTTAAAATGTGGCATATAAGAAGCATTGGTGAATCACAGGCATACCACGGAGATAACGGGTTCAGTGACAGACCACTCCAATAGACTGCATTTCACAATAAAGCTAGTCACAGAGAGCCTTTGGTTTCCCAGTGCATATTAACGTTATGTTTACACGATAGCACATTCTATTAAATGTGCAATAGCATCATGTCAAAAACAGTGTATGTACATTAATTTTAAAAACCAATCTAACAATCATACGAGCCTTCAGTAACTCATAATTTTGTTGCTGGTGGAGAGTCTTGCTTCAGTGTTGATGGTTGCTGACAGATCAGAATGGTAGCTGCTGAAGGCTGGGGTGGTTGTGGCAAATTCTTAAAATAAGACAATAAAGTTTGCTGCATCAGTGGACTCTTCCTTTCATGAAAAATTTCTTTGTAGCATGCAATGTTATTTGATAGCATTTTACCCACAGTGTAACTTTTTCCAAAACTGGAGTCAATCCTCTCAAACCCTGTGGCTGCTTTTATTTTTTTTTAACTGTTACGTTCAGGGATACATGTGCAGGATTGTTAACAGGTAGACTTGTGTCATAGGGACCTGTTGTACAGATTACTTAATCACCCACGTATTAAGGCTAGTACCTATGAGTTGTTTTTCCTGATCCTCTCCCGCCTCCCACACTCCACCCTCTGAAAGGCACCAGTGTGTTTTGTTCCCCTCAATGTGTCCATGTGTTCTCATCATTTAGCGCCCACTTATAAGAGAGAACATGTGGTATTTGGTTTTCTGTTACTGTTTTAGTTTGCTAAAGATAATGGTTTCCCACTCCATCCATGTCCCTGCAAAAGACATGAGCTCATTCTTTTTTGATGGCTGCATGGTATCTGACGGTATATGTCTACCACATTGTCTTTATCCTGTCTATCACTGATGGGCATTTAGGTTGATTTCATGTCTTTGCTATTGTGAATAGTGCTGCAGTGAACATAAGCATGCATATATCTTTATAAGAGAATGATTTAGATTCTTTTGGGTATATATCCAGTAATGGGACTGCTGGTTCCAATGGTGTTCCTGTCTTTCTGTCTTTGAGGAATCGCCACACTGTCTTCACAATGGCTGCTGCTTTATCAACTAAGTTGATGCAACATTCTAAATCCCTTGTTGCCATTTCAACAATGTTCACAGCATCCTCAACAGGAGTAGATTCCATCTCAATAAACCATTTTCTTTGCTTATCCATAAGAAGAACTCCGCATCCATTCAAGTTTTATCATAAGATTGCTTCTGTTCAGTTTACCTTCAAGCTCCACTTTAACTGTAGTTCTCTTACTATTTACACAACATCTGCAGCTACTTTCTCCACTGAAGTCTTCAACCCCAGAAACTACCCAAGAGGGTTGGAATCAACTTCTTCCAACTCCTGTTAATGTTAATAATTTGATTTCCCATAAATCACAAATGTTCCTAATGGCATGTAGAATGGTGAGTTTTTTCCAGAAGGTTTTCAGTTTATTTTGCCAGATTCATCAGAAGAATCACTATCCAGGGCAGCAATAGCCTTGAAAAGTCTATTCTTTTTTTGTGTTTGAGACAGAGTCTTATTCTGTCGCCAGGTGCCAGGCTGGAGTGCAGTGGCACAATCTCGGCTTACTGCAACCTCCGCCTCCTGGGTTCAAGCAATTCTCCTGCCTCAGCCTCCCAAGTAGCTGGGACTACAGGCACACACCACCACGCCCAGCTAATTTTTGTATTTTTTTAGTAGAGACGGAGTTTCACCATGTTGGCCAGGATGGTCTAGATCTCTTGACCTCGTGATCCGCCTGCCTCGGCCTCCCGAAGTGCTGGGATTACAGGCTTGAGCCACCGCGCTCGGCCGAAAGTGTATTCTTAAATGCTAAGATTAAAAGTTGAAATCCCTCCTTGATCTATGGGCTATAGAACAGATGTTGTATTTAGCAGACATGAAAACAGCATTAATCTTGTACACCCCCATCAGAACTCTTGGGTGACTAGATACATTGGCAACGTGCAGTAGCATTTTCAGAGAAATCATTTTTTATGAGCAGTAGTTCTCCACAATGTTTGGTAAATCATGCTATAAATAGACGAGCTGTCATCGAGGCTTTGTTGTTCTGTCTACCGAGCACAGCCAGAGTATATTCACCATAATTCTTAAGGTTCCTAGGATTTTTGGAATGATACATGAACACTGGCTCCCACTTAACATCACAAGCTGCATTAGCACCTAATAGCAGAGTCAGTCTGTCCTTTGAAGCTTCAAAATCAAGCACTGACTTCTCCTCTCCAGCTGTAGAAGTTCTAGAGAGCATCTTCCTCCAATACAATGCTGTTCTGTCTGAAATTAAAATCTGTTGTTAGTGTAGCCACCTTCATCCATTATATCAGCTAGAAATTCTGGGTAACTTGCTGCTGTCTCTACAACAGCACTTGCTGCTTCCCCTTGCATTATGTTACGGACATGGCTTTCATCCTTAAACCTCACGAAGCAACCTCTGTTAGCTTCCAACTTTTCTTCTGCTGCTTCCTTACGTCTCTCAGCCTTCATAGAATTGACGAGAATTAGGGTCTTTCTCTGGATTAGGTTTTAGCTTAATGGAATGTTGTGGCTGGTTTGATCTTTATCCAGATCATTAAAACTGCCTCCATCTCAGCAATAAGGCTCTTTTGCTTTCTTATCATTTGTGTGTTCAGTGGTGTAGAACTTTTAATTTTCTTTAAGAACTTTACCTCTGCACCCACAATTTGGCTATTTGGCAGAAGAAGACTAGTTTTGAGCCTATTTTGGCTTTTGACATGCCTTCTCATTAAGCCCAATCATTTATGGCTTTTGATTTAAAGTGAAAGATGTGACACTCTTCCTTTCACTTGAACGCTTAAAAGGCTACTGTAGAGTAACTAATTGGCCTTATTTCAGCAGTGTAGTATCTAGGGAATAGGCATCCCCAAGGAGAGGGAGAAAGAAAGGTGAACAGCCAGACGGTAGCGTAGTCAGAATACACACAACAAGTGTGGATTAAGTTCACCATCTTTTATGAACGTGGTTCATAGCACCCCACAACCATTACAATATAACATCAAAGGTCACTGATCACAGATCACCTAACAGATATAACAATAATATATATATATTTTTAAATACTTCGAGAATTACACCAAGTGAACATAGACTGTTGAAAAATTGAGCCAATGCACTGGCCCCAGGCAAGACTGCCACAACCTTCAATTTGTAAACAAAACAAAACAAAACAAAACAGTATCTAAGAAGCACAATTAAGTGAGCACGATGAAATGAGATGTCTATAATTAATATACTGGTTGTAATAAAAAGGGGAGAAATATCCACCATGTTTCCATGATACATGTATTCTCCATACATGGTGACATGTAAACTATGTTTCTCATAATGATACATATCAAGCTGACAAATCTTTAGTATTTACACAGAAACAGAAAAATTTAAGTTACAGTGCTGTAGTTTTTCCAGAAGCTAAACATATCATTATTGCCTATTTAAGTATGGCACAACATCTAGAAGCTCCATAACAAATCAAATTATTTCAGTAGTAAAAATTTGACACAAGTCTAAGTTCCAACACAAAATTGGTAAAACTGAAACATGTGACATCTAGTTCCCCAGTTTTCCTTATATATTAATCCATATGGACATAATCTATAAATGAGTAAAAAATTCAAACTGACAAAAACAATATAGACATGAAGCATTCTATATGCCATTTTCCATGTCTTAAAATTCACCTTTGCTCATCTCTTTTTAATTCTGTATAAAACTTAAGCCTCTCAGAATTTCTTTCACCCTTTTCTTTTCGCTAATAAATAACTAATAAAATTCCATCATTTTGCAAGAACCTGCAAGTAGTCCTAATTGCTGGTAAAATAAGTACCAGAAAAACCTTTTTTTTCCCTACAATGGTAGAAAAGCAGGCACTATTCTAAATCACAAAACTAGTTCTGATAACATAGTATATTGAGAACATTTCCAAAGTTATCAATTTTACTCTCCAGTCCATCATGGAGACATGTATGAGAAAGCACAACCCTGTTCTGTTTCCATTTACTAAATGGTAATTGGAAGTTTCATTTGATTTGAGCAACTGTTTTTAGATATCCAGAGTTCATAGAACAATACCGAGAGTTGTGAAAAGAATAATTTATAAAAGTTTACAACTCTGCTTTATTGTTTTTCATTATTTGATTATAGTAATCACATTTATCTCTGTTTCTTAAAGGTGTCAGAACAAAAAACATCCTGGAATTTTGTTTTACTTTAATGTATAAAATTAAAATAAATCTGTTGTTTCTATTGGAATCATTTTTCAAATGAGGAGTTCGAGAATCTTCACTGCATTAAAAGTAACAACAGAAAAAAACACCAAAAATTCTCAAGATCAATCTTACTGATACTTAAAAAAATTAAAACATTGCTACTTAAGCCACCATTCTAAAATTAATAGATTATCCAAGAATAAAATATTTAATACTCCCTGAGCGTTGCTTAAGGTATAGGAAAAGAAAAACTCTTCTACACTGCTGGCGCAAGTGAAAGTTGCTGCCAAATTTTGAAGAACAAATTAAAAATATGTATCAAAAATTAAAATATATGTGCTGTCATACTAATTGTGATGTTACTAATATTTTATATATGGACTCAAATACTTGAGTACATATGTCAGTGTCAATGCCAGTGTGTTGATTTTC
Source organism: Ateles fusciceps (assembly GCA_036589455.1). NCBI lineage: Eukaryota > Metazoa > Chordata > Mammalia > Primates > Atelidae > Ateles > Ateles fusciceps. The sequence goes on along the minus strand of JAZHEH010001419.1, from coordinate 1,952,365 downwards.
TATTTACAATAGACTGAAAACGGAAACAATCTACATGCCCATCAAGACCATCGAGAGAGACTGGCAAAATAACTGACAGCACACTTACAAATGCAACATGGCATGTGTAACTACATGAAAGGAGATCCAACTTTAAAATGTATACATTTATAGTATGCTTCAATTGGCATAGAAATACCATATAGTCAGTAGCAGGCAAATGAATAAAGGGCATGAATAGGGAATTCATAAAGTTTAAAAAATATAAATGGCTAATAAACATGTTAAAAATATACAACTTTTCTAGGATTCAAATAAATGTAAATTATCCCAATAGTGAGATACTGATTTTCTCTGCTGAAGCTAGCATACATACATTTTGTTTTAAAACAAAAACTTACAGTTTTAACAAAGGAGAGGCAAATATGCTTATCAATAAATGGGTTATAAATATAGAAATAATCTTTAATATACTGTATATACTTATAGGTGCATAGACTATTCCCCAAAAGAAAAATATCTTAGCAATTTTTATCATATGCTTTATAGTTCATAAGAAGATTGAGGAGAAACTTTTAAAAAATATATCCTGTTGAACGTTAGAATCCTGTTTTATAAAAAGAGTACGTTATTGAAATTTTAACAAATGTACTTTTAAATAATTTAACTGATTGATATAGTATTAACATAAATTATTAGACCTAGCTTTCCCTGTGCAGTCTAAGTAGTATCTTTCTAACACAAGTTATGTCAATGCAGTTAAAGCAAAATCCATGCTGTGACAAAATCTCTCTATTTTTTTTGTAGAAACAAGAAGTGGGGCTCACTTGCTTCAGATTATATTTATTCAGATTATAGAAAAATTAGGATGGAGGTTATAACATTGCTTAATAAGGAAACCTTTTCATTTCGTATGGCGTTCATCAGAAAGAAACAAGGACTGGCATGAAGGAATGGGTTTCATGAAAGATACATAATTTGGATGCCATGGATTCCCTGTCCTGACTAATTTTTAAGAATCCCATAAGGCAGATGTACACATCATACATCTATAGTTTCTTACTGTACTGTAAATCTAAGTTACATGTGGTATGGAGTGCCACAGGCAGAGAAAGCAGTCTCTCCTTAAGAAAAGGATAACAGAAGAAAGGGTAAACACAAAGAGGCCACTTCGCTGAACTATGCTGCAAGCAGTTACAGAGCTTGTTATGTCAAAGCTAATCTGAGGCCTGGAGTGGAAGACCCACATGCTGTGAGCAAAATGCACCTCTCAGTAAGCTCCTGAAACTTAGAAAAATTCATATTCAAGGGCTGACTCATACTATACCAATGGGAAAATCTAAGGTTAGATTAAGAAGGAACTGATAACAGTCAACGTTTAGGCAAAAAGTTAACCAATGGTAATGAGCAAATTATATTTCCTGAAATTCTTTTTCAACATTGTCTATAGTGATTAATATAAAAATAAGTGATTTTCAAATTAATCATTAATAAAGATCTTTCTCTATTTGAAGCCCTAATACAAACTGGACAAATTTAAATTGCTCAAATCAGTTATTATCTAACTCATGATTATGCTAGTTTTTGCCCTGTATTAGTTTTGCAGGACTGCCATAAAAACCATCATACACTGTAAGTCAATGAATGTATTTAAGTCGTTTACAATCGGAAATTAGAAGTCCAATATCAAGATGTAGGTAGCGTTGGTGCCATCTAAGTGCTATGAGATAGAATCTGTTCTGTTTCTTAGTTATGGATGGTGTTCTTCATGTATCCTCACATTGACTTCTCTGTAATATGTGTCTGCGTTTATGTCCAAATTTCCCTCTTTCATAAGGACACCAGTCATATTGGATCAGGGCTCACCTTAAGAACCTCATCTTAACCTCATTATCAGCCAAAACTTTATTTCAGAATAAGGTCACGTTTATAAGCACTAAGAATTAGGACTTCAAAGCCATTATTTCATTCCTTTTTATGAATAGAATGCTATCCCATGATATATACATTTCTTTATCCACTTATAGATTGATGGGCATTTGGGCTGGTTCCTTATTTTTGCATTTGCAAATCATGCTGCTGTAAATGTGTGTGTACAAGTATCTTTTTCATATAATGACTTCTTTTCCTCTGGGTAGATACCCAGTAGTGGAACTGCTGAATCAAATGGTAGTTCTACCTTTAGTTCTTTAAGGAATTGGAGATCATTATTCTAAGTGAAGTAACTCAGGAATGGAAAACCAAACATTATATATTCTTACTTATAAGTAAGAACTAAGCTATGAGGGTGCAAAGGCATAAGAATGACACAATGGACATTGTGGACTTAGGGGAAAATGTGGGAGGGACCCAGGGAGAGGTAATTACATCACGGGGGCCAGTCTTTCTCATGTTATTCTTAAGAAAGTGAAAAAGTCTTATGAGATCTGGTGGGTTTATCGGGTGTTTTTGCTTTTGCTTTTCCTCATTTCTCTTGCCACTGCCATATAAGAAGTTCCTTTCACCTCCCCGCCATGATTCTGAGGCCTCCCCAGTCATGTGGAACTGTAAGTCCAATTAAACCTCTTTTTCTTCTCAGTCTCAGGTATGTCTTTTATCAGCAGCATGAAAATGGACTAGCATAAAATTAAATCAAATTAAATTTCAAAAGAAGAATTAGGACTTCAACATCTTTATGGTAAACACAAGACAACTCATGTAATCTTTATGTGCTGGAAGGAAAGTACATATCCTACAAATAAAATCACTTAATTCAGTTATTTTTATCATAGAACTAAAGAAAGGCAAGAGTGAAAAGTATAGCAAGCTGAAGAAGGAGTGGTGGTAGACATGTGAAGTTTGCAAAGAATGACCTAAGTTGTTAAAAACCACAACATCGGCTTAAGTAAGTCTCTTCACCTTTTTAGAATTACTGACAAACAAGGGATCTAGTCCTATTTTTTCTCCTGGGAGATGCCTAAATTACTGACATGATACTTTGGGGGAAAAGAATCACCAGAATCACCCTGTAAAAATCTACACTACCGAAGTTAATTCTATGAATAAATGGCAAACATTACATAGGGCCTTGTTAGGCCAGTTAAATGATACCATTTATCTGCTTTTTTAATTGATTCCATTATTTGATAGAAAATTTTGAGATCAGATTCACTGTATCAGGTACCGACAATGCACTGTGGACATAACAACACACTGATCATCTTCTTTTCTCTCAACAAAATTATAGTTTTGGTTATTCAGCCTACGTAGTACACCTGTTTTCCTACAAACAATGGTAACTCTGAGCACTAGTTCTCAACATATTTTGTTCATTAACACATATACAGGATGCTCCTAGCATGCACAAAACACTGCCATGAATGTGTACAAGTTAAATAACTTCAGCCCCCCAAAGTGTTGAAATTACAGGCATGAGCCATCATGCCTGGCCTATCCCTGATTCTTCATTGAACTAGTGCTACCTACCTCTCTCTTCTTGACGCATTTCAAGTGTAAAAAGAAAAATATTTGGGTAAGGACACATAATTCAAAATCATTACTGAGCATAATGAGAACTACATTGCTTTTAATATGTTTTACAGCTGATGTGGACAAATCAGTATATCAAGATGCCAGGGCTGAGTTACTCTGGTTCAGGGAATGTGAGTGCTGTTAGTAGCTCTCGTGGTCCCGCATCTCCAATTCCCTGTGTTAGGGAAAATCTGCATACGTTACTTCATTTAGCCAATTAAACAAATATTTTTACAACTGACAACTATAAAATATGGAATACATATGTTATTTTATTATGGTCATTCATTAATCAAGCAATATTTATTTCGGGCTGACTATGTTCCAGGTACTTAGTACCTGCCTTACAGAATTATATGTTAGGAATACAAATAATAAACAAATAAAACACAAATAGATGAAAAAGATAATCTTGGTTAATAACAAAAGCTCTGAAGGAAGCAAAGAGATGCTATAGAGAAACTGAGTAGTGAAGTGGGAAAAGAAGATCCTTTAGATCAGAGAGTCGAGGGTTTTCCTGACATGTGCTCTGAAATAAAAATGACAACAGAATCAGTCATGCCACATTTATAGCACAGCTTTCCAGGAAAAGAAAACAGAAGAGCACGACCACACAGCTTCAGAGAGCCAGGGATGTCAGAGAAACAGAAGCCAGTCCCACTCCTTAAACACACCTTTGCGATTAATACAGGTAGAAAACATATTTTTAATATGCACTTTTTTTCCTATTTTCCCTTTTATTTAATTACATGTTAAGTTATAATATTTAATGACCATAAAGCATAACTTATTAGTAACTGCTTTAAATGTTCAAACTGTAAGACTGAGCATCTAATAAAAGCATATTTATTAAAAACCATTTTTGATGCTGTATTTAATTCAAAATATATGTTAATTTTGCCAGAAACACTTTCCTGTGTTTACAGCTGTTATATGCTACCTCATATACCAATGCTGTTTGGGTGAATCTTAAAATGGGATTCTTTCTTAATGAAGAGTTAGAGCTACTTTCCCAAGCAAGGTTGTAAAACTCCTAGAAGTAAATTTCTCTTCATTTTTCCTGAAATTTTATGACTTATCTAAATAACTACATGGAACTCCCTTAGGGTTTCAGTAAAGAATGCAGTTGGTCCTAGAAAAACACAGGTTTGAATTGCGCAGGCCTAGTTATGTGCAGATTTCCTTCCAACTCTGCCACCTCTGAGACAGAAAAACCAACCCTTCCTATTCTTCCTCCTCAGCCTAATCAATGGGAGGACAATGAGGATGAAGAACTTTATGCTGATCCACTTTCACTTCATGAATAACAAACAGAGTTTGCTTATGATTTTCTTAGTAACACTGTCTTTTCTCCAGCTTACTTTACTGTAAGAATATAGCATATAATACATTTAATATACAAAATATGTGTTACTTGACTGTTTTTATTATTGTTAAGGCTTTTGGTCAAGAGTAGGCTATTAGTAGTTAAATTCTGGGGGAGTCAAAAGTTATATGTGAATTTTCAACTGGGCAGGGATCAGCACCCCTAACCCCAGTGTTGTTCAAGGGTCAACTATAAATGTGTGTGTATGCGTGTGTGTATGTGTGTGTGTGTGTGTGTGTGTGTGTGTGTGTGTGTGTGATGCACATGCGCCTTACTCAGTTTGGGCTGCTGTAACAAACTACCATGTACTATGTAGCTTATAAACAACAGAAATTTATTTCTCACATTTCTGGAGGCTGGAAGTCTGAAATCAGGGTGTCAGCAGAGTCAGATTCTGGTGAGGGTCTTTTTCCAGGTTATGGATTGTAGATTTCTCCTTATGTCTAAACATGGTAGAAAGAAGGTGGGGACTCTTACTCTCTAAAAGGGCACTAGTCCCCCATCATGAGTGTTCTACTCGAATGATCTAATTCCCCTCCCAAGGCCCCCCTTCCTATAACACTGGGGTTAGGGTTTTAACATATGAATTGTGGGATAGGGTTACAACATTCACGCCATTGTAATGTGTGTGTGTGTGTGTATGTGTGTGTACATGTTCTTCAAAACTCTCTTTTATTTTCAGTCAAGAAGTATTTCTTTTTATATGCAACTATTAATGGTGGGAATGCATATATCCATGTTCCAGGTGCTCTGGACAAAGACAGTTATTCATCTCTAGCTTGCTGACTATTCTATTCTTTTTTTTTTTGTGTGTGTTTGTCAACAGGTGAATCTTTTTTTTTTTTTTGTATTTTTTTTTTATTGCATTTTAGATTTGGGGGTACATGTGAAGAACATGGAAGATTGTTGCATAGGTACACACATGGCAGTGTGATTTGCTGCCTTCCTCCCCATCACCTATATTTGGCATTTCTCCCCATGCTATCCCTCCCCAACTCCCCCACCCCCCCACTATCCCTCCCCTTTTCCCCCTGACAGACCCCAGTGTGTGATATGACTATTCTATTCTTACAGCTGTTACTTCAACCCTTTAGCTTCTTTCTATCAGCCTCCATTATCACAGTCCTGCACCCTGCCACATCACACTCTTCTCTTAGCTTACTTTTTGTTTTTGTTTTTTTTATTTTTACCTCCAAAGTTTTCCACAGCTTTTTTTTTTTTTAAATCATGCTTTCAAAGCTTCCTCCTATCTCAGAGAAAGGTGCTCAAATTTCCTTTCACACCAAACACTTCTGCTTATACTCTGAGTCCTGTCCCAACTCTCACCTGATCCTTGTTACATTCTTTACTTTTAGAATTTTTCACTTTCTTGTTTCCATTGGCTTCTGCCTATCAGTTCATATAAAAATACTTGAGGAAAAATTTTCCACGAGCAAACAAACCAAAAGCCAAAACAATTCATTATCCCTGACTTTTTTTTTTTAGAGGGCATCTCGCTGTCTCCCAGGCTGCAGTGCAGTGGCGCGATCTTGGCTCACTGCAGCCTACACCTCCCAGGTTCCAGCAATTCACTCCCTCAGGCTCCCAAGTAGCTGGGATTACAGGGGTGTACCACGACACCTAGCTAATTTTCGTATTTTTGGTAGATATGGGTTTCGTCATGTTGGCTAGGCTGGTCTCGAACTCCTGGCCCCAAGTGATCTGCCCACCTCAGCGTCCCAAAATGTTGAGATTACAGGCATGAGCCACCATGCCTGGCCTATCCCTGACTCTTTACTGAACTAGTTCTACTTACCTCTCTTTCTTGACACATTTCAGTAATCAGCCTTCCTCTTTCCACAACCCATTTCCCTTGTTATAGAAATTGTTGTCTCAAATGTTAATTTAATCAGGTCAAGTTGTCAATATCTTATTCTTAGTCCTCATTCTACTTTACCCCTCCACTTCTTGAAAATCTCTCCTCTTGTAATGCTACTACAGGCCATCTTCTCTGAGTTTGCTTACGCCCCTTGGCTTGGGTTCTCTTCTGTTCTCTCTTTGTGTCCCTATTCTATCCCACCATTGCTTCTCTTCTGTATATATATATTTTTTCCTGGATAATTTCAGTCTTAATCATTGCTTCAATAATTGCCTAGATTCTACTTACTTCATACTTCTCTTTTTAGCATCAGATCCAAATGTCTAGTTTTCATTTTTCAATTATAATCTTTATAGCTCTCATTTCAAAATATAATATAGAAGATTGAAAATATTAGTTTCCCCTCTCCTAAATTTGAATATCCTGCAACACAGATTGTGTCTTATTCACCTATGCTCTCTTGATACAACACATATTATCCAGTGCATGGTAAACAGATATTAAACAAGTCTAACATTTAGGGACTACAGGTTGCAAATCTATGATGTAAAGCATGCAATTTGGATTTTTGCCTAAGGCAGACGGACACTGGCAGGCAACATGAACTAAATAATAAATACTTTCAAATTTTCCATTATTTACTTCAAACAACTGAGGAAAAAAGGGAACAGGTTTCCAAAATAAAAGATATACTATGAAGAAGAAAAAATATCTGGTGAACCACATTACATTAAATACCATTCTGAGAGATCTTAGATTTTTAAAAAAAGAGACAGACTTCCCTCTTGACCTATTAAATCGTTAAAGTAGGAGTCTGCCTCCATATTGTGTCTCCTCCATTAGATCACTTTATCATCATAATTCTTTTCATTTTCATTATCTATGGATATGTTCTATCTACTATTGTTCTCATTTGAGCATATTTGGAGAAACACTTAGTGCTCAGGCATGTAAAATTTTGCTTTTGAGTTAGCTTCACTAAAACAAAAACATGAAAACACATACCTGTAAAAATCTGTCCTGAAATCTCTACAGTTCCTAAATAGCTGACTGAGTGTTTACTGTACTGAGAAGACCCCAGCGAGGTTGCTCGTTGAAAAATATTGGAAAAGGTAGTAGCCGCTGACATATGTTTTGATAAGATAAATCTCTCCTTCTCTTGGGTCTTATCAACAGAAACTCACCCCATTTGGAACACTGATATGTCTTCTGCAGGACTTGCAATATTTTCATAAAATGTTTTATGAAAGCTTTCTCTTTTCTAAGTTTTCTCAAACCTTATAACTTTAGGACATATGACCTATTTAAAAACTGAAGTCAAGAGTATAATGACATTTTCATATTCAAATATATAAAAAGTACCATTAATTAATATATTGTATAATCTGTATATCTACTTTTCATTACAGAAATTTTCACTTTTGGTATTGTTTTGTAAATATTTTATTATGTTCTGTTGAGGAGATCCTTACTGGGAATATAGGCATAGAAGTTCCTGGAAAAACAGGTCTTGTCAAATATTCTATCAGGCCTATGCTAGAAGAAACACTGCTAAGTCAAAACAAATTACAAAGATTATACTAAAAATTAAATGCACTAGGTGTACCCCCCTCCTTGATTTTATTAGAAATGTAAATTTTAAAATACATTATTCATTCAACAAATATGTATTGAACACCCATTATGAGCTCTAAAATCACCGACACAAAGGTAGCAGTAATATTAAAAGGAGTGCTAATAAACTAGCATTAAAAAGCTTTTAGAGTTATTTCTCAATCACCATTCATTAATCATTTTATAGTTGTGAGAATCTGCATGTCATATGTATTATTATTTACAACCATTTTTTTAAAAATAAAGTTGCTTTTACAAATATTTCTTTAAAAAATTAACTTTAGAGAGTTACTAAAAATAAACAAATAGCCTCATATTATCTAAATACATTGGAAGGCAGTCAATACAAAATTGAAAATAAATTAAAATTATAAAATGTTGACTTATATACCATATAAACTCATTTAATGTAACAACAAAGCTATCAATACCACACTTTGGGAAATCTGAACTTGGGAAATATTTGTGATATGTAATACTTCCTAGAAATAGTGTGTTTTCCCTATACTAACTATCAGAGTCTAAGGATCTTGACATCAGAAATCGAATCTTACTAAGTCCACTTTTTCACAAGCAATGGATATGCAATGGGTTGAATTATAAAATAAACATTGCACAAACCCCCTGAGTTCTACACACAGGTTTTCTTTGAAGAGTAACTGCGTCTTCCTATTAGAGATAGTTTTATTTTTAAATGAAAAGCATCTAATATTTTATCTAAATAAAAATCATGTATTCCGAAGGAAGAATCTTTGCCTCGATTTGGTAACATGCGTATTTCATGGGCTCTACTTTGAACATTTAACCGAGATTCGATGTGATGACTTTCAGTAACAATTTAATTTGAAATGTCAACTATGTTCAGCATTCAAAAATTAATAGCTAAATCCCTTTAAAGATCAGGGAAATTTTGTTCTGTCTTAGAATAAGTTTACAGTTTTATGAATCTCCTCGTGCATTGTTTGCATATTTTAAATAATTCTAAATAATGCAATCTCTATAAAGGCCCATTAGTTCAAAGAATTTTGACAGTCACTGCTCAAGGTATTAATTTTCATAGCAGATATATATTTTCTATTGGCAGCAAATTTTTCAAAACCCAAATATATGTCACCTAAATTGTGAGTATATGCAGTTTAAATAGGTGAGAGCAGTAAATAACCATGAAAAAAACTGAGAATTTAATCAAGTCTTTTCTCCTTCCCATTTATTTGCTTTCTGAGAACAGTCAGTGAAGCAAGAATCCTGAAGCCGCAGTCATGGTGAAGCAAATGTGGTCTGTGCAGTGCAGGCGCTCTCTCTAGAGGCAGCAATTGTGAGAAAAAGGGGAGTGGACCCTCCTATGTAATTAACAAATATAAATAGGAAAAACAATGACCAGTATCTCTTGGTATCAGAAACACTCCCTACTTAAAGGAGATTAATGTAAATGTCATTACTTCTAAATGGCATTAATAAGAAAAGACATATTTTTCTGGGTTATCAAGATCATCTCAGCAAAACTTAAAATGATTCGTTCAGCTATTCATTCAAGAAACGGATATTATTGACATACTACTATGTGTCAGGCACTGGACTAGACATTCAGAAAACAATAGAGAACAAAAATAGCCTCCGATCTCTTGAAACCAGCAGTTTAGTGGGGGATACAGGCTTTATCAAACACCATGCATTAATGTGTTATTATGAATTGAAGTAAATATTAAGAAGAAAGAGAAGTTGGCTCTTCAGAGAATTTTGCAAGAAAATAATTTTGCTGGGATTCTGGGGTGAGGGTAAGCCTCTCTGAAAATTTGACAGGAACACACGTGTAATCATTGATCACTTTATATTATTTAGCTCAGATCATGATAAAATTTGATACTCGTATTGTCACACGTGGTTCTAATAAATTGGGGATTCTATACGAACTGATAGTTAAAGAAAAACAGAGCTTATTCCATGACAAATTCAGTCCACAAGTTTTCTTCCTTAGATTTAGCTCTATAGTCTCAGAGTGTATGCATAAATTCAGCATTTATATACCTATTTTTATAAGGTTCTGGAGCCAGAACCAAGATTCTCTCATACATTACAGAATGTGGACCATGAAATTTTCTGGGCCCTCGTCTCTTCCATGTGTCCACAACCACCCGAATTTGGCTTCTCTCCTACACCTTTTGTAAATCTCCGAGCACTTTTTAATCCATTGTGCCAGTTATCAATTTATTGTCTGTGAACTCCAAAATTATTCTTCATTGCTTGTTTTATAAAAATTGAGCTAGGGCATTTAATTATTATTTCACTTACCGGCTGACATGATTTTAAGCTCTGTCAGAAGTGTATGCTGGGAGAGACACTGGAAGACAAAGGGTCTTCTTTAAGTATTTAATTATTTTTTGTTAATGCTTCTCCTGTCCTTTCTTTTATATTTTTAAATTTTATTTTAAGTTCCAGAGTACATGTATAGGATGTGAAGGCTTGTTACATAGGTAAACATGTACCATGGTAATCTGCTGCACCTATGAACCCATCACCCAGATACTAAGCCCAGCATGCATAACTATTTCTCCTGATGCTCTCCCTCTCCTTTCCCCACCACAGGTCCAAGTGTGTGTTGTTCCTCTTGCCGTGTCTGTGTTCTCATTGTTCAGCTACCACTTATAACTAAGAACATGCAGTGTTTGGTTTTCTGTTCCTGCATTCGTTTGCTGGGGATCATGGCTTCCAGCTCCATCCATGTTCCTGCAAACGACATTATCTTATTCCTTTTTATGGCTGCATAGTATTTCATGGTGTATATGCACCACATTTTCTTTATCCGGTCTATCACTAATGGATATTTGGGTTAATTCCATGTCTGATTTTGTGAATACTGCTGCAGTGAACATACACATGCATGTATCTTTGTAATAGAATGATTTATATTCCATTGGGTATATACTCAATAACAGGATTGCTGAGCCAAATGATATTTCTCACTCTAGGTCTTTGAGGAATCGCCACACTGTCTTCCACAATGGTTGAACTAATTTACACTCCCACCAACAGTGTATAAGTGTTCCTTTCTTCCACAACCTTGCCATCATCTGTTATTTTTTGACTTTCTAGTAATATCCATTCTGACTGGTATAAGATGGTATGTCACTGTAGTTTTGATTTGCCATTCTCTAATAATCACTGATGTTGGGCTTTTTTTCATATAATTGTTGCTCACATGTATATCTTGAGAAGTGTCTGTTCATGTCTGTATTAGTCTGTTTTCACACTACTGATAAAGACATACCAGAAACTGCATAATTTACAAAAAGAAAGAGGTTTAATAGACTCACAGTTCCATGTGGCTGGGGAGGCCTCACAATCATGGCAGAAAGTGAGAAGCACACCTTACATGGTGGCCGGCAAGGCAGAATGAGAACCAAGTGAGACGGGTTTCCCCTTTAAAACCATCAGATCTCATGAGACTTACTCACTACTATGAGAGCAATATGGGGGAACCACCTACATGATTCGATTATCTCCTACTGGGTCCCTTCCCCAACACATGGAAATTATAGAATCTACAACTCAAGATGATATTTGGGTGGGGACACAGCCAAATCACATTAATGTCCTTTGTCCACTTTTTAATTGGGTTGTGTTTTTCTTGTAAATTTGTTTAAGTAACTTGTAGATGCTGGTTGATAGACCTTTGTCAGATGTACAGATGGAAAATTTTTTTTCCCATTCTATCTCGAGAACTCTTTGCCTTAAGGGTGGTGGCTTTGCCTTCTGCTATTTCATCATCCTTTATAGTTTTCTTTACTTCTTACTAGACAATCTCTTCTTACTCAAATCCTGTTACAATTAATTTTTATATTAAAAATTTCCTGTCCAATTTACTATGTGGCTTCTGTCTTTTTATTAGACCCTGACTGATGCATCCATCAGTGTGATACTTTCAATTCCTAAACATATTACACTACATCACAATTACAGGCTGTATAATATGTCATTGTGTCTTCCTATAATCCCCATTCTCTATTATACACTTGTATGATTGTGTAATCCCTGTTTATTCTTCAAGACACAACCAAGCTACATAGTCATGAGAATCTTCACCTCCTTTCTCTCTTCTACTCCCCAAGGACTAAGGCTGAACTATTGTCTCCCTTTTTCTCACATTCATACTATAAATATTTCTGTAATAAAATTTTTGTTTTCTTTCTTTACAAATCTACCTCCCCAACTAAACTGGGAGCCCCTTGAAGGTACATAGTATGCCTTTTTATGTCTATAATTCCAGCACCCAGGACATACTATAGTATAACAGCATATACTACAGTATGTGTTTCAGCAGTTGTTAAATAAATAAATGAATGAATGAATGAACAAACTCTCTTCTTTCCTATTCCCTGCCTTATCTTGGCTTCTTCCAGGACACCATTGGTTAAGTGACTTTCAAAGATAGTTGCTTTCAGAGATAGGTTATCCAAAGCTCAGTCTTACTTCTTTTCACCTTCTCATCCTCTGTATTTCCCCTGAGTTTATTTTCCCATCCTACCTTACCATAAACATATAGTGGTAGTGTTATTTACATTTTAAAACAAACATTGTTTTCTATGATTTCCAGTTCTATAAACATTGAAGAAATACAAGGCTGATCCTTGCAACTGCTTAAGCTGATCAATGTCTATTTGATGTAAAAGAACAAGAGGAAAAAGACTCTGGGCCCAAAGTACAGAACCTGGCTTTCTGTATACTTGGATATAAGCACTTTCTGTGGCAGTTATACCTTCACCTGGCTTTCCAGTTTACCATTGCCCCATTTCCCCGTATGTACCTCTGTCTCAACTACATTCTGACTTTAGTTTAAAAGGAAACTTTAATAGTTCTCATTCTTGTCCAGTTAACATATAATGCATGTCTACCTCCAGGTGTAACTCCACCTCTCATAAAATCTATATACCACATACAATTCCTGTCACCTCATTTCTTGGTGTTTGGCTCCTATAAGAAAACCTTTAGCTACTTCTTCTTTACATAATTTTGTAATGGCTGTTACCAAGATTTGGCAAATCTTTATTCTACCGATATCCCTGAACTAGCCAAGCCACCATTACCTGTTTCTCTATGCTAAGCTTTTTTTCCTTGGGTTCATTAACTATGTTCTTGGGCTGAGTGTTAGCTGACTTTCTTTAATCATGTAGCATAGTAATTAATGATTGATTTTATATGTGAAATTCTTTGTTTGTTACAAGAAAGTCTGTAAACAAAATAAATTTATGGGATTTTTCTCAGCTGATATTTGGGTCATCCAAATCAGTCACAAAGTAGCTTTTCTAAATTCCAGAGAGGTAGCACAGTTTTTAATTTTAAAAAAGTTCTTATTATAATATGTATGTTCATTTGATGAAAGGCTGAAATTACTTTTTATTCTGTGTATGTATTCTGTAATATCTTAGTTTACTTCAATTATAGCCCATAGTATAATAAGGTATTCAATATTATTAATTCAAATGATACTGTCCTATCTATACCATATTGATTATTTAACTTCAGTTTTCTTGTCTATGGTAAGAGCATACTATCTACTAGAGGATTAAATGATAAAAAGAAAGTATTGAATTTAATGTTTTGAACATAGGAAGGGCTCAATAAACATTAGGTCTTATTTTACTATGGATATGCTCAACATATTTGTAATTGAGAGATAAATTTCAATAATTATGAATATTTATTATAAATTTTTTTGAAAATTATATTTATGTATTTCTATGATGAATCCGGTAAAATTCACAACAAAATTGTGTGGGTGAAAACATGAGCTGATTTATGATGATCTGATTTGTTTTTTAGCTCTCAGTAATGCCTAAGTGAAAAGTGCTTTTTTCCTGTGTCCCCCACATTACAATACCTTTGATGATGATATATCAGAAATAATTTACTCCTTCTAATGACTGAAAACATAAAACCCTATACTAGTCAAACATCTTGCAGGAATTGCAATGTGTGTTACACTTATCAAATCATAAAATGATAATCTTCCCCAAGAGACAGGAATGCCCTAAGGGGTCTGAGATTTCCTTTCCAATCAAAGCATTCACAATGCAAGGAAAGATGTGTGTTTTCCTTTGAGACAGCTGGTTTTATTTTGCATAGGTTATTATTATAAAGAAAAATCATTTGAGAAGAAAAATTTGATTCTCAGAGAACAGGTTCAATGACTGAGAATCAGATACTGAGAGGCATATATATTTGCTTTCTTCTCTTCTGGGGTTCCACTCTTTGCTCCTACAGCCAAGAAAACAATAGTTTTCTTATTTTCCAGTTGCTTTGCTTTTGTATATTTTACTTAAAGTTTGTCTTTTTCCTCCTCTCCTATTTTTAGTGTTTGATTTAAAGACTGCTGTTCAGGCAGAGATAATCTGCATTCCCCCCACTCCTCCGCTGCTGCCCCAGCTGTAGAATAAATAACCCAAGCTCTTGAGGTTAACTTTCAGTTGAGATCAGAAAGACATTTTCCCTCCAGCATTAGTCTGAGTCTTTGGTGTTTTTCATAAATCACTTTACATATAAAATATAAAAACATTCTTACTGACATAAATCACTAAGAAGTCTTGCTTAAGCAACCTCTATTACATCACTCCTTAAATCAGTAGAATTGATTAACAGATCTTTAAATATTTTTTAAAGTCCAGTTGTAGGCTAAAGTGATTAAGGAGAAATTTACTTTGTATAAGAGAATGTAAGCTACTGAGTAACTGAAAATGATTTATTGATCATTTGAATACGTATATTGAAAGTAACAATAAAATACCTTGATTAACAACTCCTTACTCTAGTCCAGGCATGGTGGCTCATGCTTTGGCACTTTGGGAGGCCAAGGTGGGTGAATCACCTGTGGTCAGGAGTTCAGACCAGCCGACAAACATGGTGAAACCCTGTCTCTACTAAAAATGCAAAAATTAGCCAGGCATGGTGGCATTTGCCTGTAGTCCCAGCTACTTGGGAGGCTGAGGCAGGAGAATTGCTTGAACCCAGGAGGCAGAGGTTGCAGTGAGCAGAGATCATGTCATTGCACTCCAGCCTGGGTAACAGAGCAAAACTTGTCTCAAAAACAATAGCAACAACAAAAAACTCCTTACTCTTAGATTATACTAGCTAGGTTTATATAATCTAGGTTTCAGGTAAAGAGCCCCTGTTACCTTAATATATATATATATATATATATATATATATATTCTTACTCACATATTTATATATAAACATGCATACCTTTGTATATGTAAACATGTGGTAATGTTTATAAGGAGAAATATAGACTATTAAATTTTAGAATAACATAGTTAAATTGATTACCTATTTCTCTCTGCAATGCTCTTAAATACTATAAATTATTTTCACTTTTTAAAACTAAAAACTGTGGTGAAAATGCTGTTTAAATTAAAATAGGAAATCCATAGAAAAGTCAGTATTATTATTTAGGAAAAAACGAGAATGCAACATATAATAGGCCCAAGAACAGAATAAAAGCAGATAACTCATCTTACTCTCTGTACAGAGACAGAAACTTCAGTGCTTACCCATGACAAACGATCATGGTCTAAATTAAAGCTTCATTATAAGAATGCTCAATTCTCCCCCTCTGTTTTTAGAAATAAGACAGGAAGCTCTTTCATGCTGAAGTAGAAGAGAGAATTAATATCTAGCTCAGCTATAAAGCCTCGTCAAAATATCCCACTCTTATATACATCTTAGGAGTATATCCTTTCTATCAAAAATAATAACTGTATATGATAGTTGTGGTGGGTGCCTATATTAATGTATCTAAATAAATCAACTCTCCTATACTTTTACCCTGTGTATTACTCTCACACAATGACAATGGCCTTGGTCATGTAATTTGCTTTGGCTGATGTGACGTCATCAAATGTGACCCAAGCAGAGGTTTCATACTGGGACTTGCCCCCTTGACACATTGCTGTCACAAACCAAAGTCTCTTTTGAGGACAGAAGACCACATGAAGAGGGAGACCTAGCTATCATAGCATCGGCAGCTAAACCAAATCCCCAGGGAACCTGCATGCTGTATGCAGCTACGTGGGTAAGCCTGGAAGAGGCCAGCAGTATATGACTGACACAAAGAATTTTTCCTAGTATCTCTTCCATTTGGCAGGATAGGATAAGGTTTAGTTATCAAAGTTATCAATTGTAAATATTGATATATATAGGAAAAGTGTGTGGGATGATGGTTAACGTTAACCGTGATGAAGTATCTCTGGCAACCAGTTTAAAGTAAAATCATACATATGCCACAATTCTTTTCTTTATATTCTTTCTAGACCATACCAGTATGTATTTGCTGACTAAATGCAAGACTGGATTACATAAATCTGCAGTTTATCTTGAACAAGCCAACAGATAGGGATAATGATCACATATATCCTTTCAAATTTAAACTATTTCCTCAAATTTTCCTATGAGAAGTGTATAATTTATTTAGAAGAAGCAAGAGTCTCTGGTAGCAATAATTGTGGTGGTGGCAGTAGCAGTCAAAGTAATAGGTACTGTGTATAATGTATTATGAAAAATTTCCCATCTCAATAATACCTCACAACAGACCTATGAGAAATGAAGAAAGAACTTCCTGATACCCCATTTTACAGAGAAATGGAAGCTTAGATGAAGATGCTGGGTTACAAACCCAGGTCTGTTTAACTCCAGAGGCTAAGAACTCAACCACTGTGCTAAAACACTTCCACCATTTTATATTCATCTGCACTACAGATAAGGAGCTCTGTGAAGTCTGGGTCCAGATCCAAGCAATATTTCCTTTACCAAGATGCCAGGAGCACAGATAAATCTGGACATTTTTCTACTTCTGGGTGTTATACAATACATGAAGCCAAGAGCCAACAAGAGGTAATGACACCTGTGAGTGCAAACATTTCCAAACTACAGAGAAGGACAAACTAGAAGACCAATTTCCTCCCTTCTCTTGTGATAGTGACTTTGCTACCTATCATGGGATGCTAACAAAAGAACAATTTTGTGACAATGTTTAGATAGGAGAAGGGACTTGTACTTTCAAGTATGTAAGGATGTCAAATTTAGGGTCAGCATATAATTTGTTATCTAAACCAGGATACTTGAGAGTGATGGGGGCAGTATTAATAAGTATGTTGGCATAACAAGTGTAAATTGGGACTTTCAGACACAGCAGACTACATAGTAGTGCAAATAGATGTAAGATAGGTTTGGGATGCTGTATTGTCTACTCCAGAGATAATATCAGTTGTCATGAGATGAATAACATGTCCTAGTATTCTGCATAAAGCATTAATCTTGATTTTCTCTAAATAATCAAGGTACTAGAAGTATGGTATTATGGTTAAAGTAATATTAAACTTTCTTCTTTTGCAGAAGAAATAATAATATTAGGCAAATCGTAAATATAGAATATGCACGTTTAGAATATATTTTAAGTGTACATAAAATTAAATAAATTTTTAATTTAAAATACCATATTTTATTATGTCAGATCAAAACCTTCCCAAGATAAAAATGCAAAATTGAGTTTTCTAAAATGCCTAGTCTTGCCCTTTGCTATATTTTTTAGGTACTTGCCCTTTGCTATATTTTTAGGTAATAAAGCTTTTCATTATTGTCAACCCCGAGGAAATACATTATTTTTCCTTAAAGAAATTAAAGGAGTGATGTTAAGGAAAAATATGAAAATGCTATTTCATATAATTATAGTCTTGAAAAACTGTATACATGATTTGCCATTAGAAAAATCATTTTGCATTGTTTTATAAGGAAATAGATGCCTGGAGGACAGTTCTTCCTCAACATTACATTTTATCTAACAAGCATTCTGTTTCTTAATGTCTCCTACCACTCTCAAGTACTCAGCTGCTCATTTTAGTGTCGGTCTCCAAACCCTTGTGTATTTCCATATAAATCTAACTCCTAAAAGATTATAAACCTTCCTAAAAATTAATGATCCAGGCAAAATCTTTCTATAAACAAACCATTTCTACTCATGAATCTTAATTAGTAGAGGTTTTAAAGCTAAGATTTCCCAAGATCCCCCCTATGGATGAGGGGTATTCTTCTATTCTTTGTGACTATATTGTAATACATTTGCAACACTCCAAGAGCTTAAATGAGTAAGCTATATATAAGCTAGTGTTCTCAAACTTTAATGTGAATAAGAATCACTTGTAAGTTTGTTAAAAATACATGTCCCCAGTCTACATCCTCAGAGGGTCAGCTTCAATAGGTTTTTGGCCAGAACACAGTAACTTTCATATTTAATAGGCAACCCAGCTCATTCTGATGCAGGTTGCCTATAATATATCTCTAATTTGCTGCTTTTTAAGAGTCACTTTGCAACATTTTCTAGTAGGAACACAAATCAAATGTGTTGGTCCAGTTCCCATTCTACTACTATGAATCAGAAAAATCTATAAAACTTAGTCTCAGTTTTTCAAAAACACAGCTAAGCAGATTCATCCTTATTATTTCCAAAAGGGGGAAATTTTTTAAGAAAGTAAAAAAAAATTTAAATGGTAGGGCAATGGGAGAAAGTGAAGGTTTCATTAACCTTGGAAAGGTTTATAAAAAGATAAAAAGTGCCCACAATAATTACTCAGTTACAATGAAACCTAGAAACTTTAAATGCATACAGAAATACATAAACTGTCATATAAAACAGGCTAAATAAAATTTAGTATCAGGTAAAAATTAGAAAAGGAATTAATTTTTCTGAGCAAAATACCTTTTTGAAGTAATAATTAGAAGAAATATTTATTTCATATTGTTATCATTATATTCAAGATGTTTTTTAAAACTACATGCAAAGATTTTCTTCTCATTTTGGTGCATAATGACATCATGACTTACAAAATGGACATTTATTCCTCTCCTTATTTAAGCAGTTACATAAATCTGTTTAGTTATTTTTTTGTCATATTTGAAGCCATTAAAGTCTCTAAAAGGGAAAATAAATGGAAGTAGAGGAATGCCCCTTTTTTAGAAGTTACAACACTATATTCTTTTCTGTAATAACTAATATTTATTTTCAGTAGCCTCACAGCAATCATGTTTGTGAATTGCAATCTGGTGTTTGTGAATACCAGAGCAAATATGAAACCTATTTTTAGCCATTCATATACTAAATCATTCTAAAGAAATATTAAATTTGTAAGTCTTTATGAAGTATCTCTTTTTAGAGATTCAGGTAGTTTTCTTAATCTCTCTTTGTGTTAGTTACGTCAGAATCTGCTGCTTTCCCTGTAGCATGCTTTTTGCACGTGCTGACTGCTTTGAATCTTGTCATCTCATATGTAGGGTAAGCCCCCTAGGTGTTGGTTACCACCTAGCCATGAATGACACCAAAGGCAGACAGTGGACACTGTGATATTGAGGGACTCTTCCTAGGTCCGTGAGGGGTGGGATTTCAAAGGCAGGAGTTTCCTGGCTCCACCCCTCCATCTGCGAATGTAAAGTTACCTGTCTGGGTTTCCCACGCACGGACTAAGTAGAGAAATCCAGGTGGTAGTCTTCCTGCAGAAAGCTCTGGGAGGAGGGGGGCTCTGTTGTGGACCAAACAGCCAATCTGGTATCAGAGCTCAAAGTTCAATCACTCCAGAGGAAGTTTAAAAGAACTCCTCTGATTGGATAAGAACATGAATGGGGAGGGAATAACTCAAGCATTAAAATCCCGCTTCTCCCTCCCTATGCAGAGTCCTTCTCTGGATCCCCTCCCACAGCAGCATGGAAGCGGTCTCTCCATCTCTGCCTAATTAATTGCTCTCTACAAAACTCTTTGGGTCCATGGTATTTATTCAACGGCAAACTTACCATGTCTCCAGGACCCCTTTCCCCATTTTTCAGGGTAAGAGAGGCCAAGAACCTCAGATCAGGGAACTGGAAGCATCTTTGGGATGCCGCCCCTTCCCCCAGTTACATCTTTTGGTGAGCCAGCCAGGAGAGCACCAGATTTCAGAACAGTGAGTGATAATGGACCCCTTTCACTTGCTAATCTGTCCTTTCGCTTCTTTTAAGTTTAAGGAGGTAAAGACAAGGCACAGGGGCAGCCAGCGAGGAGCAGTGGTGGAGGCAAGCCTGGGCCCAGCTGGCAACTGGGCCTGGGCGGTTGGAGTGGCAGCCACCTATGCAAGCCATGCTCACCCTTTCAAAAGTGTGGCCGGTCTAAAGACACAGGTGTCAGGCTTTCTCCGAAGCAGCTTCCCTTTCTGGCCGTTCTTTCTTTCTCTGGGCCAAGCCGAGGGTTGGCATGAGGAAGGGTGGTCCCAAACTCCCAGTTCAGTCTGATCCAGGCTGGGATCCTGCTTAAACCTCTTAAGAAAAAGCCACCTATGTGAGCCACACCCAGCCTTTCAGGCCCCCAACCTCCTGGGTCCAGATTTCCGTGAGGCAAGCTTCTTCCAGGCTCTTTCTCTAAAATATTTGCTACACATGAGGCTATTACGATTTTTGCTAGGACTCTGAGGCTCTTGGGATGGCAGTCCAGGGACCCTTAACCATGGTGCCCTCAGGCTTATGCCTATGAGGACCTCCTACAACACACAAAAATAGTTCCCTTAGTCCACAGTGCTAGGTTAGGTTCTAACAGAGCCAGAGTCTATCAGTGGGTACTAGAGGCTATAAGACATTTTGTTTTTTGTCATCTGCACTTCCCCAATCCAACTGAGTGGTGCCAGAATCCAAAAACGTACAATTTGTCCTGCCTAGGATTAGCTCTCCATACAGCAAAACTTCTCCATCTAGAATACCATAGTCAGACCTGGTCTGAGGCTCAAATAGTTAATTACAGGCCCCACAACCTTAGGGCATATTCCTATGATGGAAAGTGGGCTGGAGGAGAAGGCCTGTGTTCCAGCATTGTCCTGACTTCGGCCATGCAGCCAGCCATTACCTTATTTAAGATTATTGTGCTTAGAGGCCCCTCTCAAGAAGTTTATCCTCCTAGGGCATTTTTATGATCAGGCCTATGCTAATTGAATTCTTGCTAGGGAATATTGGCACCCATTACCCAAGCCTCACTGGCCTAGTTCTTCAAGGATGCTCCAGTACAGGGCTACTGATCCCAGCAGTCCCTATGTCCTTAAGGTAGCCATAAGGACATTTAAGACAATGAGCATGTGCTCATGACACCAGTAAGCATGATTAAACCCAGCACATAGGGATGGGGGACGGAAGATGATCACACATTTAGGGTGCAAGAAAACTACAAGGTGCTATAACTGGGGGATGCCCCAGGACTAGCAGTTGCAAGGAATAACTGGGGGATGCAGGCATCCCTGTGCTCGATTTCAGATGGGTCTACTCTTCTCAAGGCAAAATCACACTTAAAGTGTATCCTGGATACCTGGAACCAATTTGACCCACAATCCTTGAAGAAGAAGCAGCTCATTTTTCTCTGCCAAACAACATGGCCACAATACCCTCTGCCAAGTGGAGAAACCTGGCCTCCTAAGGGAAGTATAAACTATAACACCCTTCTACAATTAGACCTATTCTGTAAGAGGGAAGGTAAATGGATTGAGGTCCCCTATGTGCAAAGTTTCTTTTCTCCAAGGGACAATCTTCAGCTATGTAAGGCCTGTAACCTATACCCTACTGGCCCCTCCTCAGGACTACCCCCATATTTTAGGACTCCCTGTGGCTCCTCCCTCCATCCATACTGACCAGGTCTCCTCAGCTCCTGTAACCCAAGAGGAGTCAGGGAAGGCCAAAGTGGCCAAGATACCTCAGGCTACTAGGATGACCCAACTCTGCCCTCTACAGGCAGTGGGAGGAGAATTTGCCCAACCAAAGTACATACCCCCTTTCCACTTTCTGACTTAAAGCAAATCAAGGCAGACTTAGGAAAACCTTCAGATGACCCAGACAAGTACACAGATATTCTACAGGGCCTGGGTCCATCCTTTGAATTGTATTGGAAAGATACCATGTTACTGCTTAGTCAGACTCTAACCAGCAATGACAGAGAGGCTGTTCTAGCAGCGGCTCAAGAGTTTGGGGACACGTGGTATCTTAGTCGAGTACACGACCAAATGATGCCAGAGGAGAAGGACAGATTCTCTACAGGTAAACAAGTAGTCACTAGCATGGACCCTCACTGGGATCCTGACTCAGAACAGGGGGACTAGAGTCGTAGGCACCTATCGACGTGTGTACTTGAGGGATTAAGGCAAAATAGGAAGAAGCCCACGAACTATGTAATGTTATCCGCCATAACTCAGAAAGGAAGAAAACCCAACAGCTTTCCTTGAGCAGTTACAGGAGGCCTTAAGAAAATATACTCCCCTGTCACCAGACTCCATCAAGGGTCAACTAATATTAAAAGACAACTTTATTATGCAACCATCAGCAGACCCTAGGTGGAAGTTCCAGAAGCTGGCCCTGGGGCCAGAACAGAGTCTAGAATCATTACTAAATCTAGCAACCTCAGTGTTCTATAATAGAGAGCAGGAAGAACAGGCTGAAAGGAACAGAGGGACCCAAGAAAAACCGCAGCCCTAGTCATGGCCTTCAGGCAAGCAGACCCAAGGGGCTTGGAAGAGAGAAAGGCTTGGGTTAGCTGCCCATCTGGCACAGCTTGCTACCACTGTGGCCTACTGGGACACTTTAAGAGAGACTGTTCCCAGAGGAACGAACTACCTCCTTGCCCTTACCCACTGTGCCAAGGGGATCACTGGAAGGCACACTGTCCCAGGGGATGAAGGTTCCCAGGGCCTGAGGTGGCTAACCAGATGACCCAATAGCAGGACTGAGGGTGCCCAGGGCAAGTGCCAGCACAAGCCATCACCCTCACCAAGCCCCGGGTAAAGCTAACCATAACGGGCGAGGAGGTGGAACTTATTCTAGACCCTGGCGTGACCTTCTCAGTTCTGCTTTCCCATCCTGGACAGTTGTCCTCCAAGTCTGTAACTGTCTGAGGAGTCCTAGGACAAGAACTCTCCTGATATTTCTCTCAACCCCTAAGCTGTAACTGGGGAGATATACTCTTCTCCCATGCCTTCCTCATCATGCCGAAAAGTCCCAGTCCCTAAGTAGGGCAGGACCTGTTAGCCAAAGCAGGCGCCATTATCTATATGGACATCGTCAGGGAAATCCTTCTCTGCTGTGCATTATTTAAAGAAGGAATTAATCCTGATGTTTGGGCAATGGAGGGACAATTACAGCGAGCAAAGAATGCATGCCCAATTCGAACAAGGCTAAAGGATTCCACCTCTTTTCCTTACCAAAGACAGAACCCACTAATACCGGAAGCCACAAAAGGGCTACAGGATATTATAAGGAACTTAAAATCTCAAGGTCTAGTAAAGCCCTGTAGCAGCCCTTGTAATACTCCAATTTTAGGAGCACAGAAACCTAATAGACAGTGCAAGATCCCAGGCTTATTAATGAAGCTGTGATCCCTTTATACCCAGCCGTACCCAAACCATACACCCTGCACTCTCAAATACCAGGAGAGGCACAACAGTTTACAGTCCTAGACCTTAAGGATGCCTTTTTCTGTGTTCCATTACATAATGACTCCAAGTTTCTGTTCGCCTTTAAAGATGCTTTAGACCAGAAGTCTCAGCTCACCTGGACAGTGTTATCCCAGTGCTTCTGAGATAGCCCCCAACTGTTTGGTCAGGCTCCAAGCACAGGACCTTAGTCATTTTTCACATCCAGGTACCCTGGTTCTTCTATATATGGATGACTTACTTTTAACAGCTAACTCAGAAACCCAGTGTCAGCAGGCCACCCAGGACTTCCTAAACGTTCTAGCCACCTGTGGATATAAGCTCAAAATCAAAAACCCAACTTTGTAGGCAAGAGGTAAAATACCTAGGGCTTGTCTTGTCTAATGGCACTTGGGCCCTTGATGGAGGTCTCCAACCCATACTGGACTTCCCCTGTCCAAAATCCTCAAGACGGTTATGCGGGTTCTTAGGAATAACTGGTTTCTGCTGATTATGGATTCCCTCATATGGTAAGACAGTCAAACCCCTATACACTCTGATTAAGGAAACCCAAACAGCTAACACCCATCTAATACAATGGGATCTTACAGCTGACGCAGCCTTTCAGACCCTAAAGCAGGCACTACTGCAGGCTCCAGCTCTAAGCCTTCCTACAGGGAACAACTTCTCCCTATACGTTATGGAAAAGTCAGGAGTGGTACTGGGGGTTCTCACCCAGACTCAGGGACCACTCCACAGCTGGTGGCATATCTAAGTAAGGAAAATGACACGGCAGCAAAAGGCTGGCCACACTGCTTGCGGGTCGTAGCCGCAGTGGCTCTACTGGTCTCATAAGCTGTTAAAACAGTGCAAGGGAAAGATCTAACTGTATGAACTTCACATGATGTAGCTGGAATCTGGCCTCTAAAGGAGGTTTATGGCTGTCTGACAACCTCTTACTCAAATATCAGGCCTTAATGCTCGAAGGGCCTGTACTTCGGCTACACACATTTGCAGCCCTCAATCCAGCGACTTTTCTTCCTGAGGAAGGGGCAGACAGAGAACACGACTGTCAGCACATTATAGCCCAGGACTATGCAGCTCAAGAGGATCTCTTAGAAACTCCTCTAGCCAATCCTGACCTTAACCCATACACTGACGGGAGTTCATTTATGGAAAATGGAGTTCGAAAGGCAGGATATGCAATAGTGAGTGATCAAACAGTGCTTGAAAATAATTCCCTTCCTCCTGGGACTAGTGCCCAGCTGGCTGAACTAGTAGCCCTCACTCGAGCTCTAAAATTAGGAAAAGAAAAGAGAATAAACATTTACACAGATTCCAAACATGCTTACCTGGTTCTGCACGCTCATGCTGCCATATGGAAGGAAAGAGAGTTCCTAACCTCGGCAGGAACTCCCATTAAATATCACAAGGAAATTTTAGACTTATGACAAGCTGTCCATGAACCAAAGAGGTAGGAGTCTTACACTGCTGAGGTCACCAGAAAGGAGATGAGAAGGAAGCAGATGGCAATCGTTGAGCTGACCTAGAGGCCAAAAGGGCAGCTAGACAGGAATTTATAGAAGGACCTTTAATGTGGGAAAGCCCTCTACAGGGAACGAGACCTCAATACTCATCAGAGGAGGTAGAGTGGGCAGTCTCCTAGGGACATAATCTTCTTCCTTCGGGATAGCTAGCTACTGAGGAGGGATGAGTACTCCTACCTGCTGCCAGCCAGTGGAAAGTACTTAAAACCCTGCATCAAATCTTTCATATGGGTATAGAGAATACATAGCAAATGGCCAAATCTATATTTACAGAAAAAGGTCTCTTCAAGGCTGTACATCATATAGTCAAAGGATGTGAAATACGCCAGAGGAATAATCCTTTGGCACATTGCAAAGCTCCTCCTGGGGAACAGTGAACCAGTCATTACCAAGGTCAGGACTGGCAAATGGACTTTACCCATATGCCTAAGTCTCAGAGATATCAATATCTGTTAGTATCTGTAGATACCTATACAAACCGGGTTGAGGCTTTCCCCTGTAGAACAGAAAAGGCCCAAGAGGTAATGAAAGTCCTGATTAATGAAATAATCCCTAGATTCAGATGCCCTCACTGCCCTCAAAGCGATAATGGCCCTGCCTTCAAAACTGCAGTGACCCAAGGAATTTCCAAAGTGTTAGGAATACAGTACCATCTCCACTGCGCTTGGAGCCTCAGTCCTCAGGGAAAGTGAAGATGAACAAAATTCTTAAAAGACACCTAAAGAAACTGGCACAGGAAACCCACCTCCCGTGGCCTTCTCTATTACCGATAGCACTCTTAAGGGCTCGAAACTCTCCTCAGAGAAAAGGACTCAGCCCCTATGAGATGCTTCATGGACGGCCCTTTCTAACTAATGATCTCGTATTAGACAAGGAAACAGCAAATCTAACAAGAGATACAACCTTGTTGGCTAAGAACCAACAGGCTCTTAGAACCTTATCTGAAGGACACCCTAGGGAAAAGGGGAACGAGTTGTTCTGCCCTGGAGACTCAGTGCTTGTTAAGTCTCTCCTCTAAGACTCTGCTTCTCTAGGCCCATCTTGGGAAGGACCATTTTCAGTTATTCTGTCTACCCCAAAGGCAGTTAAAGTGGTAGGAACTGACTCGTGGACTCATCACACTCGGCTGAAGCCTTGGACACCTCCTGAAGAAAATCACAGGCCTTCCACTCCGCAGCCTGAGGTTCCAGGAGACGACCTTTTGTACACCTGCTAGCCATCAGAGGATCTACATTTGCTCTTCTGATGAGATCTCCAGGAAAGTAACTACCTATGAGTTTAACTTACATCCTGGCATTAACAGGACTATGACTCTTGACTTTACTATCTGTGACCAGACTCTATGCTGTCACCCCTACGGATTGGCCTAATAGCTCTCCCCCTTCTCCTTTCTAGTTCCCCCCCCCCATTGACAATGTACACGGACTCTCAGGTGCAGAGTCTTCTCTTGCCAAGGCCACGCCATACTCGAACTCCAACTATTCCTTTTATAGTGGAGGAGGCGGAATAATAGGAGGACTTGGTACTGGCATTGGAGGAATTACTACCTCCACTATAAGCTAGCTCAGGAGTTAGATGATGACATCGAAAAGGTGGCTAATTCTCTCTGCAGAAGCAGCTTGTCTCTTTAGCTGCAATGGCCCTTCAAAACAGAAGGGTCCTGGATCTGCTGACAGTAGAGAAAGGAAGAACACGTCTCTTTGTAGGAAAAGAATGCTGCTACTTTGTAAACCAATCGGATATTGTCTCAAGCAAGTTAAAGAGTTCAGGGATCAATCAAACTCAGGGCCAAAGACCTTCAAACACAAAACAAAAAAACAGGATCGAGGAGCTTGTTTAACAACTGGCTGTCCTGGCTCTACCATCTGCTAGGCCCGTTTATAACCCTTCTATTATTGCTGGCCTTTGGGCCTCTCACCTTTAACCTTCTTGTCAAATTTGTTTCTTCTAGAATTGAGGCCATAAGGCAACAAATGGTCCTGCAAATGGAACCCCGAATGTCCTTGGCTCATAAACTCTATCGTGGACCTCTGGATCAACCTGCACCCCCTGGAAGACTCCCCTCTGGAGGAAACCTCAACTGCAGGGCCCCTTCTACACCCCAATTCGTCAGGAAGTAGTTAAAGAGCGATCAACGCCCATGTCCCAACAGCAATTGGACATTCCTGTTCAGAGGGGGGACTAAGGGGCTCTTCCCGGGTCCATGAGGGGCAGGGTTTCAAAGGCAAGAGTTTCCTGGCTCCACCCCTCCATCTGAGAACTTAAAGTTCTTTGTCTGGGTTTCCCAGGAGCAGGCTAGGTAGAGAAATCCAGATGAGCTTCTTTGTCCAAAAAGCCAGCCAAAAGCTCTGAGAGGAGGGGCTCTGTTGTGGACCAAGCAGCCAATCTGGTATCAGAGTCAAAGTTCAATCACTCCAGAGGAAGTTTAAAAGAACTCCTCTTATTGGACAAGAACATGAAGGGGGAAGGAGTAACTCAAGGGTTAAAATCCCACGGCTCCCTCCCTGTGCAGATTCCTTCTCTGGATCCCCTCCCACAGCAGTGGAGGAGCGGTCTCTCCTTCTGTCTCTTTCTCTCTTTCTGCCTAATAAATTGCTCTCTGCAAAATTCTTTGGGTCCATGATATTTATTCAAACGGCAAACTCACCATGTCTCCGGGGGCCCCTTTCCCCATTCTTCAGGGTAAGAGAGGCCAAGAACCTTGGATGGGGGAACTGGGAGCATCCTTGAGATGCCACCCCTGCTCCCCCAGTTGCAATATAACAGAAAGAACCCTAATTCTGATGTTCTAAACTCACTCACTGCCACCTAGGTTAGGTGAAACACAGGGCAGATCAAGATTATGTTTTTCCTACATAATTTGAGGCCTTCTCTAAGATAGGGATACAGGGCTTTGAAAGAGACACATGAAAATGAGGTACTCTGAAGCTTAAGTTTTGTTAGTTACATGGTAAATTTGCCTCTGAGGAGATACTCATAATTCTCCATTCTGATAAATGTAAAATGGAAGGCATAATGTCTGCTTAAACTACATTATCAGATTTGTGTAAGAAGTCAAAATAAAATAACATGTGAAAAGTGTAATTAGTTTCCTACAAATGCAAGTTGTATAGGACACAGTGGTTCCTATTAAGGCGGACTGGGGCTACTCCCCCAGACCCAGGCTATTTGAGATGTGTCCATTCTTGCATAACGTGTCTTGATTCTTGGGACCTTACTCCCTATAGCTTTCTTGGATTTAAACATTGCTGGAGTCTTCTGTCAGTTCTAATCTACTTAATTCAGTAATAATTTTTACATGCCTGCTGTGGTCAGGAGAGCAATGTCTACACTTTCCTTTAATTCTTTCCAATTCTGGCTCACCCACTGGTTCTACCTTAGTACCAGCACATGTTCCCATGTACTACATCTGATCTCACAGCTCTGCTCGAATTGAACTTGCTAGTCCCTCTCTAGACCAGACTAAACCTGTGTGTACTCTCCACAGAACCTCTACCCTTACTTACTATAATCCTGTATCCTTCTTTATGCTCTGCACTCCTTGTCGTTTATTCCCTGAGATGACATTAACTTTGAAAGATTCAATTTTAAAAGGCTCCATGATAAAATACGTTTATTACTTCATGTAGATTGTAATATCCTATATAAGTCTCCTAATTAATCCCTACGCTTTTAACATTTCTAGTGAATCACACTTCTGTAAAGGGCCAGATAATATGCTATGCTTTGCAGACCATTTGCAACTAATTTTATATATACCTCACCTCTTGGAACTGGGCTTAGCACCACTCCTTCATCTCTCACATATTTCTGTCCCCCACCATAGTTCACAGTGTATATTTGGTTGGAAGGAAGTAGACCTCCACTGATAGACATGGCATTGTATTCAAGATGGCTTGGGATATTTAAGGCTTTTTTACAGTATTTCCTAGGTAGTCCCCTGGGTTTATCAAGTATTATTGGTAGAAACAGTATATATTATCTGACTTCCTTACTTAAAATCCTCAATAATCCCCTACTATCTTAAAATGAAATCCAAACCCCAGTCAGGAACTAAAGCAGCTTGATAATGGCTTCTGAAACATTTTTGGCTTTACTTCTTAATCAACCAATTCAATTGATTTACTTAAAAGACGAAAACACACCTTTACTTTCCCATACATTCAATGACGCATTCCTCCATTAAATTATTCACTAGTCAACAAATATTGAGTGGCGACTATGTTGCAGACATTGTTAAGACAGCTATAAAAATATATGTAACATAGTCTCTTCTTCAAGGAACTCACACAGGAATGTGGACAGACAAAAAAATAAAAGTCTTTGGCAACTAACCGCAACAGAAGCATCACTTCTCTGAGTAGAAAGTAGGGTAAAATTCCTGGAGGGAGGTGACATTAAACTATTAATGGAAAATGGGTAAACAATTATCATACAAGAGGTTAGAGGAGGGTATCTCAAGGTAGTATAAACAGTTATGACACAGTTCAATCACATGAGGCAGGCATGGGGGAGATACAGCGTATGTGTGTGGGGGGTGGCATAATCTAAGAGTGTGCACTGTAGAGCCAGACTGCTTGGGTTCAAATCCCAGTTTGGTCACTTACTACCCATGTAGACATAGCCAAGTCACATTGGTCACTTTTTCTCTGTTCCTCATCTATAAAATGGTAGTAACAATAGCATTCATATCAAAAGATTTTCAGGAAGATAGAACAATTTACAGTTGGCACATAACAACAAAATACATATTGAATATTACTATCATTTTAAATGTCAACATCATGACGACTTTGGAGTCTTCAAGTAGTTCGATATGGCTAGCGGATGGAGTATGAGATGTGTGGTATCATGAATGTCTTATACACAGACTATGACATTTGGAATATATCTTCTATTATGTTTTGTTGTGAATAATCAGTGTCCAGGCTGCAATCTGGAAAAATTATATCAGAATCTCCAAGGGTGAGACCTAAACATCGATGAAGATTTTCAACTAACTCCTATGGTTCCAAGATTGAGAATCACTGAATTAACTAGAAGCAGTCTTCCTCCTGAAAGCTGCTGTAACACTTATCATGTAACTTTGGGGGTATATATCTAATATCAAATGAGTTTTTAAAATACACATTCCTAATTTCCACACAGAGTTTTTGGTTCCATGGACGTGGATTGAATAGAGTTAAGGCATATTGATTTTTAAAAAGTATTCCAGGCTATTCTGATGTAGGTGACATACCTGAGAGTCTGCATAACACTGTATATCCCTCATGTGGCACACAGCCTATCGTGTCTGGTGTTGTAATTATTTTGTACATTTTTACCTTCTCTACAAAGCAGCCATTTCCAGCATGGCAGGGGTCTAAGTCTAGAAGCACTAGAAACTCTGGGCTACACAGAAACATACATACATCTCCTTATGGAAGAGATTTAGTAAGTATTTCTTTGTTCAATTTATTAGAGAAAAATGCAGTTCTCCAGTGACATTTTCGAAACCCTAAATGTCCCCGTGGTTGTTTTCAAGATATTTCATCAGCAGATAAAACTGTTGAGACTTTTTAGTGTTAAACAAATGAGTGATGGATAGCTTATTAATTGTTTCATAGATTGCCTCCAGTAGGTATTGCCATTCTCAATTTTCACAATTCTCTAAGGGTCCTGACAAGCCTGTCTAAAATATTATCATTGGACATGTTTCCTGGGTAAACTTATTCTTTCTGACAACACCTATATTTTCATTCAATAGAAGCCTCATTCAAAAGGACTCTTCATATGAGGACTATGCAAATTCAAGTTCTATATTAGTAGACAAATTTAGTGAGTGAATTCCACGGTTATGCTGAGAATCACATTTTTATCTGTATCCCTAAATAATCAGTTTGAAATATAGAATTTTATAATTTCACAGAAAACTTCTTCACATGGGTAGTACTCAACAAAAGAACAGCAATTATTTAGTTTCCCTAGTTTAAGTCTATGAAAAAATAAAGATAAAGTAAGAATCATAAAAGGCAGCAGTTATCACAAGCAATCTTTGTGCTCAATATAAGACACAGAAGTCTCACAGTCATGCATTTTTAGAATTGGAGAATATTATAGAGATCATAAACTTCCATTTCCTTATCTCTGTTGAAATATCCATTTAAAAATTATTTCTGATAGGCAGCCCTCCATTTTAGTTTATCAGTATTTTTACTGCTCTCAAAGCAACTCAGTCCATTGTTGGGAAACATATTCTTGGTACACAACTGAAATTTTGTCTTTCACTCTCTCTCCTAAGCTTACTTACTGGCTGTGCCTTTTAACCTTCTGACACACATTCTGGCCCAGGAGTCACATGTAGCTCAAGAGTCTATAAAAAGCCACTGAGTGTGTCTGCTAATTGGTAGCTGAACTGCTTCTGGCATGTCTGCTTCTACCTCTTGCATCAAATCTTCTCCCTAGTCAAGTCCTCTTGGGCGCAATTTGCTTTTGTATACAGAGTGTCTCTCTCTTCCTGGTCTCATTTGGATCTAATGCTTATTTGGAGGGTTCCCACCATGAACTTTTCAGAGATACTGTGACCCTAATCTGCCCAAGGGTGTCTGAATACCGCACCACCTTGGTCTGAGTCCAGTGCCTCAGATCACTTGTCAATGAAAGAGGGATTAGCAGAAGAAAATATTTAACTTGTCTTCTGTCTGACAGCTTTGAAATGTTTAAAAACAGTTACTTTTCTTACCCGTTAGCAGTCTTTTCTTTGAAGTTTCAACAGTTTTTCACTAAACACACTGCTATAGTTTGGATGTTTGTCTCTGCCAAACCTCATCCTGAAATTTGATCCCCAGTTTCGTGGGGGACCTAATGGAAGATATTTGAGTCAAGAAGGTACATCCCTCATGAATAGAATAATGTTTTCCCTCAGGGCGAGTGAGTTCTCATTCTATCAATTCTCAAAAGGGCTGGTTGTTACAAAGAGCCTAGCATCTCCCCTAGTCCTTGCTTCCTCTGGCTCCCCTGTGCCTTGCATCGGGAGTGCTAATAGCCTGAGGCCCTCGCCAGATGCCCAGTCTTGAAATTCCCAGCCATCAGAATTCTGAGCCAAATAAACCATTATTTTCTTTATAAATTACCCAGTCCCAGGTATTCATTCCTTTATAGCGACCTAAAATGCATGAAGACATACATTTTCCAAATAATTTGTGTACTGATCAATAAGCTCTGGGTGAAGATGACTTGTAAATTGACATCACCAAACCCACTTAAAAGCTCTATCTGTACTTACAACTCAACATGACCCAATACCAGCATTATTGTCTTCACCACAAATCTGTTATTCTTCCTAATTTTTCTATGGGATTCACCAAATTAACAGCCATACTTGCTCCAAATTAAATTGCCAGGATAAGGTTCAGTGTTCCCAGGTGCTTCCTCTAGTAAGATCCTAACTGCTCTCACTGCTTCCTCCTTGTTCCACTCAATCTATTTTCAGAACAGTAGCCAGAGAGACGCTATTAACAAACAAGTCAGACTGCAACACTTATCTGATCAAATTTCTCCAATGTATCTTATGTGCCATGTAGTAAAAACCAAAGTCCCTACACTTCATTGGCCTTACATAGAAGGTGCACTCCTGTACCTCTCTGACCTTGTCACCTGCTCACTCAATCCCTCAAGCCCCACCAGCCCTGATGTTCTTCCAACAGGCTTCTGCCTCAGGGCATTTGTTCCTGCCATTCCTTCTAACAAGAAAGAGTATTTCCAAAATATCCCAGGGGATTCCCTCACCTCCTTCATGTCCTCACTCAAATATCATCTTCAGAATGAGGCCTTTTCTGATCACTTTACGTAAAATTGCACACCCCTCCTCCATCACCCAAATCTCACACTTCCTATTATCCCTTCATTGCTTCATGTCTTTCTGTAGCATTTGTTAATTTATTTGTATTTGTAATTGTGGGTTTTGTTAATTATCTGTCTCTCCTCCCCTTTACATATAAGGTCTTTAAAAGGAGGGATTTTGCAATTTTTTCACTATTTTATCTCCATTACTTGCCAATCAATGGATATTGCTTAAATGAATAATTTCTCCATGTGCAAATATTAGAGATCCAATGACCTCTGTAGTTTTTCTCACATCATTCCCACCTATCACTAATGTCACAGCTCAGAATGAAACTCTATTTTGTTAGAATTATTGTCTTCCTTACAATGTCTCTCACTAATCTAATACATCATACATTCTGCTGTAAGAATAATCTTTATGTTTGATTACATTCAATTCCATTGTTTAGTAAATAAAGCCCCAAATCTGTAACATGGCATTCAAGATACTTTCAATTTGATCCCTAGTCGTCACATTTAAGCCATTTGTGACTATGTATCTCAATTTCTCACCTCTACGCCTTTGTTCACATGCAGTGTCTTCTACCTGCAACAATTCTCACTCCAGCCTGCGTTTACTAAACCCCACCCTTCCATGAAGTCACTGCCCAACTACGATATTTTTAGTGAATTATTCTCCCAGTCAAAAATAATTTTCAGCCTTAGCATGATTACATATGCTTGTCATAGCTTTTCTATTAGTTTACGAGCACTATACCTAAAACATCAAAATAAATCTTCATCTTGGGCAGACATTATGTTTGTTTTATTGAATTATTTATACGTTCTGTATTTGAATTCTTCTTGATTTTAACAAACTGTTTTATATGTTTATCAATTGTATTGATCAAACTAAAACATGATATTTCTATGAGTAGAGTGCTATAATATATATTAGAGAATTCCATTAAAGTAGACATTGATCCATTATTGAACAATCCTGGAACTTCATTTGTCAATAATGCCACTGTGAATGGTTGCCAAATGTCTTGCTGAAATTGACATCAGCTACAGCATTTCTCCAGTTTTTCCTTCAGAAGGAAAATAAACAATGCCTTGATATGGTTTTCGGTGCACTTATTGCCCCAGTGCTTATTACTTCTTTAATTCCAACTGAAGTTATACAATCCACTTATTTAGTACTCTGTACGACTATTTTACAAATACTAGTATTTTACAAATATTAGATTTCAAGCAAATTTCACTGCAGATTTAATTTGTAAAAGATAATCTGTACAAAGTTTTCATATTTCCAGACTTCAGGCACATAATATAAACTATCCATCCCTTAAATAAAATGTGGATAGTATTTCCATTTTTCTTCTGGTTTCTTGTATCTTATAGAACTTTAATATTAAATAAATCAATATCTTTAGTATTTTTAAATAGTTTATCTTACAAGGTCTTGTTTCAGAAATCCATATACACCCTATCATTA
The DNA here is from genome assembly GCA_036589455.1 of Ateles fusciceps. NCBI lineage: Eukaryota > Metazoa > Chordata > Mammalia > Primates > Atelidae > Ateles > Ateles fusciceps. The sequence goes on along the minus strand of JAZHEH010001419.1, from coordinate 1,917,741 downwards.
TACCATATACAAATTCAAATCCAGGTTGATAAAAAACTAATATAAAAATAAAATACTAAAAAAATTTAAAAGAATAGAATGTCTATGATGACAGGGTATAGATTTCCTAAACAAGACTGAGAAAAACTCATTATAAATAAAAATTTTAAGCTGGATTATTCATTTAGGCAATTCATGTATAAGTTTTTATTAATGATATACACTGATCTGTTTTAGTATTGAAGCTTCTCATCTATACAAATGGTAATTTACTTAACTTTTAGTTTTTGATCTTTAATAAAGTTTTGTGATCTTTTTTTTTTTTTTTTTTTTTTTTTGAGACAGAGTCTCGTTCTGTCGCCAGGCACCAGGCTGGAGTGCAGTGGCGCGATCTCAGATCGCTGCAACCTCCACCTCCTGGGTTCAAGCAATTCTCCTGCCTCAGCCTCCCGAGTACCTGGGACTACAGGCGCACGCCACCATGCCCAGCTAATTTTTGTATTTTTAGTAAAGACGGGGTTTCACCATGTTGGCCAGGATGGTCTTGATCTCTTAACCTCGTGATCTGCTCACCTCGGCCTCCCAATCTGCTGGGATTACAGGTGTGAGCCACCGCACCCGACCAGTTTTGTGATGACTTTCTTCAAATTTTGCAGGACATTTTTCCTGGTCCCCTATGCTTTTTAACAATATTACTAAATGGAATTTTCTTTCAGTTATAATTTTCAATTCTTTCTTGTTGGTAGAAATACTACTGGCTTTTTGAAATAGATTTTGTTCAGTGATATGCTGAATTATAATATTGATTTGGATAGCTTATTGCTTGATTATCTTGGATTTTCTATACAGATAATATCTCTAAATCACGATTTTATTTCCTTCCATTCTTAAATGTTTTCCATCTCTAGAATGAGGGCATCAAACAAATTGCTGAATGAAGTAGTGGTAGTGGGCATCCTGTCATGTCCTTCAATTCATCTAAACTTTTGCAATAAAGTAAGTTTTTTGAATATATCCTTTATTGTTTTAAGGACATTGTTTTCTATTTTTACTTTGCCAACAGTTTTTACCATGAGTAGCTGTTAAAATCTGTCAAAGGATTTTTCTGCATCTATTGAGATGATCATATTTCTCCTTTAATTGGCTAAGGTGATGAATTATATTAAAAGATTTTATGTTAAAATATCCTTCAATCCACGGGATAAAACCAACCAGGTCATGCTGCATTAGTTTTTGCACATCACTGCGCCTAGGCTTCTGTTTTCTTTAGGACTATGATGTCTTTGTTCAAATATAAAAATGGCTTGATTTGCCTTTTTTATACTACCCTTGTGTAGATAAGGTGTTAAGGTTATATTAGCTTTATAAGTTAGGAAGATGTCTCTTTTTCTAATCAACAGGGGGAATTTGCAAAAAATAGAGATTTTCTGTGTCTTGAGGACTTTAATACTTCCCTAGAACATTCGTTTCCAGACTCCTGGCTATCTGTTTTACACTGTTTTCAAATTTTCAATATTTCCACCTTCCAACACTCTCAGCTGGTTACTTTGCTTTTTATTATATTGTGAAAATAAAATCAATAAAAAAAGAATGGCCACAAAATTTCACCATCATATGTACCCACATACCTACATATGTACCCATCATTTCAGAGGGGGAGTGGTCAAAGGTAGCTGACAAACACATAATCATTTTAAAACCACCACTTGTGTAAAAAAACATACCGACAAAGTATATTGTCTCTGTGTAATGGAACTAGGAGTAATTGGTAGTTTTCACTATATTTTATAAAATTTCCAAAACAATGAAATTAGATATTTTAGTTTCAGAGATTTATCTATTTTTGTGTAACTTATGATACTTTCTTTGTGAGTACCTAACTAGCTTTCTTTTTATTTAGAAGAAGAACAATCAATCTTTCTTTCAACAATTTCTTTCTTTCCAAGGAAGGAAATAAAAAAATGAAACGGGTAAAGCAGTTTAGAGCTTTGTACACTTGTCAGACTATGTCAGATAAGTATTGACTATGTGATTTTTGCTTCAAGCTATTTATGGCACTTTTTTATTTTGTGACATACTGACCCTTCTTAATCATATTGCAATTAGCTTTGCATGTAGTCATCTGGCAGGGAGATAGTCTTGACTAAACTACATAATGGTATGAAATACCAGTATCAGATATTTTCTTTAAAATGGTAGATTTGAGAAAGACAAACTATGTTTTTAAACTATAATTACTGAATTTTATCTTCACTAGAGGATATTTTAGATCACTGTAAATATCACTTAAAGTCTTTAAAACAGTATATTAAAACATTTGCATCCATATTTAACTACAGACTAAATTCAAAGTGCCTCATAGAATATTAGATATTAAAATATATCAATAACTACATATTTACATTTGACTTACTCAAATTGATATCATACTTCACAATAAAGTTTTCTTCTACAAATTTATCCATATGAGAAGAGTTCTGCTCAGACTTTCTAAAGACTGATTTTTATTTGAAAAAGACAAAGTTCTTTGTATTTATCTTAATATATATGCTTTAATTTTTTTAAAAAGTTGAGGTGATGAAGTTTTTATGGTTTACCCCCCACTTTTTTTATTCCATTTACACTATCTCTGCATTCTAGTGTACAGTTCAACAATTATTTGAAAGTCAGAAGCCAACTGAGTCTGTGTCCCACATACAAATCTAGAAATTTTTTTCCTAGAATGCAGTAGCTTGGTTTATTGATCCTTTTCTTTTTATCCACCCCTTCAATGTTCCCTTCCTTCCCTTTGTTGTTTTGTTGCAAACATTTCTTCTTTCATTTGTTAAACATTTTCATGGCTATCTTTATGTTAGGCTGGGTTTTAAAGAACTGGGCAAATGAGAAGGACATGGTTGGTGAAATTTGAGAACATTAATACCAATTCACTCCTCATCACTTATCAGATGTTTCACACTTTATGAAAGTTGTAGGATAATTCTATCATTTTCTTATGCAAAAATGGTTTTGAGACTTCCTTCCTTATACAACATAAAGGGTTAAATGTAATCATGTCTGCAAAAGTACAAAGCACTATACTTGGTATATAGAGGTTGATTAATCAAAAGTTAATTTCATTTTCTTGCCTGGAGTGTTTGATTAATGGAGAAACAGTGACATCCAATGTGAAATGTTTTAAAGCTATGGTATGAACAAGATCCTAAAGAAACACAGAATGCCTAAATCTCTACGCAAAAATAGATGATAATATTAGGCTGAATCCTTAAACATAAAAAGGACTTTGTCACATGTAGAAAGGCTGAGCAGGTATTCTAGGTTTGGAAAGCAGCATCTGTAAAGGTACGAAGGATAAAACTCTACTGACTGTATGGAGACTATACAGTGGCTGAAAGAGATGATGTTGGAAAATAGTCTAGGAAGAACCATGAATGCCCTGCTAAAGAATTTAGTTCTGCATGTATCTGTGATTCCCAACCAGTGTGGACAGATTCTTTCAGCCATCAGGGCTTTTGGGCGGCATCTGGGGCAGCCCCTGGAGTCAATCACTTCTAGCAACAAATAAAGATATGCTAACCTCAGTGTGCTGAACAGATCGGATTCTTTGTATGACAATATATTAAAAAGCCTGGGAAACATCTCTATAGATATTATAATAAATATTTTGACTTGTATACTTGCTAAATTTTAGATGCTTCATATCGTGACTATTATTAGAAAAGGAAATGATCACTGAGGAGTCAGACAAGAAAGAACCCTAACTAAAGATTACACAGCTCACCCAGGTGGGAGGGTAGAAGTGAAGTGATCCAGCTGTGGAGCCTGCTTTGAAAAGGTCCATAACACTGCAGCTTCTGCAGTTTGATACAAGATCAGGTAGTATTCTCTTAGTATTTCCTGAAGAGCATCAGCATAGAATATCCCCTTATTACCTGGGCAAGGTCTTCCAGGGTTCATGATATATAAAGTGATCCACTGGTGTTTTCCAAGTGTCCATTATATTCCTGCTCAGAGGATTAAGGTACCTTTCTGAGACATATGGCCTTACAAAGCTCCAGAAGGAGAGAACAGGCAGCTCAGTTTGTATATACACAACTGACTAGCTGTCCCTACCAAGTGAGAATTGGGCTGTGTGTGGAGCTACCACTGAGGTATTACATGTTCTCTCTGGTACTACATTAGGACTGAGGCCTTAGCTATCTTTCCTTTGGTTCAGGAAATACAGAAGGTAAGACTGCTGGGTCAATTCGACATATTTAGGGATTTCAAAAACAAAGCATAGAAGTTCAGAGTTTCTTTCCTGGGGCGGGGGGGGGGGGGGGGGAAGGGTGCTAGGATTAAACAAAAAAGATAAAGTACAAGATCAGAGAATTACTTATATGAGTCAGTGATTGCACTAAGAGAGCTGCTTCACTTTGCCACTCTGTTATTAAAGCTGCCTTTCTGCTACCTAGTCTGCTCTAAGGGCTCACCTGCTGAGATCAAGCTGGCAGGGAGCTACAGTGTTAGGCCAAGTTATCATAACAGGCTCTAGACTGCCTGCTGCAGAGAATGTGAGTGGTTAGGTGGTGGTCAAGATTTTATTTTGAACTGTTTATACATGGGGCAGTATGTCTGATCTTCTTGCTCCAATACAGATGGAGCTAAGTGTACACTTTTCTACTCACAGCCTAGTGAGAGATTCAAAAAGTCCACAGCCCCCTCCTGCTGAAAAACCTTGCCGGGGGAGTTCTCTCATGGTTGGAAACATGGCTACATCTACAGGGAGCCAAGTACCTAGCACTGATTTTGAGTCCTAGAGAGTTTCACAATCTGCAGACCAGGAGATTCCCTCCTGTGCCTACAACACCAGCGCACAAAACTGGGTGGCCGCGGTAGCTGAAGCAGTTTTTTTTGTTTGTTGTTTGTTTGTTTCTCATACCCCAGTGGCGCCTGAAATGCCAGAGAGACAGAATCACTCACTCCCCCTGAAAAAAAAAGGGGGCTGAAGCCAGGGAGCCAAGTGATCTGGCTCAGCAGGTCTCACCCCCATGAAAAGCAGCAAGCTAAGATACATTGGCTTGAAATTCTCACAGCCAGCACAGCAGTCAAGTGCTCCACCTGGGATGGTGGAGCTCGGTAAGTGGGAGGGGGCGTCTACCATTACTGAGGCTCAGGTAGGCGGTTCTAAACTCGCCTGTGTAAACAAAGTCACGGAGAGTTCCGAGACATGGAGATGTGTAACAAACATTGGCAATAGGTACAGTCCCCTTCAATGGTGAGAGTGAAATGTTCAAAATTTCAATAATTTGGGCTAACTGAAATAAGAACAACACAGTATTAGCACATTTTTGCATTGTTAGAAAGAAATACCTGAGACTGGGTAGATTATAAAGAAATAAATTTAATTGGCTCACAGTTCTGCAAGCTGTACAGGAAGCATAATGCCAGGCATCTGCTCAGCTTCTGGTGAGGACTCAGAAAGCTTAAAATCATGATGGAAGGGGAAGCAGACACAACATAGCAAAAGCAGAAGCAAGGGAGAGAGCGTGAGTGGGAGAAGGTGCCGCACACTTTTAAAGGACCAGATCTCATAAGAACTATCATGAAGATAGCATTAAGCCATGAGGGATTCACCCCGTGACCCAATTGCCTCCCACCAGGTCCCAGTTCCAGCACTGAGGACTACAATTCAACGTGAGATTTGGGTGGGGACAAATATACAAACGTTATCATACACTACCTCAGGAATGTGATCCAGATCTTTGATATTATACCCTGGATAACTATGACATAGCTCTAGGACCAGGGCCATTTAGCTTTGTCTTATTAGGGTAGCAGGTACTGACATGGTTCGGATTTGTGTCCCTACCCAAATCTCATGTTGACTTGTAATTGAGAAAGAGCCTAAGGGGAGGTGACTGGATCATGGAGAAGGATTTTCCCCTTGCAGTTCTCATGTTAGTGAGTTCTCAGGAGACCCGATTGTTTAAAAGTGTGTAGCTCTCTCCTTTCACTCTCTCTTTTTTCCCCTCTGGCCATATAGGATATGCCTGCTTCCCCTTCACCTTTTGCCATGATTGTAAGTTTCCTAAGGCCTCCCAGCCATGAAATGTGAGTAAATTAAACCTCTTTTCTTTATAAATTACCCAGTCTCAGGTAGTCTTTTTATAGCGACGTGAGAATGGAGTAACACAAGTACCAACTCACTAATTAAAAAGGCAAACATCAGGATTGAAATACAGTCAAACATAAATATGTGGATTTTGGAGCAGGGAGTCATAGAAAGGACAACCTTTCCTAGGAGGTTTATATCTGAGTTATAACATGGTAAAATTCTCCCAAATAACACAATTCACCTTATAGCATTATAAGAGAGCTTCCAGGAATAATGTTCAGTAGACTCAAAATTTTCAGTCCCATTCCAGACTTTAAGTCACAGGGACAAGGATTGGCAAAACCAGGAAAGATATCTAATTTCAAGGGATAAATAAATAGTCAAGTGGCAATTTACATATGAAAATATGGGATAAATGCTCTTAAAAAAAAGGTATATCTGTAATACTGTGAGAATGCACAGGAAGGCTGTGAAAATTGACCTCGCAAAGGTGAAATAATTGATTTCATTGTTTTTGAGTAGGACTCATAATACAGAGGAAAGAAAAAAAAGAAAAACAAAAACTACATACAATATGCTAATTCACCTCAAACTTTTATAAACAAGCAAAAATAGAAATAAGCAACTAGGGGAGGAAGAAAATAAATGAAAAACATTGTCTGGATAAGGGTAAAGGTTATTATAATTCTTGAGTAAATAGGTAGTTTGGTGTTACATTCATTTTAAAAGCGTCAGTATTAAATTCTAAACATCAGATTTAACAATGTTTTTACCGCTGATACATAAAATTCTGAATCTGTGGGCATACATAAAATACGGGTAAGAGGAGAGGACAGATGGTTAATTTCCTCACTCCAAGGTCAACAACGGCATCATTGCTTTGCTGTTGCAGATTATGAAATAAATTACCTCTTAGGAATTTGGCATAACCAAAGAATGAAATTATTTTATTTCAGAAATCATCTCTAGGAAAAATATGAATGCTTGGATCGTTATAGCTATGTTAAAATCAATTTGGATTGATCAGAGAAAGAGAGTTGAAATAATAATACAGAAAACACTCCAAGGAGTTCAAGTTCCCACAGCATGAAGAATTCATAATAAGCCTTTCTATCCTTAAGAGCAAAGGCCATGATAAATTGAAAACAGCTTGCACACCTTAATAAAGATCTATTATCTTTTGTTTCTTACTTTTAAAACCCATTTTGATATGAACTCTCAGATATAATGAAGTTGTTTTGTGTTATGAAATATGATCTGTAGTTAGGATATTAATTCAAAGCTCTTATAAGAAAACCCATTTTATAATAGTCACTCTTTTATGCTGAATATATTTCAGTGTCTGTCCATACTTGAGACTTAAGACGCACATGGAAAGTATCTAAAATTTATTTAAAATAAAGGCAGTAAGAGTTAAGAATGCTTAAATTCACAATTCCAGGTGGACATCAAGAATTAACTGCTGATAAATGTAGGCATTTGTAATAAATAGCAAAATTATTATCATTATTATAACTAGCAGGTATGGCTCTCACTCACTGTAACTACCAATCTTTTTTTCTGGAGTCAATAGCATATCTCAAACAACAGGATGATTGCCCAGTTTTAAGTTGTTCAATTATTTTTCTCGGTTCTGAGTCATGTTTCTTCTTCACTGTCTTCTGCATTTTATTGAACTTAGTAGAATAAAGGTTACAAGGGCTCACTTTGAGACTGCATTGTGCTCTGTGTCCAATTATATGACAAGACTTACTGTCTAACAGCTTACTTCAAAATGTCCCTTGGCTGCAACAAAACATCAGGATTAAAAGCCGTAAACTTATAGCAAACAATTGTCAGTTTTCAAACTCTTTACTGCCGAATACATGTAAATTTTACATAAACATTCACTGCAAAACCACCTTATTTCTCCAGAATATTTGAAATCATAAGCTAAAAGTAAAATGCCCCAAATTAAGAGATTTAAAAAAATCAAACAAAAATACAAATACCCATAATATTCTACTTTCTTCCAATTAAAAAAAAGTTCCATGACTCTCATAATCTATTCCAACTAATTATTCCAACTCTTCCACATAATTTTTCTATGAACGCTAATTTACTTCTTCATTTCCCGTTCATTATCTACTCCAAAGGCTTGTGTCTACCACCCTCTAAATTGTATTTTAAAGTTATCTGAGTTCTATAAATTGCACTTCCTATGAACTACTCTCAAATTTCATTTTCACTCACATTTTTGCAGCATTCCATATAGTTGAATATGTTTAAACTGTTTTTCTTCCTTAATATTTCCTACTCTGTCATTTTTTCCCCTTTACTAACACCTTCTTTCTAGTCTCCTTTTTCCTAAATGCTTCTACATTGCCAACTTATATGTTGAGTCTTAGGCCATCTTGTTTTCCTGCCCTCCCTAACCTAGTGCATCCATTGCCATATTTTGTCTATGTTGTTAATAAGATAAATATTTCCAGCCCATTTAGGCTACTAGGTACAACTTATTTAAATGTATCACTGCAGAAGTTTTCCAGTTTCAAAATGGCAGAAAGGAAGCAAGCTGGCTTCAGTCCCCTGCACAGAAAACCAAAATCAAATATACAGTGCCTTGATTATCACCAGAAATATCTGAGAGTCAAATTTGAAGTACAGACAGTTTCCGGAACTACAGAAAAGTGAAAAAACTCTGAGCACACAGTAAGGAAATCAGACTTCGGTATCTGTGATGACCCTCCCTCCAATATGCCTGATATCAAGCAGGTGGAACGTTTCCCCCCTGACTCATAATTTCCACACTGGAAAAATGTAAGACTGATGTAGACAACCAGCTTCCCCACTGGGCTCTCTGACAGGGTCTGGTCCATGGCTCAACCCAAAGGAAGCACTGCAAGTATCTGAAGAGACAAATATTCTTGAGGACAGCCAGAGACAAAGGGGGGATAATGAGACTACCACCCTTAGCCCTAAAAACTCTGCTCTTTTTAAAATTTAATTTAATTTAATATTTTTTTTTGAAACAGAGTCTCACTCTGTTGCTCAGGCGTGAGTACAGATATGGAAGTAACTTCACTGCCCATAAGTGAATGAATAAAGAAAATGTGTCATATATACACAATATAATATTATTTAGTCATAAAAATGTATAAAAATAATTTCATTTACAGCAACATGGATGGGACTGGAGGTCCTATGTTAAGTGAAATAAGCCAAGCACAGATAGACAAATATTGCATGTTCTCACTCATAATTGGAAGTGTAAAAATTGAACTTCATGAAGACAGAGATGAGACTGATGGCTACACAGCCCAGGAAGAATAGGGGGAGAGAGGATGAAGAGGGGTTGATTAATCTGTAATAACATACACCATGATAAAAGAAATAAGACTAACGTTAAAAAGAGCAGCAGGGTTATTACAGTTAACAATAATGTATTATACATTTCATTATAGCTAGATGAGAATAATTTGAATGTTCCGAGCATAAAGAAAATATAAATATTTAACATGAAGGATATCCCAATTACCCCGAGTTGATATTTGTACATTATATGAATGTATCAACACATCACATGTGCTCTCAAAATATACATTATGTATCAATAAAAAATTGCAATCCCCAAACATGTTTGGTATTCCAAATAAATAAATAAATAAATAAATGCCTCACTACAATTTCACATTTAACACGCTCACAATGAGACTCATTTTCTCTTAGTTTTTCACCATCTTTTGCCATCATATCCTTGTTTTATCACACTTTCTCCTTTTACCTAACATTCAATCCTCCTGCAAACATTATTTTACATGCCCTGAATTACGACCTTGAGTCATCTGCAAATACTGTTGTTTAAAAATACATCCTCTTCTACGTCACTGCCTTTCTGTCCAGTATGACCTGTCAACCAGTAGGTGACAATGGATTAACTTGTTTCCTGCTTCCTTTCTTTCCTCTTATGATTTGCTATCCTTTTATCAAACTATATCGCCTTCCACTCTCAGCATTTACTCTCCTTTAGTGTTTTCCCACTGCATGTAGAGCAAAACCCAAACTCTCTAGTCTGGCATTTAATCTTGTGTGAATTTACCTTTCTTTTCAACTTTATCTCTTCCCTTACTCACCATTACTCACTATACTGCTGACACATCAGTATTCTCTTGCAAATGTCACATATATCCTACCTAAAAGACTTTGCACATGATGAAATTCTCTTCGCTAATTTACTTTATTCGTAGGCCTTTCATTATTTGCTCAGGTTTCAGTCAAACTGCCATCTATTTAAAGAAAATTTTCTTAACTACCCTAACTTTAGACTTCTAGTTATCTGCTGTTTTAGATGTCATATAAATTTCCAAGAGTTAATGTGATTTGCATATGTTTGTATTTGTGTGCATGTGTATACTTCCCACGTTGAAATATAACGTTCTTGAAAGCAGGGACCATGTGTGTATTTTCATTTTGTTTTTAGTAAATAGACACACAGTAAGTGCTTTAATAAATTTGGTTAAGAAATTCACCATCTAGTTTGTGCAAATACGGCTTCTGAGTAAATGATAGTTTTAATTGTTTTAATGAATAAACATTTTGCCTAGTTAGTATACCTGAAAAGGAAGGGGTCTGATCTTTTGAATCTCCATATTAGGCCATCAGTGGCCATGGAATTCTCCGGGGGTTGGAAGGTCACATAACCTGGTAGCTCCTAGCCAAGGGCAACTTTTAGAGAAGGGAGCAGCTGTGTACTATTAGCAACCAACAATCATCACTGAGAGATGGGTACAACTGCTCAGTAATGAAATACAGGAAGAGTATCTAAAGTGCCCATTACACATACCTTTTCATTTAATGACTATTACAATCATCTAGGAAGATTATTAACCATATTTTATAATCATGAAAGTAAGTGTAAAATGTTAAGTGATTAGTTCAAGGGAAAACTCCAGCAAAGGGTTCTGCCTATAATAGAGCTCGAGACTGTCACTTTAAAACCAGGACTCTTCTCCTTTGAATTGAATACTGCTTTGTGTATATAAAGAAACTCAAATAGAAGAACGTCCAACTTGGGAGAAAGAAACAATTGACTTAGCTGCCAATGCCATCTTTTTAAGCTAGGTAAGAAAATTGCCAGAAAGACTAAAATGCAAAAGACACTCACAACTCAGTTTGTAATAATCATTTTGCTTTGCTCATCATGAAGAAAATAACTATATTAATAACGGAGATAAAAATAGTTATGCTATTTGGTGTATTATATGCCTGTCTTTGAAATATTTGAAAACACTTTCATATTTAATCCTCTCTGTGGCCTAATACAATTTCTACAAAATGGGAATGGACCAAAAATAAAGCAAGATAGAAATTGATTTAAAGAATCAATGACATAATTCACACTTTATTTTTTCAAATCACCCTTTGTCTTAATCTGCTTTGGCTGTAACAAAAATATCATAGACTAGGTGGCTTATAAAAAACCAAAATTTAAGCACAAGATCAAGGTACCGGTATATTCAGTATTTGGTGAGGGCCTGCTTCCTTGTTCATAAATAGCTACCTTCTTGTATCCTCACAAGGCAGATGGGACAAGGAAGGATTTTGGAGCCTCTTTTATGAGGGCACTACTCCCATTCATGAGGGTTCATTTCTTCATGACCTAATTACTTCTTAATGGCCCCACCTCCAAATATCATCACACTGTGAATTTGGTTTCCACATATGAATTTCTGGGGAATACATTCAGTCCACAACACCCTAATTAATGAAATACAATAAATATTAAATGAAAGCACTATCATATATTTTATCATAGCAAAGAAACATTAGGATACATTATCAAGTGACTAATATACCAAGATACATTATCAAGTCAAGGTAACTCAAGAAGTGGGTATCTCTGACAATATATGGAGTAACGCCAATCTTTACATGTAAGAAGTTGAACATATAAAGAAAACTATTTTCAAATGTGTAATATGCTACATAAATCCTATAATGTTGAAAGCCAAAATTTCAAAAATAGAACTATAAGTAGAGAAGAATTTTATCATTAAGGAAATAATGCAAAAAATCAAGGAAAACGCAATACAATACCAGAAGGGGCGTATCGCTGTTTCAAAATATACTTGCTGAGATATTGAGAAAATGAAGAATGGTAAGAGGAAACTACGTAAAAAGTCCTAGTGTCTATTTAAGTTATATACCACCAAAACCTACTTCTCATCTGTCCCATTTTACACAAAAGGGAAATTTTATCTGCAAAGCATCCTGGTGAGGGACTTGCAGAAAAGGTAAGGTTCTTAATATAGCATTAAAAAGAAGAAGACAGAGGAAAAGTGACCTAACAGGAGTAAAATAAAATAACAGTGGAAGTGCCTAGAGTGCTTGTGCACTTCTTTTCAGGAAAATTGGGTGGTTTGGGCCAGTAATAACTATCCTATATAAATATTTCACATGCTTCTAACAGAATTTCACCTGTTTCTAAAAGGATTTTTGGAGAAACTCTAAATCTTAATTGAGAACAAAACAAAGTTAGGGTGTTAAAAAGAAGGAATAGGATTTAAACCTACCCTTAAATTATTCCTAGAAGTTTGCCAGCATATTCTGCAACTATTGCATGTAAAAATATGGCTATCATTTTATTTTTCAAAAGAATTTTTACCACTCAAACAGTATAATGATAAAGAAGTTTTAAAACTACTGTGTGAGAAAACTTAATTGCTATGAGGTCTCAGAAAAGTTCAAAAGGGAGTACAAGAGGACCTCTCCATCTAACTGATTTGTATATTGTAGTTCCATGAACAATTCAATCTGGAACATAGAAACAGTAAAACTTTGTGTGTATGTATGCATATGTGTATGTGTGTGTGCCTGCACGTATTCATTTCAGTAGACTGGTTATGCTAATTTAAAAACAACTGATATAGGCAATATGCTAAAAATAACACCTAAACCTAGGTGATGTTAAGCAGTCAGGTAAAGGAAAATCCAAAAAGCCATCTGCTCAAACACAACTGAATTCTTGATGTTTTAAAAAATAACTTATTGCTGGAGGAGACTTTAAGCAGGGGATACAACCTTTAAAAGAACACATTTTGCCAATAGAGAAATTGAAAGAGATTCATTAGATGAACAAACTGCTCACAATGGTGTTTTCGTGGATAATAAATAATTTTACATTTTAAGTCTATAATACCGAAAATATTGAGGTTGTGATAATGTACAGCCATAGCACTGGTAATTGCAAAGACTGTAAAACTCTCCCCCAAGGAACAGAATCAGAATTCAGTTTACTCAGATCTGTTCACATTAACAACATATTGGAGGTCAGAAAGTACAAAATTTATCACTAAGATCAAACTGTTTTTCATAGAAACATGAAACTATAATCCCAAAATTACTATCTTATCATTTTTATCAACTGGATTAATTTGATTATGTCAGCTGAGAAAAAATGCTCAAATAAAATCTTGTCAAGAAATTTTTTTGTACCTAATGTTCCCATGTTCCTAAAGTTCTATTCCCAGTTAGACTGTACACTTAGAATACATTTTACTATGTGACACAGATGGGCAGATTGTAGTCAGCAATGAGGTTAAAAGATAAAGTAAACAGACTACTAAGGTAAACGCCTTCAAATCCAAAGTCTGAGGTTTTATTGTTGTTGTTTTAGTTCAGAACAATTCTCAGAAAATATTATTTGAGTTCTAAAACCACAACAGCCTGATGTATCATTTTTATATCAAGCTTTCTTTACTTTATAAAAGATGTATTATAATTTTGGGGGTGATTAGACCTAACAGCATTTTATAGTCTTGAACTACGCAGCTTTAATTTGAGGCTCTCATCAAATACATGGTCTACTTGAATCTCCATGTCATTTCCATAAGAACAAACATTAATTTATTATTTGTCTCTCATTTTAGCAAGTAAGGATTCTTTTTATTTTATTTTATTTATTTATTTTTATTGTACATTAGGTTCTGGGGTACATGTGCAGATCATGCAGGACTGTTGCATAGGTACACACATGGCAAGGTGGTTTGCTGCCTTCATTCCCCCCATCACCTGTATCTGGTATTTCTCCCCTCATTATCCTTCCCCATCCCCACTGTTGCTCCCCTACCCCCCTGCCAACGACCCCAGTGTGTGATGCTCCCCTCCCTGTGTCCACATGTTCTAATTGTTCAACACCTGCCTATGAGTGATAACATATGGTGTTTGGTTTTCTGCTCATGTCAGTGTGCTGAGAATGATGGTTACCAGATTCATCCATGTCCCTGTGAAGGACACGAACTCATCGTTTTTTATGGCTGCATAGTATTCCATGGTGTACATGTACCATATTTTCTTTATCCAATCTATTGTTGATGGACATTTGGGTGGGTTCCAGGTCTTTGCTATTATAAACAGTGCCACAATGAACATACATGTGTATGAGTCTTTATAATAGAAAAATTTATAATTCTTTGGGTATATACCCAGTAATGGAATTGCTAGGTCAAATGGAATTTCTATTTCTAGGTCCTTGAGGAAGAACCACACTGTCTTCCACAGTGGTTGAACTAATTTACACTCCCACCAACAGTGTAACAGTGTTCCTGTTTCTCCACATCCTCTCCAGCATCTGTTGTCTCCAGATTTTTTAATGATTCCATTCTAACTGGCATGAGATGGTATCTCAATGTGGTTTTGATTTGCATTTCTCTAATGACCAACGATGATGAGCATTTTTTCATATGTTTGTTGGCCTCATATATGTCTTCTTTTGTAAAGTGTCTGTGCATATCCTCTGCCCACTTTTAATGGGTTTGTTTTTTCTTATAAATCTGCTTTAGTTCTTTGTAGATTCTGGATATTAGTCCTTTGTCTGATGGGTAGATTGCAAAAATTTTTTCCCATTCTGTTGGTCGCCGGTTTGCTCTAATGATTGTTTCCTTTGCTGTGCAGAAGCTCTGGAGTTTAACTAGGTCGTATTTGTCTATTTTGGCTTTTGTTGCCATTGTTTTTGGTGTTTCAGCCATGAAGTCCTAGCCTATGCCTATGTCCTGAATGGTTTTGCCTAGATTTTCTTCTAGGGTTTTTATGGTGTTAGGTCTTATGTTTAAGTCTTTAATCCATCTGAAGTTAATTTTAGTGTAAGATGTCAGGAAGGGGTCCAGTTTCTGCTTTCTGCACACTGTAAGCCAGTTCTCCCAATACCATTTATTAAACAGGGAATCCTTTCCCCATTGCTTGTTTTTGTCAGGTTTGTCAAAGATCAGATGGTTGTAGATGTGTGGCATTGCCTCTGAGGCCTCTGTTCTGTTCCATTGGTCTATATCTCTGTTTTGGTACCAGTACCATGCTCTTTTGATTACTGTGGCCTTGTAGTATAGTTTGAAGTCAGGTAGCATGATGCCTCCAGCTTTGTTCTTTTTGCTTAGGACTGTTCTGGCTCTTCGAGCTCTCTTTTGGTTCCATATGAAGTTTAAGGTGGCTTTTCCAGTTCTGTGAAGAAGGTCATTGGTAGCTTGATTGGGATGGCACTGAATCTGTAAATTACTTTGGGCAGTATGGCCATTTTCATGATGTTGACTCTTCCTAACCATGAGCATGGAATGTTTTTCCATCTGTTTGTATCCTCTCTTATTTCACTGGGCAGTGGTTTGTAGTTCTCCTTGAAGAGGTCCTTTACATCCTTTGTTAGTTGTATTTCTAGGTATTTTATTCTCTTTGCAGCAATTGTGAATGGGAGTTCACTTTTGATTTGGCTCTCTGTTATTGGTGTATAGAAATGCTTGTGATGTCTGCATATTGATTTTGTATCCTGAGACTTACTGAATTTGCTTATCAGTTTCAGGAGATTTTGGGCTGAGACGATGGGGTCTTATAAATATACAGTCATGTCATCTGCAAATAGAGACAATTTGGCTTCCTCTTTTCCTAACTGAATACCCTTTATTTCTTTTTTTTTGCCTGATTGCTCTGGCTAGGACTTCCAATACTATATTGAATAGGAGTGGTGAGAGAGGGCATCCTTGTCTTATGCCAGATTTCAAAGGGAATGCTTCCAGTTTTTGCCCCTTCAGTATGATATTGGCTGTGGGTTTGTCATAAATAGCTTTTATTATTTTGTGATACATATCATTGATACCTAGTTTATTGAGAGTTTTTAGCATAAAGGGCTGTTGAATTTTGTCGAAGGCCTTCTCTGCATCTATTGAGATAACTATGTGGTTTTTGTCTTTGTTTCTGTTTTTGTGATGTTTATAGAGTTGTGTATGTTGAATCAGCCTTGCATCCCTGGGATGAAGCCTACTTGATCATGATGAATAAGCTTTTTGATTTGCTGTTGCATTTTGTTTGCCAGTACTTTTTTGAAGATTTTTGCATCAATGTTCATCATGGATATTGGCCTAAAGTTTTCTTTTTTAGTTGTGTCTCTGCCTGGTTTTGGTATTAGGATGATGTTGGTCTCATAAAATGAGTTGGAGAGGATTCCCTCTTTTTGTATTGTTTGGAATAGTTTCAGAAAAAATGGTACCAGCTCCTCTTTGTATGTCTGGCAGAATTCGGCTGTAAACCCATCTGGTCCTGGGCTTTTTTTAGCTGGTAGGCTATTAATTGCTGCCTCAGCTTCAGCCTTTGTTATTGGTGTATTCAGGGATTCATCATCTTCCTAGTTTAGTATTGGGAGAGTGCAAGTGTCCAGGAATTATCCATTTCTTCCAGATTTACTGGTTTGTGTGCATAGAGTTGTTTGTAGTAATCTCTGATGGTAGTTTGTATTTCTGTGGAGTCGGTGGTAATGTCCCCTTTATCATTTTTTATTGCATCTATTTGATTCTTGTCTCTTTTCTTTTTTATTAGTCTGGCTAGCAGTCTATCTCTTTTGTTGATCTTTTCAAAAAACCAGCTCCTGGATTTGTTGATTTTTTTGAAGGGTTTTTGTGTCTCTATCTCCTTCAGTTCTGCTCTGATCTTGGTTATTTCTTGTCTTCTGCTAGCTTTTGAGTTTTTTTTAATCTTGCTCCTCTAACTCTCAATTTTGATGATAGGGTGTCGATTTTATACCTTTCCTTGCTCCTCATGTGGGCATTTATTGCTATGAATTTCCCTCTAGACACTGCTTTAAATGTGTCCCAGAGATTCTGGTATGTTGTGTCCTTGTTCTCTTTGGTTTTGAAGAATGTCTTTATTTCTGCCTTCATTTCCTTGTTTATCCAGTCTACATTCAGGAGCCAGTTGTTCATTTTCCATGAAGTTGTGCAGTTTTTAGTTTCTTAATCTTGAGTTCTAATTTGATTGAACTGTGGTCTGAGAGACTGCTATAATTTCCATTCTTTTGCATTTGCCAAGGAGTGATTTACTTCCAATTATGTGGTCGATTTTAGAGTAAGTGCAATGTGGTGCTGAGAAGAAGGTATATTCTGTGGATTTGGGGTTAAGAGTTCTGTAAATGTGTATTAAATTTGCTTGGTCCAGATCTACATTCAAGTCCTGGATTTCCTTGTTGATATTCCATCTCATTGATCTGTCTAATATTGACAGTGGAGTGTTAAAGTCTCCCACTATTATTGTGCGGGAGTCCAAGTCTCTTTGTAGGCCATTAAGGACTTGCTTTATGTATCTGGGTGCTCCTGTATTGGGTGCATATATATTTAGAATAGTTAGCTCTTCTTGTATTGATCCTTTTACCATTACCTTTCTTTGTCTCTTTTGATTTTTGTTGGTTTAAAGTCCATTTTATCAGAGACTAGGATTGCAACCCCTGCTTTTTTTTTGTTCTCCATTTGCTTGGTAAATCTTCTTCATCCCTTTATTCTGAGTCTATCTGTGTCTTTGCACATGAGATGGGTCTCCTGAATACAGCACACCAATGGTTCTTGGCTTTTTATCCAATTTGCCAGTCTGTGTCTTTGATTGGGGCATTTCGTCTGCTTACATTTAATGCTAATATTGTTACGTGTGAATTTGATCCTGCCATTTTATTACTGGTTGGTTGCTTTGCCCTTTGGTTGGCATAATATCTTCATTGTATTGTTGGTGTTTACCATTTGGTTCTTTTTTGCAGTGGCTGTTACTGGTTTTTCCTTTCTGTGTTTAGTGCTTCCCTCAGGAGCTCTTGTAGGGCAGGTCTGGTGGTGAGAAAATCTCTCAGCAATTGCTTGTCCGTAAAGGATTTCATTTCTCCATCACTTATGAAGCTTAGTTTGGCTGGATATGAAATTCTGGGTTGAAAGTTCTTTTCTTTAAGAATGTTGAATACTGGCCCTCATTCTCTTCTGGCTTGTAGGGTTTTTGCTGAGAGACCCACTGTGAATCTGATGTGCTTTACTTTGTGGGTGACCCGACCTTTCTCTCTGGCTGCCCTTAGTGTTTTTTCCTTTGTTTCAACCCTGGTGAACCTGATGATTATGTGCCTTGGGGTTGCTCTTCTAGAGGAGTATCATTGTGGTGTTCTCTGTATTTCCTGTATTTGAATGTTGTCCTGCCTTGCTAGGTTGGGGAAGTTCTCCTGGATAATATCCTGAAGACTATTTTCCAGCTTTGATTCATTCTCCCTGTCATCTTCTGGTACACTGATCAGGCATAGATTAGGTCTTTTTACATAATCCCATATTTCTTGAAGGCTTTGTTCATTTCTTTTCATTCTTTGTTCTCTTTCCTTTCCTTCTTGTTTCATTTCATTGAGTTGATCTTCAATCTCTGATACTCTTTCTTCTGCTTGATCTATTCAGCTATTGAAACTTGTGTATGCTTCATAAAGTTCCTGTGCTATGTTTTTCAGCTCCATCAAGTCATTTATGTTCTTCTCTAAGCTGGTTATTCTAGTTAGCACTTCATCTAACCTTTTTGGAAGGTTTTTAATTTCTTTGCATTGGGATAGAACATGTTCCTTTAACTCAGAGAAGTTTGTTATTACCCACTTATTACCCACCTTCTGAAGTCTGCTTCTGCCAATTCGTCAAATTCATTCTCCATCCTGCTTTGTTCCCTTGCTGGTGAGTAGCTCAGATCTCGTGGTGGGGGAGAGACGTTCTGGTTTTTGATGGTTTCATTCTTCTTGCACTGGTTTCTTCCCATCTCTTGGATTTGTATAGCTTTGATCTCAGGTAGCTGCTTGGGGAGGTGGCCTTTCCTTCATCTGCCTGCGGAGGTGCTGCTGGGCTGCCACAGATTCCGTGGAGCTGCTGCGTCTTTTATTTACTCAGGAAAATTAGGCCAGCTTCTGTAATGGTAGCTTCCCTTCCCCCTGCCAAACTCGATCGTTTCTGGTCGCTCTCTAACTGATGTTCTGGGTGCGTACCTCGGGAATGAGAGTATTTTAGGCTGCTGGGCTTTGTGCAGGCCAGCGAGGGGGACTGTCCTGCTGTTTGGGCTATTTCCCTGCGTTCAGTTTCCCTTCTTTCTGTGGGGTGGGTAGCTCAGTCCTGCCAGCTCTTTGGATTTCTTGGCATCAGCCAGTGCTTCTGCCTAGATCAATGCTGACAGCCCCGGCACCGGCAGCTGGCCAAATAAGAGGCAGCTCCAGAAAGCAGCGAGAGATGCAGAGCCAAGTGGTCTCCATAATTCCAAATGAAGTACCAGGTTCATTTTGTGAGTCTGGTTGGGCAGTGGGTATAAACCAAATGGGGCAAGATGAGGCAAGACAGGGCACTGCCCCACCCAGGAGGTGCATGCAACCGACCAGAAGACCAGGGGATCTCCCCCCTCTGGGACTTCGGTTCGGATACAGCACTCCACCCAAGCCATCTACAACCTACAGAACAGGAGATCTTCACCAGGCTGAAGAGCCTCAGCGAGCTGCATGAACGGGGCAGAACAGCAACTTTGACCAGCGCGAAGGATTTTTAAATCTGAGTTGACATTCATCACCATCTTTTGTTCTAGTTATTAGGTCAAGAATATGTGCAATTTTCTATAGAGGAAAGATGTTCAGCATTCTAATACTCTTATCAGCCAAACACCATTATATAGCTACCACTTTTCATGAGTAAAACCAGAATGTTTTCATTTATTTGTTTGCTGACTACTGATCTTTATTTGTTTTGAATATTTTTACTTGAATTTTCTTAAAGATCCATGGTATACGTGGTGATGAATTCACAGTTTTACTTCATTGTTTACTTGTGCTGACAGACTGACTACCTCCATACCTATATCACTAAAATTAGCTTGGAAATTTTCCCAGGCTAAATTTTGTCTATGTTATATTCTACAACTTAGAATGATCTGATTAACATCAGTGCACACTTAGAAATCATTGTGATTAAAAATGCTATTTCAATAAAGTGGTATACACATAGTAAAGTTTAAATTGTTATACCCTAAGCCATCTCATAACAACCTTTCCAAGAGTACCGAGTCTCCAGCAGCCTCTGCGTAATACTCCTGGCTCAGGATTCCTGTATTCCTTGGTTGTGGCACTGCTACACTTTTAAGAACTTCTTAACTTTTCTTCAAAGTTCCCCAGTCCCTCCTCCCCTGAAAAACTTGTATAATAAGGATGACCTCATAATTATGGTCAATGAGTATTCTTTAACTCTTTGAATTTAAATTGGCCAACTTATACTTTAGTATGTTAAATAATGCACATGTACTTTTCTTAATAAATTACACACACACACACACACACACACACACACACACACAAACTGCATAGTTTATAGCAATGAAAAAGCTCCCATAATTTATCTTATCATAACAAATAGTATACATTATTCTTATGACATGATATTCATAGTTAATACAATTTTGTATTCTGCTTCTATTCTTCGATTTTAGCAATAATATTTCATCCACTAGATACTTTTCTAATTAATTCCTTGCATTTACAAACTCATCATTAAAACAAATTTATCAGGGTAATTTATGAGGTAATACTTATGCACAACATACATCTCTACACCCAAGTTCTGAGAAGTAGCCAAGCTCACTGAAAAGATTATGCTCAATATTCTGGAAAGGGAAGTGAGGTTAGGAGAACTTTAGTGGGCAAGGAAAAGGAGGGCAAAATGTTAAGAGACTAAAGCGGTTACAGAAGTAGTGGGGACAAAGCCCTACTCCATAGCTCTAACTCTGGATGATGGCAAGACATCAACGGAATTCCTACCTGGCAAATCAAATAGGCTATACAGGGTACCTCATCCTCTCCAAAGATGGTCTGTCTCAGAGAGTGGTAGGAGGACAGCAGACCTCTGAATGGTACAGGCTGGAATGGGGTCCAGTGTAAACTAATGGCAGATGATTTGATGAATGTCCCTGATTCATAGGTATTAAGTTAGGCTTCAGCAACTTAGCACAATTTGGTGAAGTCAGTAGTAACAACTCAAGTTAAATTTCTACCTTCTTAACAAATAGGTAAAGAATAGACTCAGTTGGATTTGGAGAAACAAAAGATATTTTTTGCACAGCTGAATATCTGGACTAAGATTCAAAACTACTAGAATAACCCACTCAGAAAAGAAAGTCTTTTTGCATATCACTTTATCCTTCTGGATCATTCTTTTGACAATTTCATGATAGCAAAACTGGTATGTCAAAGGGTAAGGATATTTTTGATGACCCTGGAGATACAGCACCCAATTGCTTATGCAAAAGTCTGCCACCATCTTCATAGTAAATTTAAATGATACCAGTATTGTTATGTTTTTTTGGTTTGTTTTCATTTTATTTTTTTAATCCATTGGTTAACAAAAATAGTGCCTCCGTATTTTCTTTATTTACTTCAAAACTGAGGCGAAACTATTGTTCTTGTTCTTTAAATAAACTTTGATGAGATATAATTACTGCAAAGTGCAGCCAATTTGATGAATGTACGATTTGATTTTGATGAAATCACCACTACAACAGTCACAAAACAATACTATCTCCCCCAGAAGTTTCTTTGCCTCTTTGCAATTCACCTGTCCCTACATACTCTGCTCCAGTTAACTACTGGTCTGATTTCTGTCAGAATATAATAGCTTACATTTTCTAAAAATTTATGTATAATTCTGTATGTATTATTTTGTGCTTCAGTATTTTTTTTTTTCTAGCTTTTTGCTTTCAGCATAGTTCTTGTTGAGGATTAGTATTTCTCTTACATAAATTACTTTAGGCCTTTTCCTCATTTATCTTCAAATAAATTTAAAAACTGTCTTTATTAAAATAAATTTATTAAAAACATCACAGGGGATTTAAACTTTTAAAAATTATATGTAATTTTCATATAATTATATAATTATTTTTACTTTTATAAGTTAATCCTAATAGAAGTTGTAATAAAAATGGAATTTAGAAAATAATTTTTACCAAATTACTCTGTTTATATCTAGATAACTCAGTATTTTAACAAAGAAAATAAATACTAACTTTTCTGTCTACATTCAGTCAAAATGTGGAGTAAGCTACTCCATGCATATTAGAATTTTGTTATTTTGCAAGAAGTGTTAATGTTAATTCCAATTGTGATATACTTAAATCGATGTTCTAACTTTTGTTTTTACTTTATGAAATTGCAATATTCAGTTTACTTATTTGTAAATGTTTGACGCTATTACATACAATGATTAAAAGAAAAAGAAGACATACATTAACTCTGAGGTGAATGTTCATCCTTAAGCAAAAAGGTGTACTTATACTTAAAAATACTTAAAGATCAAGAATTAAACAAAAATTATCAAATGACATGTTTATATTTTACTATGATTCATAAGAATATTTTATTAATTACTTGTATTAATGATAAATCATATTTCACTTATACAATTTTTAAATATAGCATCTTTTTTAAGATCTTAAAATCAAATAGCATCTATAAATAGCACATGAATAATGATTTTCCAGATTTAATAAACTGAAAAATAATCACCATTACTTTTTAAACTCTTTTAGAAATAACATTTGATTGTGAAGATCATTGTAGTCGTTCCTCAAAAAAACAATTTGGCATTTTTTTCCTTAAAAAGACAAAAAGAAAGAGAAAGGATATTCCACAGCTAACCACTGTAACAGATGTTTCTGAATGTTTTAAGTCATCACAGCTATAACTTCCCATTCTGATATCCATAGTGATTGTACCACCTATTAAAGAAGACGAGTAAGGAAGACACTTTTATTGATCTCCCATTATTACCAGTCACTATATTCAATATTTAATCTATATTGTCTCATTGAATCCTCCCCAAACAGTCATAAAGCAGAAATATTATCTTCGTCTTGCAAATGGGGAAACTGTTATTTAAAGTGGTTAAGTAAGTTCTACGATCACCAGGGAAATTAAACCAGCAATTTATTTCTGCCCTCTATACAGCTAGTTACTAAATCAGTCTTCAGGTTTCTCCTCTCTACATAAACAAAACCAGTTCCTTCATCAATTCTGGATGGTCCAATCAAGTACTGTTAATCCTTCCCTCTGTATGCCTTTATTTTCCACTTTTGAAATTACAAAACAAAACATCAAAATTCTTAAATGATATCCAAGCTGTTTAAAATGCCAGACATTAACGAATGAAAATTCGGCTACTGACAGTTTTAAAGGGAATTCTAGGCACACAATTCTATCTTGGGGACCAAGATACAGGAATCAGGAGTAAGTCTGAAGGAAAAAAATTTGTGTCCCAATTGCATATCACTCTTGATTAAGAATTATTAGAAACAGAAAAAGGTCATCAGTAAGATAATTTACTCCAACCATCTAATAGTAGTTATGGCCACAAGGGATGTTAATAAAATAAACATTTTTTTAAAGGCAGTATGCCTCTGAGACAGAAACTATTTCCTCACAGTTATAAAAGGAACTGAGACCATTATACAGCATTAAAAGTTTGACTTCGGTACATTAAACAAGCAACTGGATTCACCTATTTTCAGACAGAGAATTCATTAACCTGTTAATGTTTATTCATGCCAATTCTTAGTAGACTAAAAACAGCTAAAATTCTATTGAGACTAGGGATCTTCAAAGAGAATCGACACATTCTATTGTAAAAAGTGTATTTTGTTTCCTTTTTTTTTCCTTGGAGGTGGTTTATCTTCCAGTGGCTACTCTTTTTTAACATTTATTTTAATTTTAGGATTACAGGTGCAGTTTTATTACATGTCCTTACACACACACACACACACACACACACACACACACACACACACACATACACGTTTACCTTATTACATAGGTAAGCTTGTGTCATGGGGGTTTGTTTTACAGATTATTGCGTCATCCAGGTATTTAGCCTAGTACCTATTAGTTGTGTTTCCTGATCCTTTCCCTCTTCTTACCCTCTACCCTCTAAGAGGCCCCAGTGTGTGTTGTTCTCCTCTAAGTGTCCATGTGTTCTCACAATTTCACCTATAAGTGAGAACATGTGGTATTTAGTTTTTTGTTCCTGTGATAGTTTGTTAAGGATAATGGCCTTCAGCTCCTGCAAATCCTTGCAAAGAACATAATTACATTCCTTTTTATGGCTACATAGTATTCTCTGGTGTACATGTAACACGTTTTCTTTACGCAGTCTATCAACGATGGGCATTCAGATCGATTCCATGTCTTTGCTATTGTGAATAGTGCTGCAATGAACATACACATGCATGTGTCTTTATAATAGAATGATTTATATTCCACTGGATATATACTCAGTAATGGGATTGCTGGGTTGAATGGTATTTCTGTCGTTAGGTCTTTGAAGAATCACCATGCTGTCTTCCACAATGGTTGATCTAATTTACATTCCCACTAGCAGCATAAGCATTCCCTTTTTTCCACAACCTCGCTAGCATCTGTTATTTTTGACTTTTTAATAGTAGTCATTCTGACTGGTGTTAGGTGGTATTTCCTGGTAGTTTTGATTTGCATTTCTCATAATAGAACGATTTATAATCCTTTGGATATAAACCCACTAATGGGATTGCTGGGTCAAATGGAATGATTGGTGATGCTGAGCTTTTTTTCATGTGATTATTGGCCACATGTATGTCTTCTTTTGAAAAGTGTCTATTCAGGTCCTTGGCCTACTTTTTTATGGGTTTTTTAATTGTAAATTTGTTTAAGTTCTTTACAGATGCTGGATATTAGACTGACAGCCAAGTCACAAACAATTTCCCACTCACAATTGCCACATACAGAAAGAACAAAATACCTATGAATACAGCTAAGTAGGGAGGTGAAAGATCTCTACAAGGAGAACTACAAAACACTGCTCAAAGAAATCAGAGATGACACAAACTAATGAAAAAACACTTCATACTCATGGATTGGAAGAATCAATTGTTAAAATGGTCATATTGCCCAAAGCAATTTATAGATTCAATGGTATTCCCATGAAACTATCATTAACATTCTTCACAGAGCTAGAAAAAACTATTCTAAAATTCGTATGGAACCCAAAAAAGAGCCTGATTGGCCAAGGCAATCCAAAGCAAAAAGAACAAAGCTGGAGGCATCACACTACCCTATGTCAAACTATACTACAGTGCTCCAGTAACCAAAACAGCATGGTACTGGTAGAAAAACAGACACATAGACCAATGGAACAGAACAGAAAACCCATAAATAAGACCACACACCTACAACTCTCTGACCTTCAACAAACGTGATAAAAACAAGCAACAAGGCAAGGATTTCCCATTTAATAAATGGTGCTGGGAGAACTGGCTAGCCATATGCACAAGACTGAAACTGGACCCCTACCTTACACCACATACAAACATTAACTCAAGGAGGATTAAAGAATTAAATGTAAAACCCCAATTATGAAAATCCTGGAAGACAACCTTGGCAATACCATTCAGGACATAGACACAGGCAAAGATTTCATGAAGACACTGAAAGCAATCACAACAAAAGCAAATATTGACAAATGGGATATAATTAACCTAAAGAGTTTCTGACAACAAAAGAAACTGTTAACAGAATGAACAGACAACCTACAGAATGGGAGAAAATTTTTGCTAACTATGCATCTGGCAAAGGACTAATATAAAGGTTTTCTACCCAAAGTACTAATAACAGATAGTTTTTTAATCAACTCTTTCATTCATCCCATTTACTCAATCTCTCTCTCCCTTTCTCTTTCCATCTTTCAGAGAGAAGAGATCCCTAATAGAATTTTAAATTAGCTTTCATTAAAAAAATTGAAACGTTGCATAATAATGGTGAGTGCTTATAAGGTGAGAGGTGCTATACTAAATTCTTTATGTACATAATCTCATTTAATCCTCACAAAAACCTCATGACATAGGTATTGCTATATGCCTTATACTGTACTGGTCGAACAGCTTCCATGCTTTATTCAAATTCTTCATGTTTGAGAATCTAAAGTGTTTAACTCTCTTTAGAATTTATTTCAGATCAATTAGACACAAAATGTCAGGGTATGCGTATTAAATCTAAAGCTGAAAATTTACTTATTACATTAGTGAGAGTGATAAAATGGCATGTTCTTTACATGAAATCAAAGCAAACTACAATAAAGACATATTAATCATACCTTACCACCTCTTCCCATGACTGAGATCAATACATTGTTTGAGCATTGAGCATTAGTGATTTCAAATAAAAGTAAAAATTTAAACATCAGAAATATTTATGTATTTTGCCATTTGTAAAAAGTTATCTATTTGAGAAATAAGACTGTATTCAATTTACTGCTCTACTGTTATACTAGATCTCAATCAAGTAAGAATAGCCCCTGGGAACATAGGGTATATTTACTTGTATTAGGACTTGAATATGCAAATTATTGCTCTAAAAGAATGAGAAATGAACTGACCACCAGATCATCTCATAACAATTCCTCTAAGTAAAAAGAAAAATACAGAAACAAACAGAAAACAGATATTGTGAACTCTGTGAGGAATAAGCCTTGACATTTTACTTTCCTATGTAATGTACTCAAATGCAAAATATTGCTTTCATTAAAATGCATAAAAATCAATTTCAGAGTATGAAGTGTAAATGTTGCAGTAGATTCATTCTGCTAATCGTATGGATGATTCTTTACTCAGGGTGATATTTGCCTTTATGCATAATTGAATTTTATAATTCTTCAGCAGACAAAATGAGGTATTTCCTTATTTGAGGATTTTTATCTAAATGAATATAAATAGAAAATAGTTTTTAAAGGAACATTGTAAAATAGTAAAAAAAAAAAAAATCTAACATTTTACTTCTAAAGGTCATATACTGTAAAGTTGAAAACATATTTTCCCTGATACTAGTTTTTAGTCTTGTTTGCTAATATTATATCTAACACATCACTAAGTAAATACATATAGTAGCAAAATAAGAACATGGAAAAAAATTTAGAAGGTAAATTATAAACATAAAAATAAATAATATAAGAATAAAGTACTTGAAATAATATTCTGGTTAGGGACAACCCCCTCATGAGAAATAAATTCAAATTTGAAAAAGAGATATGAAGACAAAACAAAATTATAATGTAAATTAAAACACTTTAAATTATTCCACAGAAAACATTTTAAATATACAAACTAATTAGAAATTAAACACTGTGAAAAGTATAAAACACTTGACACAATTTAATCTCAGATCACTTGAGAGAACAAATGACCAACTACTAGTAAAACAAAAAGAGAAAAGGTAAAATTTGTTTTCATATAAAATCTCCATTTTACTTGAGATATTTACTGCATTGCATTAGGTTGTAAAATGCTACTGATATTGAATGTTGAATCGGAATTTTCCCATAGCCTAGAAATTTTAATAAAAGTCCAAGTTGAAATTAATTATTTCTAGAAATCTAAACTCCTAATTCCCAAAGTTTAACAACTGGGTCCATCTAACTCAAGGAATATTTTATCAGGATTTGCCAGGTTCAATGGTCCCAGGCCACACAGAAAATTGAGCAATGAGAGAAAATGGCCTTTGGAGCAATGTGAAGTGAGATTTGGTCAAAAGAATCCCTCATAAATTTGGGCTTGCCTAAAGGGTCCCCTTCATTTATTAAATCCTATCTATTCTCTCTTTTAAACTGTTAGTGAGGCATTAGATCCAGAGATACTTTATTGCTGCCCAGGCATCAAAGCAATGATCAATAGAGAGATGGAGGTGTTAAGGAACTCTAGTAAGTAGCTTGTCTTCCTATTTGATGAAGCAAGGATA
Source organism: Ateles fusciceps (assembly GCA_036589455.1). NCBI lineage: Eukaryota > Metazoa > Chordata > Mammalia > Primates > Atelidae > Ateles > Ateles fusciceps. The sequence continues at coordinate 1,889,599 of JAZHEH010001419.1, read as the reverse complement.
TGAATTACTCTTGGGCATGATGGATGTAAATAATGCTGCTGTGCTCAAGCTGGCCTGCTAATACTCACTCAAGCAGAAAACAAAGAAAATGTGGGCTAGAATCAGTCTTTGTGGATTTTAATGAAGAATAAAATGATTAAATAAGTGGAGTTGAATCTTGACCTGCCTATTCAGTGATCCAAGAAGTGAAACACCTCTTACATAATTCTCAAAAGAAAGTACACAGAGACCATACAGAAGTACAGGAATGAGGAGGCCAGCCATGCAGAGGACATCTTGAGTAAGTGTCAGCCTGAGAAGCAACAACCACCAAGGGAAAGAAGACTGCAATCTGATTGAGTCAAGCACGAAGGTATTTGCCCGCTCTTGTCACATCACAGATGGAGCTGGCATCTAGAATCGGGAGTGAAAAGAGACGTCTTGAAGCCCACCCACAACATAATACTCTTAAAGCTATAAGAGCTGTCATTACATTTCTACGGGTAAACGCAGGAAAATCTTTGAGTATAATTTGAGACTGGCATTTTAAAATGAATAAATAATGAAATAAACTAATAACTCAAATAGCTGAAAAGTTATAGCATTTGTCCAAAAAAGAGTCACAGAAGATGCTACCTAGTGAGAAAAAGGGGATAAGTTTCATTTTAATATACCTGGGGTAATTACTGAAAAAATATGATAATCTGTTTAAATAATGACATGTTGTAACTCAAGACAACAATTGCTAAATTCAGTTGTATACTTAATATAATAATATTGTGTTCTGTTTTATTTGGATAACACCATAGATCACAAACCTCAGGTGCCTACCTTTGAGAAATGACACATTCAGAAATAGTTATGCCCATAAACCAGTATTAGAAGAAAGCATTTATTCAACAAATGTTTTCTCAATGCTTCATCATATGTGCCAAGCACAATTCTCATGGTATATAATTTCAGTGATGAGTGAACAGAGTCGGACATGTCCTACAGAGTCACCATACACTGATTAAACAAGAGTCAAGGGAGAACTCTCGGAGGAATTGATATTAGAAATACCACCTGAATAATGAAAAGGCATTGGCCATGTGATGATCTGAGTGACAAGGGATAAGACAAGGCGATATAGACTAATTTGTGTCCCCAAAATGCATAGGTTGAAACTCTAACCCGCAATGTGACATATTTTGAGATAGCGCCTTTACAAAGTCATTAAGATAAGTTGGGTTATAAGGCTCAGGCCTGATAAGAGGAACAGACATGACAATTGCACAAGCACAAAGGAAAAACCATGTGATGACACAGCAAGAATGTGGCCTTCTGCCACTAAGGAAGAGCATCCCCACCAGAAACTAACCCTCCCATAACCCTCATCTTTGACTTTCCACCTCCAGAAATGTGCAAAAATACATCTCTGTGGCATTCTGTATGGCAGCCCTAGAAGACTTATACAGAAGGCGAGATATTTAAGACAGAGGAAGCAACAAATGCAAAGGCCCTAAAGGAAGAAATTTCGAGAGTTCTAAACAATGAGTGATGTAACAGTGCAGTCACAGGAAGTGAGGCCAATGTTGGAGGTGAAGGTGTAGGGGCAGGCAAGGGCTAGATCCTGGAAGGAAAATAGGTCATCCTGAGCCATGACCCCAAGTTTAGATATTATTTTTAAAGACAACACAAAGCAAAAGAAACACAAAAGATTTGACCAGCTGCTCCTTGGAGAATGGATAGTTGGAGCACAATGTGGAACTGGTAGGCTGTACAGTCCAAGTTTGACCTATGAGATTAATAGTGATCAAGAGGAAGGAACAGATCTGCAGTACATTTTGAAGGTAGGGCCTATACAACTTGCTGATGAATTGATGAGGAAGTAGTGTCACTTACCTGTTTGACCACTCTGGCTGCAAGTCTTTTCATTCGAAGAGTAATACAGGAACGACAATATTTAGATATTTATGCTGAAGGTTTTTCATAAGTTGTAATTCATTAAAATGAAGAAAACACTTTATCAACAATGATTTAACCCATTTATGCCAGAGGTGGACATTTTTTTTTTTAGATCAGACCTTGGCAATGACCTTGAGCAATAGGAAATAAATAACTCCCATAAGCTTAGTGTTCCAATAATGGAACATTAAGAATAATAAATGAGTAAAGAATAGACTCTTAAGGGGAATTTATAAAAATTACATAAAAACTATGTAAAAAATAAACCTAAAGGTGGGTCTATATTTTGTGATCCCCTTTAGCAAGTAAATTTTTATCCACAAGGCTAGGAGAAGTTACTGTACTGGACCAGTGGGACCCTCTTCCTGTGAAACCTTTTTTGGGTAACCCACAGAGACTGTGCTGCAGTCTGGATAATAGGATTTATCTGGATAATAGGATTTATCACGTCATGACCCGTATTGCTGACCATATGACTACAATTCTTAGTTTTCTATTCTTGTTAGCATTGTGACAGCTCTGTCTCTCCATCCTGCATTTTCTTGACTCTTTATCTGTGCTCCAACAGACTTAGGTACTCTGCAGGTCCACTTCAGTATTTTGTAAACTGGACTGCCCTAGAAATATTATTTTTCTAACCTGTCCAGAGTTACATGATATGTTGTCCTGTTACTTCACTACAATGACCTGACCTGTGAACTTTTTGCATGCATTATTTATCTTATTATTGTCAGTGGATCCAGATATATCTCTATTTTTCATCCCTCTCCTTTCTTCTGGGGTTTGCTGAGGTCATCCGATCAAGCCTGCACACGGCAGGGTAACTGCTTCAATCTGTAGATCTTGGCTGGCTTCGATCCTCACTGAAGTTTGGGACTCGGCATGCACCAGTAGACACCAGGAAAGCTCATGTTGCTGACAGAGGTAAAATAAAGCAAGCAAAAGCAAGCTAGGCTACTTGAGGCACAGGCTCAGAACCGGCACACTGTAACTTAGACTCATATTCTATTGACCCAAACATACCTATTGCTAAGGCCAAAGTCAAGGAATCTGGAAAAGCACATGTGCTTTAGTGGAAAGAACTTCAAAGTCACATGGGAAAAAGCATGAATACAAGGAGGAATAAAAAACTGGGGCCAATGATTCAAATGATGACACCTATATATGAACATCACACACTAATCATAATAGACACGGAAAAGCAAAAACTATAATAACCATGGATATGGTTTTATATATACATAATACATACATACACATTGTGTGTATATACATGTTCTCTAGTTTATTAAAAATCTGATAAATCAAACCTGTTTTATCAGGACTTCTGGCCACAGAGGTATAACAGACAATAAATATATACTGACTGGTGAAACAACTAAAAAAATGAGAGAAACATATAATTCCCAAGAGAAAAGAATAAAATGAAATCAGCCTCAATATAGCTCCAACTTATGCCTAAAGAAAGTGTCCAGGATACAACACAGTGAGGGGGAACCAAGGTAGAGACAGGAAGTCTTTTTGTGTTGAGAAAACATAGCTGGAGTCACAGCTCCAGCCATGTACTGAAACAGTTCACAGGAGATAGATTAATAGAAAGGAAAGTGATGGCAAAGAGAAAAACTGAATTTGTAGAGTGCCTCTCGAATACTTGACCAAGTGATGATTAGCACATATGCATGAAAATATTACCCAAGGCCACAGAAAAAGCACCCAAAAGATTAGAAAATTCTTGTATCAATACGAAGAAAAATGATCAGAGCATTAATAAACTCTGAAAGAACATAAAACAGTAAAAAGGCATGTAAATAGAGACCCAAAATAAATGGGAGACAGAAAAATATAGATAAGAAATTCCAAATCCTATCACGTAAATTTAACAAAGAAATTGAAATAATTTAAAAGAATCAAGCAGAAAGTCTGGAGCTGAAAAATGTGATGGACAGATGAAGAATACATCAGAGTCCATCTAGCAGACTTGATCAAGCAGAAGAGGATTAGTAAGCTTGAAGGTAGGCTATTTGACAATACACAGAGGAGACAAAAAAGGAAAAAAAACAGCAGAGCATGCCTACAGGATCTAGAAAATAGCCTCAAAAAATAGATCTAAGAGTTATTTGCCTTAAAAAGAGGTAGACAAAAAGACTGGCATAGAAAGTTTATTCAAAGGGATAACAACAAGGAACATCCCAACCTTGAAAAAGATGTCAATATCCAAATACAAGAGGGTTATAGAATGCCAAGCAGATTTAACCCAAAGATGACTACCTAAAGGAATTTAATAATTGAACTTCCAAAGATCAAGAATAAAGGATCCTAAAATCAGCAAGAGAAAAGAAACAAATAACATATAATGGAGCTCCAATACATTTACCAGCATGAACACTCCCTTTACCACCCTAAATGGTGTCTGAGTAGGTCACCTGCCCCATAAGTCCACTGGCTGTGAGTCAAGTTCAGCCCTAAATTCACTTAGAAGTTTCAGTCACTGGGGCCTAGACTGCTTTTCTTGTTTATTTAGGGCCCCCAAGCACTTTAGCCTGTGGTGGTGAGGCCTGCCAGAACTCAATTTTTGATTGCTGAGATGGACAATTCCCTTTTGGCTAAGTCTGATTTAAATACTCCTTCTGAGGGTGGGCAACAACTGAGATCAGCTTGGTTTTGCTTTCTGCTATTACAAAGCACGACTGAGTTCAATGTAATGTCTCACAATTGCTGTATTGACCCTCTCCCAGGCACAGAGATTCTCACTTTGAGCCACACAGCCAGTTCCAGTGGATGGGAGATGTGTGGCATCAGCAAATCAGGACAATTTCCACCCTCTTCCAGGGTCTCTTTCAGTGATATGAAACTAAGTCTAGGTACTGTGAATTCTCACCTGATTTTTGGTTCTCATGAAGATGGTTATTTTGTGTAGATAGTTGCTAAACTGGTGTCCTTGTGGTGGTAGTGGGATGATCGGAGGCTACTATTTGGCCATCCTGCTCTGCTCCTCCATAAATGTTCTCAACAAATATATTTGTAACAGCCCCAAACAAGACACTACCAAAATGTCCATCAGCAAATGAATGGATAAACAACTAGTGGTACATCCAAACAATGTTTATTACTCAGCAATAAAAGTAATGAACTACTGATACATCCAATTACAGGAATAAATGCTAAAATAATGATGCTGAATTAAAGAAGCGAAGCAAAAGAGTGGATACTGTAGAATGCCTGTGATAATTCTAGAAAATGTTAACCAACATAAAGAGACAAGTGTATAGAGCCATAGTTATTGGCTGTAGTAAAGGAGAGAGAAATTACATAGGTGCATAAGGAGAAATTGGGGAATGATAGACACGCCTATTGTGTTAGTTGTGATGATGGGTTCACAGGTCTAGACATACGTAAAAACTTACCAAATTGCACACTTTAATATACAGCTTATTTTGTCATTATATTCACTAGAGCTATTATAAATAAGTCCCATTGTGTCTCTAAATTTTAACTGAATTTTTATACATTTTAAAGTAAATAAATATTTTATAATGTAAATAACTATTTATTGTTAGAACTTTTCATATCTAATTTACTTTTTTTCCTGAAATTGGAACATTCACATTATTATAATTAAATTTAACAAAGGGTCCTAAAAGCAGCAAGAATTTTAGGGGGGAAATTTAAAGTAGAGTCTCTGTTGAAAATTTTGAAATTCAGAGAAAAAGCTTTGAATCATTGCCAAAGATTCAGATATTTTTCAATCAAAATCAGAAGTGTTGATTGTATTGTTGGAAGATACATTAATTGTTTAAACTCATTATAAGAAGCTTGTAGTATTTAACTTCCATATAAATATCTGAATATACAAAGTATCAAACAAAAAATGCAGCCAATACCTACAGCAAGCTGCTTTACTAAAGACACATCTCTTCAATGTTTCATTCACTAACTTTGGGATTTTCCATTTTAATCTTTTTTTTTTTTGAAACAGAGTTTTACTCTTTTTGAGCAGACTGGAATGCAATGGCACTGTCTCGGCTCACCGCAACCTCCACCTTCCGAGTTCAAGTGATTCTCTTGCCTCAGTCTCCCAAGTAGCTGGGATTACAGCCACTCACCACCATGCCCAGCTAATTTTGTATTTTTAGTAGAGATGGCGTTTCTCCATGTTGGTCAGGCTGGTCTCGAACTCCTGACCTCAGGGGATCCACCCGTCTCGGCCTCCCAAAGTGCTGGGACTATAGGCTCGAGCCACCGCGCCGGGCCAATGAACATGTTGATTTTTTTTTTCAGGAAGAATGAACAAACTACAAGTTAGCCAAATGGTGCAAGTAAACAAGGAAATACGATAAACAAATAGCCAATGCAATTCTGAAATGGAATGTAAATGCACTGATTTTCCTTAAATGTTTTCTTGTAATTAAAAACATCACTATCCAGAGATCTTCATTTAGTAGCGAAGTTTTTGTTTCTAATTTTTAAATAAATTATCTGTTTCTGTACACCCAGTGAACTTGATAATGCTCTCAGAGTCTGGGAGCCTTGTCAAATATGTGGGGAGCTGTGTCTTCTAGACGTGGAATCACGCTCTCCACCACTGCCCTCACCAGCAGTGTCCACTCCTCTCTTGATCTGCTGCCATTCTGTTGTTATTTGTGTTTTAATGTATCCTTTTTGATTATCATTTTGAGCTCACACCCTTTCCCAAACAAAACTTACTTTAATTAATCATACACATATATTCTTTTCAATATTAAAACTGGAGATGGGAATAGTTTTCATGGGTTTTCCACCTTACCACACTTATTCTTTTATTCTGAAAGCATATTTAGTTTGACATTGAAATGATAGGCCAGACATAGCCTTATAATTTTCCTGTATTAAGAAAAGAAACTGGCTGTAACCCAAACACTCCTGGATCTTTCTGGAAAAGGAAACACATGCATATGTTTCTAGGGTAACATTTCACTACTGCTTATAGGCCCTACTTAATGACAGAGCTGGACAAAATAATTTTAAGTTGTTAACTTATACTGATTTTACCAACTGAACTTCTATTTCCCTTCCTTTTCTTATAGTATAAAGTTTCATCAACTTGTAAGATTTTCTTCTTCAATACTTTATTGTATAATGTTACTTCTTTTTTAACACGAGCCTTTACTCCTGATTTCAATTAATAATTTTCTATGACAACGGAGTGAAATTTGATCAAGAGGAGTCAATGATTTTGGTAATTATTTTCTTCTCAAATGATAAAACTTTTGTCAATAATTTTCAGTTTAATTTACTTGTCTATAGAGGGTTCATTAAAGCTACTAAAGGCACCATTTCAATTAGAATTAACACTTTTATCTAGCTTATGAATATATAAGACAAACCTTGATATGCTAATCTTCTGGGAAAAGAGGCTGTTACAGCAAAATTAAGACCCTTTTTTCATGAAATACCATTACTCCATGGCCATCAGACAGCAAATAAATAAACATGCATTTTTATCATGTTAAGGAAAATTATCTCAAAAAAAGAATTTCTGATCCTTTAGGATTTCTTAAATACTTTGATCATCATCCCTTTGAAGGAATATTCATTTAAAGAAACATTCCACGTGCAATGCTGAACTCTTTAATGTTTCATTAGTAGGTACAGAATTATTACATGATATATTTTGCATTCACAGGCAGCTCATTAAATTCTGCAAGCATTGCTAATTTATGTTTCGACATCACAGTCCTTTCCTAAGAATGCCAAGTACACACATACAAAAAGAACTTTAATGGAAGAAGAGATGTATTAAGCAATAATTTCTCCATTTCCTCCAAACAAGTTTTGCATATTTATACCATGGAAGAAAGGAAGGAAAGGAAAGGGGAAAGGGGGAAATGGGAGGAAAGGAGAGGAAAGGAAAGGGGGGAAAAGGAAAAGGAAAAGAGAAAGGAGAAAGTAGGTAGGGCAGGAAGGAGGGAAGGGGTGAAGGGGTGAAGAGAGGAAAGAAAGGGAGAAATAAGGAAGGGAGGGAGAGAGAAAGGAAGGAAGGTAGGAAAGGCAGGAAGGAAGGAAGGCAGAAAGACAGGCACGCAGGCAAGAAGGCAGGCAGGAAGGCAGGAAGGCAGGAAGGCAGGAAGGCAAAAAGGCAGGAAGGCCTTCCGGCTGGCCTCCATGTGAATACACTTCCCTTCATATAAGCAATAGCACAGTTATAAATAGTACTGTTCCAAGGACTTGTGTATTGTTTGACAGAGACTGTGATAATTAATGGCAATTCATGGTTCCTCAGGATCTAGTGGGGAGACAGTAAATGTTTGTTATGCCTCCATCACACCTTACTAAACACATATCTGGCATAGCTAAAAGCACAATATAATATAGATGTAGGGAGAGAATAACGGAAATCTACTGGAAATTTAGTCTATGGTTCCCAGAAAATCTGTTTTTATCATTTCTAAGTAAAATATAATTTAAATTTATCATTTAATGCTGTGTATACTTTTACACAAAGATTATAAACCATTAACTCACACTTTTTTTAACAAATGCATTTATATAAGACCTCAAACTGTAACAATCCTAGAAGAGAACCTAAGAAATATAATTCTGGATACTGGGCTTGGGAAAGAAGTTATGACTAAGTCCTCAAAAGCAATTGCAAAAAAAACAAAAATTGACAAGTGAGGCCTAATTAGACTAAAGAGCTTCTACACAGCAAAAGAAATTATCAATAGGGTAAACAGACAACCTACAGAATGGGAGAGTATATTTGTAAACTATGCATCTTAAAAAGGTCTAATATTCGGAATCTGTAAAGAACTAAAACAATTAAGCAAAAATAAAGAAATCCATTAAAAAGTGGGCAAACATAACAGATACTTCTCAAGTAGCCAGCAAACACATGAAAAAATGTTCCACATCACTAATCATGAGAGAAATGCAAATCAAAACAATAACAAGATACCATTTGAAATCAGTTAAAAGGTCTATTATTAAAAAGTCAAAAACACAACAAGTCCAGTGTGGTAGCTCATGCCTGTAATCACAGTACTTTGAGAGGCCAAGGTGGGCAGATTGCTGAAGTGCAGTAGTTTGAGACCAGCCTGGGCAACATCACAAAACCCAGTTTATTAAAAAAAAAAAAAATATATATATATATATATATATATATATATACACACACACACACACACACACACACACACATATATGCATACAAAGTTAATTATGTATGTATATACACAGTTATGCATGGTGGCACAAAACTGTAGTTTCAGCTACCATAGAGGCTGAATAGGAGAATCATCAGAGCCCAGAGCTGGGGAGATCAAGGCTACTGTGAGCCATGATCATGCTAATACACTCCAGCCTGGGTGACAGAGTGAGACCGTGTCTCAAAAAAAATTAAAAAAGCAAAAACAGATGCTGGTGATGCTGCAGAGGGAAAATTTATATACTGTTAGTGGGAATGTAAATTAGTTCAGCCACTGTGGATACCATTTAACTCAACAATCCCATTACTGGGTATATTTTTTTAAAAACTCAATCACTCTACCAAAAAGACATGCACTTGTATGTTTATCACAGCACGATTCACAATATCAAACACATTGAATCACGTAGGTGCCCACCAATTGTGTAGTAAAGAAAAATATTGTATATATGTACCATGGAATACTATACAGCCACAAAAAGAAAGAAAGAATGTCCTTTGCTGCAACCTGGATAAGGCAGAAAGCCATTATCCCAAGGAAATTAATGCAGAAGAGAACACCAAATAGCATATGTCCTCACTTATAAGTGGGAGTTAAATATTGGGTACTCATGGACATAAACATGGCAACAATAGATACTGGAGACTACTAGAGGAAAGAGGTGGGCAGATAAGGGTTGAAAAACTAACTATTGAGTACTATGTTCATTATCGGAGTGACGGGGTCATTTGTATCACAAACCTCAGTGTCAAACAATATACCCATGAACAAACCTGTACACGTATCCCTTAAATCTAAAACAAAAGTTGAAAAGGAAATAATAGTTTAAAGAATCACAAATACATTTGTTGTGTCTGTCATGGCAACTAGTCAAAATGTTGCAGAATGGGAGAATTACCTAGCATTCAAAAGAGTCCTTGAGAAATGTCTCCTAATGTAACCAGTACAGCCAGTTTGCTAGCTTACTCTAAAAACAACCCCTCCTTTGTTTGTCTCCTGATACATATATATCTAACTACCTGTTTGCTTTAAATTTCCAAAGACGAATTGTGCAACAATCCAGACATGAAGTAGAGATGGCAGTTCCAATTTTCTCCCTTTCAAGATGAAATAGTTGAGCAGTTAATCCCTAACCTGACCCCCTGCTGAGATGAGGCCAGCTAGGCCTCTGGATAGTCTGTTACTCAAACTAGCCAGTGGAAAACAACAAGCAGACCGTGTATGCACACTAGTGTGCAGTTTCCATGCAACCGTTCCCTTAAAATCCCTTTATCCAGCCTCGGAATTTAAGACAGCTTTTTGAGATTTGAGTCTGGCTGCCTCCCAAGGTGTCAACACTTTAATAAAGCTGCTTTCCTTCCATGAAACCTTACTGCTTATGTGTTTGTCTTTTCAGGTGGCATGCAGCCAAAACTTAGTTTGGTTACAAGTCAGTAGCAAGCACTGGATTAACACTTCTTTATGAAAATACACACACACACACACACACACACACACACACACACACCCCACATACACATCCCTACATTTTTTACTAATATAATCTCTTCTCTGAGATATTTCTGCATTTAATAAAAAGCAAATTCTGCTTCCTAAGACAAATTAATATGAAATCCTCTACTGGATGCTTTTGAATGTATATTCCTTAGCACAGATGCTTTAACAAATGACAGAATAAAAAGATGACTGCCTTTTGAGGAAAATATTTCCAGTAGAGGTTTTATTCTACATTTAATTACAAAAATGCTACACACTAATATACGACGAAAAAATAACAAGTTGGATAACTTTATATTTCCCAATATGCATTAATTTGCCTATAGGGCAGAGGTATGCAAATATCATCCTTAAATGACTATATAGTAAATATTTTAAGCTTTGTAGGCCATATGGTGTCTAACACAGCGACTCAACCCTGCTACTATAGCTTGAAATCAGACACAGACAATTTGTAAATGAATGGACTTGGCTGTATTCCAAAACACTTTAAAAAAATGGGTTGGGTTTGGCAATCAGACTATGGTCTGCCAATTCTTGCTATAGTTATTACATGATATTACACATAATCTAGAATTTCCCTTTGATCTACCAGAACCCATATTTAATACCAACATAATGCATTGAGCAGAGTGGTACAGCAGCCTACCTGAGAGCCACAAGGGGAAGGGGACCCATGGATCAGAAGATCCCACTCAGGAACCCATGCCACCCAAGCCTACTGTCCCAACCCTGGAATGTGCAGATTCTTACAGCTGCTCAGCTGGAATCTGCTTAAGCCTACCAAACACCTGGAGGGAGGGGCGCCCAGCACCAGCTGCAGCTGCCTGCTGTCTAAGCCGTTTGAGCTCCTTTGTAGAGGGACAGCAACCAGCATTGGGACTGGTAGCTGCCTAACATGATAAGCTCCCTGGGTGGGAGAAGGGTGGCACCCATTTCTATAGCTCCAGGCTGCTTTTTTCTTCTGCTAGAGCCAGGGAGGCTGGACGGCTTGGTCCCAAGACTTGTCCCCCATAGCCCAACATACTGGCTATGGCAGTCTGCAGGTCTAACACAGACCCATCCTTCCTCAGTGGGCAGGATGTCCCTGCAGGATCTCCAATAACTCTGGCCAGAGGATCAGGGACAGAATTTGAATCTCCCTGGGCCTGAGCCCAAAGGGGGAGGGGTGGCCACAGTCTCTGGGACAGCCCAGACTAGCAGGTTTCCCTCCAGCAAAACACACCCTCTCTACCAAGGGACAAAGTGCTTCATTAAACAGGTCCTGCTTCCCGTGCCACCCAACTGGGTGAGACCCTTCAATAGGGGTTGTCAGACACCCTATACAGGAGTTCTCCTACTGGCGTCAGGTTGGTGTCCCTCGAGGTCAGAGGTACCAGAAAAAGGAAGAGGAATCTGTCTTTGCTGCTCTCCAGCCTCCTTGAGTGATATCTCCAGGCAGGGGGAGTGAATCAGATGAATAAGGCCTGAAGTGAATCCCCAGCAAACTGCAGCAGCACTACAGAAGAAGGATCTGACTATTGAAAGAAAAACGAACAAGCAGAAAGCGACAACAGCATCAACAACACCACCACCACAAAGGCCCCCATAAAAATCCTGTCCAAAGGTCAGCAGCCTCAAAAACTGAAACTAGGAAAACTTAAGAAGAGGAGAATCAATGAAAAAATGCTGAAAACTCAAAAGGCCAGAGTGCCTCTCTCAAACAAATGATTACAATGTCTCTCCATCAAGGGCACAGAACTGGAGGTAGGATAAGATGGATAAATCGAGAGAAGTAGGCTTCAGAAGATGGGTAATAAATACCTATGATGAGGTAAAGGAGCATGTTCTAACCCAAAGCAAAGAAACTAAGAACCCTGATAAAAGGTTAGAGGAATGGCTAACTAGAATAACCAGGTTATGTACCTGGAACACAAACAACCTGAAGGGGCTGAAAAACACAGCATGAGAATTTCGTGAAGCATACACAAGTATCAAAAGCCAAATCGACCAAGCGGAAGAAAGGTTATCAGAGTTTAAGACCACCTTACTGAAATAAGACATGCAGACAAGAATAGAGAAAAAAGAATGGAAAGAAATGAACAAAGCCTCTAAGAAATATGTGACTTCATAAAAAGACAATACCTATGATTGATTGGAGTACCTGAAGGAGATGGAGAATGGAAACAAGCTGGAAAACACACTTCAGGATTTTATCCACAAGAACTTCCCCAACCTAGCAAGACAGACCAACATGCAAATTCAAGAAATATAGATAACACCATAAGATACTCCACAAGATCAACCCCAAGACATGTAATCATCAGATTCTTCAAGGTCAAAATGGAAGGAAAAACTGTTAAGGGCAGCAAGAGAAAAAGGCCAGGTCATCTACCAAGGGAAACCCACCAGACTAACAGCAGACCTCTCAGCAGAAACTCTACAAGCAAGAAGAGAGGGGGCGGGGGGGCAGGCAATATTCAACATTCTTAAAGAAAAGAATTTCCAACCAAGAATTTTATACCCAGCAAAACTGTTTCTCAAGTGAAGGAGAAATAAAATCCTTTACAGATGAGCAAATGCTCAGGGATTTCGTTACTATCAGGCTTGCCCTGCAAGAGCTCCTGTAAGAAGCACTACATATGGAAAGGAAAAACCGGTACCAGCCACTGCAAAAACACACCAAAATATAAAGACCAATGACACTGTGAAGAAACTGCATCAACTAGTGTGCAAAATAACCAAATAGCATCATGATGACAGGATAAAATTCACATAAACAATACTAACCTTAAATGTAAATGGGCTAAATGCCCCAATTAAAAGACACAGACTGGCAATTTGGATAGGGAGTCAAGACCCATTGTTGTGCTGTATTCAGGAGACCCATCTTATGTGCAAAGACATACACCTCCAAATAAAGGCTCAAAATAAAGAAATGGATAAAAATTTACCAAGCAAATGGAATGCAGAAAAAGCAGGGATTGCAATTCTAGTCTCTGATAAAACAGACTTTAAACCAAAAAAGATTAAAAAAAAGGCAAAGAAGGGCATTAGGTAATGGTAAAGGTAACAACTCAACAAGAAGAGCTAATTATTCTGAATATATATGCAACCAATACAGGAGGATATCGATTCATAAAACAAGTTCTTGGACAAATACAAAGAGATTTACACTCCCACACAGTAATAGTGACAACTTTAACATCCCACTGTCAGTACTAGACAGATAAACAAGACAGAAGTTAACAAGGATATTTAGGACTTGAACTCAGCTCTGGATCAAGTGGACCTAACAGATACCTACAGAATCTCCACCCCAAAACAACAGAAAATACATTCCTCTCAGTGCCACATGGGACTTATTCTAAAATTGACCACATAATTGGAAGTAAAACACTCCTCAGCAAATGCAAAAGAATTGAAATCATAACAATCAATCGGTCAGATCACAGTGCAATCAAATTAGAATGCAGGATTAAGAAACTCACTCAAAACCACACTATTTAATGGAAATGGAGCAACCTACTTCTAAATGACTCCTGGGTAAATAATAAATTAGGGCAGAAATCAAGAAGTTCTTTGAAACCAATGAGAACAGACAACATATCAGAATCTCTGGGACACAGTTAAAGTAGTGTTAAGAGGGGAAATTTATAGCACTAAATGCCCACATCTGAAAGCTAGAAAGATCTCAAATCAATACCCTAACATCAAAATTAAAAGAGGTAGAGAGGCAAGAGCAAACTAATCCAAAAGACAAGAAATAACTAATAACAGACAAGAATTGAAGGAGATAGAGACACAAAAAGTCTTCCAAAAAAATCAATGAATTGAGGAGCTGTGTTTTTTAAAAAATAACAAAATAGATAGACTGCTAGCCAGACTAACAAAAAAGAAGACAGAGAAGAATCAAGTAGATACAATAAAAAATGATAAAGGGGTTTATCACCACTGACTCTAAAGGAATGCAAACTACTATTGGAGAATACTATAAACATCTCTATGCAAATAAACTAGAAAATATAGTAGAAATGGGAAAAGTTCCTGGATGCAGACACCCTACTAAGGCTAAACCAGGAAGAAGCTGAATATTGAGTAGACTAAAAACAAGGTCTGAAATTGAGGCAGTAATTAAGAGCCTACTAACCAAAAAAAAAAAAAAAAAAGCCCAGGACCAGACAGATTCACAGCTGAATTCTACCAGAAACACAAAGAGGGGCTGGTACCATTCCTTCTGAAACTATTCCAACAATTGAAAAGGAGGGACTTCTCCCTAACTCATTTTATGAAGCCAACATCATCCTGATACCCAAACTGGGAAGACACACCAAAAAAAAGAAAACTTCAGGCCAATATCCGTGATGTACTTTGATGCAAAAATCCTCAATAAAATACTGGCAAACTGAATCTAGCAGCACATGAAAAAGCATATCCACCATGATCAAGTCGGCTTCATCCCTGGGATACAAGGTTGGTTCAACATATGCAAATCAATAAACATTACCTATTACATAAACAGAACTAAAGACAAAAACCATATGACTATCTCAGTAGATGCAGAAAAGGCCTTCAATAAAATTTAACATCCCTTTATGTTAAAACTCTTAATAAACTAGGTATTGATGGAACACATCTCTTTATGTTAAAAACTCTTAATAAACTAATATTGCTGGAACATATCTTAAAATAATAAGAGCTATCTATGACAAACCAATAGCCAATATCATATTGAACTGGCAAAAGCTGGAAGCATTCCCTTTGAAAATCCATATAAGACAAGGCTGCTCTCTCTTACCACGCCGATTTAACATAGTACTGGAAGTTCCAGGGAAAACAGGCAAGAGAAAGAAATAAAGGGTATTCAAATAGGAGGAGAGGGAAGTCAAGTTATCTCTGTTTGTAGATGAAATGATTTTATATTTAGAAAACCCCATCATTTCAGCCCAAAAACCTCTTGAACTGATATGTAACTCAGCAACATCTCAGAATATAAAATCAATGTGGGAGAATCACAAGCATTCCTTTATATCAACAACAGGCAAGCAGAGAATCAAATCATGAATGAATTCCCATTCACAATCAATACAAAGAGAATAATATACATAGGAATACAGATAACAAAGGATGTGAAGGATGTCTTCAAGGAGAACTACAAATCACTTCTCAAAGAAATAAGGGAGGAAAAACAAATGGAAAAACATTCCATCCTCATGGATAGGAAGACTCAATATTGTGAAAATGGCCATACTAGCCAAAGCAATTTTTAGATACAATGCTATTCTCATCAGACTACCACTGACATTCTTCACAAATTAGGGAAAAAAAAATTATTTTAAATTTTATATAGAATCAAAGAAGACCTGGTATACCCAAGACCATCCTAAGCAAAAAGAACAAACTGGAGGCATCATACAACCTGACTGACTTCAAACTATACTACAAGACTATAGTAACCAGAACAGCATGGTACTGATATCAAAACAGACATATAGACCAATGGAACAGAACACAGACCTCAGAAATAATACCACACATCTACAATCATCTGATCTTTGACAAACCTGACAAAAACAAGCAATGGAGAAAGGATCTCCTATTCATTAAATGGTGCTGGGAAAACTGGCTAGCCATAAGCAGAAAACTGAAACTGGACCCTTTCTTTACAACTTATACACAAATTAACTCAAAATGGATTAAATACTTAAATGTAAAACTCAAAACTATAAAAACCCTAGAAGATGACCTAGGCAATACATTTCAGGACACAGGCACAGGCAAAGACTTCAAGACAAAAACGCCAAAAGCAACTGCAACAAAAGTCAAAATTGACAAATGGGATCTAATTAATCTAAAGAGCTTCTACACAGCAAAAGAAATTATCATCAGGGTCAATAAGAAACCTAAAGAATGGGGAGAAAATGTTTGCAGTCTACCCATATGACAAATGTCTAATATTCAGAATTTACAAGGAACTTAAACATATTTACAAGAAAAAGACAACACCATCAAAAAGTAGGCATAGGATATAAACAAACACTTCTCAAAAGAAGAAATTTATGTTCAACAAAAATATGAAAAAAAGCTCAACATCACTGACCGTCAGAGAAATGTAAATCAAAACTACAATGAGATATGATCTCATGCCAGTCAGAATGGTGATTATTCAAAAGTCAAGAAACAACAGATGCTGGCGAGGCTGTGGAGAAATAGGAATGCTTTTACACTGTTGGTGGGAATGTAAATTAGTTCATCCATTGTGAAAGACACATGGCAATTCCTCAAGAATCTAGAACCAGAAATACCATTTGACTCCAATCCAATTATTGGGTATATACCCAACAGAATACAAATCAATCTACTATAAAGACACAGGCACCCATATGTTTATTGCAGCACTATTTACAATAGCAAAGACATGGAACCGATGCAAATTCCCATATATGATAGACTTGATAAAGGAAATGTGGTACTTACATACACCATGGAATACTATGCAGCCATAAGAAAGGAATTAGATTATGTCCTTTGCAGGGACAAGGATGAAACTGGAAGCCCTCATCCTCAGCAAACTAACACAGAAACAGAAAACCAAACACCGCATGTTCTCACCCATAAGTGGTGGTTGAGAACCCATGGACACAGAGAGAGAAACAACACATACCAGGGCCTGTTTTGGGGTTGGGGGGAGAGGGGGAAGGAGTTTAGAGGATGCACCAATAGCACAGAAAACCACAAAGGTATACAAATACGTATGTAGCAAACCTGCATGTTGTGCACATTTATCCCATTCTTTTTGAAGAAATAAAGAAAAAAATAGAAAAAAAATAAACAGGAAAGCAAATCATTTAAAAAAAAAGTCACTGTTTCATTACAGTTGTAAATTTTTGTGAAAATCATAATTTGTATCCTAAAAGTAAGCCTCATTTTGTTATAACTGCCTTAGGCTTCCTTTTATTGCAAAAAGAAACTCTGTGGGATTTCTCTTTTCCCAAATAGATCTCTCCACTAAGGTACAATACATGCTAATTTCTAACATTCAACTCATATTTAATTGTGAGGGTCTCTTCTGAGGTTTAGTTAAGAAATTGCCCGGTAATCCCAGCACTTTGGGAGGCTGAGCTGGGCAGATGACCTGAGATCAGGAATCTGAGATCAGTCTGGCCAACATGGTGAAACCCCGTCTCAAGTAAAATCTAACATGGCGAAACACCATCTCTACTAAAATTACAAAAACTGGCTTTCACCAAGATGGCTGAATAGGAACAGCTCCAGTGTGCAGTTCCCAGCAAGAGCATGCCAGAGACTAGTGATCTCCGCATTTCCTACGGATGCACCTGGTTCATCTCATTGGGACTGCTTAGACAGTGGGAATAGCCCAAAGTGGGCAAGCTGAAGCGGGATGGGGCATAGCCTCACCCGGGAGGTGTAAGAGGCCAGAGAACTCACTCTCCCAGCGAAGGGAAGCCATTAGACATTTCTGGAAACTCCGGCACTCCAGCTCAGATAGTATGCTTTTCCCAAGGTCTCTACAATCCATAGACCACAGACTCTCTCTGGCTCCTACAATGACAAGCTAAAATCCACTGGCTTGAAATTCTGTCAGCACAGCAGCCTAGGCTTGACCTGAGATGTTGGAGCTTGGTGCGGGGGAGGGGCACCAGCCACACTGCCTGTGTAAACAAAGCCACTGGGAAGTTTACACAGCAGCTGGGTAGAGCCCAACATTGCAGCTCAGCAAGGCCTCTGCAGGCAGATTGTCAAGTAGATTCCCTTCTTGCTGGGCAGGGCATCTCAGAAAAAAAATACAGCAGCCCATCGAGGACTTACAAAGGGCCCACCTTCCTGAGATTGAGCACCTGGGAAAAGGGGTGATTGTGGTTTCCACTTCAGCAGACTTAAACGTCCCTGCCTGGCAGTTCTGAAGGGAGTAACAGATCCCCCAGCATAGTGCTTGAGCTCTGTTAAGGGACAGGTTGCCTCTTCAAGTGGCTCCATGACCCACCCCATGTACCTTAACCAGGAGACACATCATACAGGAGAGCTCTGGCTGACATTTAGCAGATACCATTTTGGGACGAAGCTACCAGAGAAAGGAACAGGCAGCAATCTTTGCTGTTCTGCAGCCCCTGTGGGTGATTCCCAGGCAAGCAGAGTCTGGAGTGAACCTCCAGCAAACTTCAGCAGACCTGCAGCAGAGGGACCTATTAGAAGGAAAAGTAACAAACAGAAAGAAATAGCTTCAACATCAACAGAAAGGACGTCTGCACAGAAACTCCGCCCAAAAGTCAACAACTTCAAAGACCAAAGGTGGATAGATCCACAAAGATGGGAAGGAACCAGCACAAAAAGGCTGAATTCACCAAAAGCCAGAATGCCTCTTCTCCTCCAAGGGATCACAACCTCACACTAGTAAGGGAACAAAACTGGTTGGAGAAGGATTATGATGACTTGATAGCAGCAGGCTTCAGCACATGGGTAATAACAAACTTCTCTGAGCTAAAGGAGCATGTCCTAACACAATGTAAGGAAACTAAGAACCTTTAAAAAACGTTAGACAAAATGCTAACAAGAATAACCAGCATGGAGAAGAACATCAACAAAACGATGGAGCTGAAAACACAGCACGAGAACTTTGTGAAACATACACAAGTTTCAATAGCCGAATCGATCAAGTGGAAGAAATGATATCAGAGACTGAGGATCAACTCAAATAAAGGGAGAAGGCAAGATTAGGAAAAAAAAAAAAGTGTGGAAAGAAACAAAGCCTCCAATGAATGCAAGATTATATGAAAAGACCTAATCTATGTTTGATCAGTGTACCCGAAAGTGATGGCGAGAACGAAACCAAGTTGGAAAATACTCCTCAGGATATTATCCAGGAGAACTTCCCCAACCTAGTGAGGCAGGACAACATTCAAATTTAGGAAATACAGAGAACACCACAAAGATATTCCTCAAGAAGAGCAACCGCAAGGCACATAATCTTCAGATTCCCAGGGTTGAAATGAAGGAAAAAATGCCAAAGGCAGCCAGAGAAAAAGGTCGGGTTACCCACAAATGGACACCCATCAGACTCACAGCAGATCTCTCAGCAGAAACCCTACAAGCCAGAAGAGAGTAGGGGCCAATATTTATCATCCTTAAAGAAAAGAATTTTCAACCCAGAATTTCCTATCCAGCCAAACAAAGCTTCATAAGCAAAGGAGAAATAAAACCCTTTATGGACAAGCAACTGCTGAGAGATTTCCTCACCACCAAGCCTGCTTCTTGAAGGAAGCACTAAACATGGAAACAAACAACCAGTACCAGCCACTGCTAAAACATACCAAACCGTAAAGACCATCAACACTATGAAGAAACTGCCTCAAGTAACAGTCAAAACAACCAGCTAGCATCAATGGCAAGATCAAATTCACTCATAACAATATTAACCTTAAATGTAAATGGGCTAAATGCCCCAATCAAAAGACACAGACTGGCAAATTGGATAAAAAGTCAAGACCCATTAGTGTGATATATTCAGGAAACCCATCTCATGTGCAAAGACACATATAGGCTCAAAATAAAGGGATGGAGGAAGATTTACTAAGCAAATGGAGAGCAAAAGAAAGCAGGGGTTGCAGTCCTAGCCTCTGATAAAACAGACTTTAAATAAACAAATATCAAAAGAGACAAAGAGGGCATTACATAATGGTAAAGGGATTAATGCAACAAGAGCTAACTATCTTAAATATATATGCACCCAATACAGGAGAACCCAGACACATAAATCAAGTTTTTAATGACCTACAAAGAGACTTAGACTCTCACACAATAACGCTGGGAGACTTTAACACCCCACTGTCAAGACTAGACAGATCAACAAGACAGAAAATTAACAAGGATATCCAGGACTTGAACTCAGATCTAGACCAAGCAGACCTAAGAGACATCTACAGAGAACTCTCTACCCCAAAACCATAGAATATACATTCTTCTCAGCACCACACCACACTTATTCTAAAATTGACCACATAATTGTAGGTAAAACACTCCTCATCAAATGCAAAAGAACAGAAATCATAACAAACAGTCTCTCAGACCACAGTGCAATCAAAGTAGAACTCATGATTAAGAAACTCAATCAAAACCACACAACTACATGGAAACTAAACAACCTGCTCCTGAATGACTACTGGATAAACAATGAAATGAAGGTAGAAATAAAGATGTTCTTTGAAATCAATGAAAATGAAGACACAATGTACCAGAATCGCTGGGTCACATTTAGAGCAGTGTCCAGAGGGAAATTTATAGCACTAAATTCCCACCAGAGAAGTGAAGAAAGATATAAAATTGACACCCTAACGTCATGATTAAAAGAACTAGAGGAGCAAGATCAAACAAACTCAAAGGCCAGCAGAAGGCAAGAGATAACTAATATAAAATCAGAATTGAAGGAGATTCACAAAAAACCTTCAAAAATCAATAAATCCAGGAGCTGAGTTTTGAAAAGATCAACAAAATAGACCGCTAGCCAGACTAATAAAAAAAGAAAAGACAGAAGATTCAAATAGATGCAATAAAAAATAATAAAGGCAATATCACCACCTATCCCACAGAAATACAAACTAATGTCAGAGATTACTACAAACACCTCTATGCAAATAAACCAGTAAATCTAGACGAAATGGATAAATGCCTGGACACTTACACCCTCTCAAGACTAAACTAGGAAGAAGTTGAATTCCTGAATAGACCAATAACAAGGTCTGAAGTTGAGACAGCAATTAATAGAGTGTCAACCAAAAAAAGTCCAGGACCAGACGGGTTCACAGTTGAATTCCACCAGAGGTACAAAAAGGAGCTGGTACATTCCTTCTGAAACTATTCCAAAAATACAAAAAGAGGGAATCCTCCCTAACTCATTTTATGAGACCAACATCATCCTGATACCAAAACCTGGCAGAGATACAACTTAAAAAAGAAAATTTCAGGCCAATATCCGTAACGAACACTGATGCAAAAATCGTCAATAAAATAGTGGCAAACTGAATCTAACAGCACATCAAAAAGCTTACCAATCACGATTGAGTCAGCTTCATCCCTGGGATGTAAGGCTTGTTCAACATCCACAAATCTGTAAACTTAATCCATCACATAAACAGAACCAAAGATTAAAACAAATGATTATCTCCATAGATGCAGAGAAGGCCTTTGACAATCTTCAACAGCTCTTTATGCTAAAATCTCTCAATAAACTAGGTATCGATGGATCATATCTTAAAATAATAAGATCTATTTATGACAAACCCACAGCCAGTATCATACTGAATGGTCAAAAACTGGAAGCATTCCCTTTGAAAACTGGCACAAGACAAGAATTCCCTCTGTCTCAACTCCTGTTCAACACAGTATTGGAAGTTCTGGCTAGGGCCATCAGGCCAGAAAAGATATAAAGTATATTCAAATAGGAAGAGAGGACATAAAATTGTCCATATTTGCAGATGACATTATTGTATACTTAGAAAACCCCATTGTCTCAGCCCAAAATCTCCTTAAGCTGATAAACAACTTCAGCAAAGTCTCAGGATACAAAATCAATGTGCAAAAACCACAAGCATTCATATACAGCAATAATAGACGAGAGAGCCAAATCATGAGTGAACTCCCATTCACAATTGCTACAAAGAGAATAAAACACCTAAGTATACAACTAACAAGGGATGTGAAGGACCTCTTTAATGAGAACTACAAACCACTGCTCAAGAAATGAGAGAGGACACAAACAGATGGAAAACATTCCATGCTCATGGTTAGGAAGAATCAATATCATGAAAATGGCCATACTGCCCAAAGTAATTTATAGATTCAATGCTACCCCTATCAATCTACCAATGACTTTCTTCATAAGAATTGGAAAAAATCACCTTAAACTTCATATAGGACCAAAAAAAAGCCCCCATAGCCAAGACAATCCTAAGCAAAAAAAAAAAAAAAAAAAAAAACAACAAAGCTGGAGGCATCACGCTACCCAACTTCAAACGATATTACAAGGCTACAGCAATCAAAACAGCATGGTACTGGTACCAAAACAGAGATATAGACCAATGGAACAGAACAGAGGCCTCAGAGGCAATGCTACACAACTACAACCATCTGATCTTTGACAAACCTGACAAAAACAAGCAACGGGGAAAGGATTCTCTATTTAATAAATGGTGTTGGGAAAACTGGCTAGCCATATGCAGAAAGCTGAAACTGGATCCCCTTCCTTACACCTTATACAAAAATTAACTCCAGATGGATTAAAGATTTAAACATTAGGCCTAACACCATAAAAACTCTAGAAGAAAACCTAGGCAATACCATTCAGGACACAGGCATGGGCAAGGACTTCATGACTAAAACACAAAAAGCAATGGCAAGAAAAGACAAAATTGACAAATGGGTTATAATTAAACTTAAGAGCTTCTGCACAGCAAAAGAAACTATCAACAGAGTGAACCAGCAACCAACAGAATGGGAAAAAGTTTTGCAAACTACCCATCTGACAAAGGGCTAATATCCAGAATCTGTGGAGAACTTAAAGAAATTTGCAAAAAAATAACAACCCCATCAAAAAGTGGGCAAAGGACATGAACAGACATTTTTCAAAAGAAGACATTTTTATGCAGCCTACAAACATATGAAAAAAAGCTCCTCATCACTGGTCATTAGAGAGATGCAAATCAAAACCAAAATGAGATACCACCTCATGCCAGTTAGAATGGTGATCATTAAAAAATCAGGAGACAACAGATGCTGGAGAGGATGTGGAGAAATAGGAATGCTTTTACACTGTTGGTGGGAGTGTAAATTATACTGTTGGTGGGAGTGGAAGACAGTGTGGCGATTCCTGAAGGATCTAGGAATAGAAATACCATTTGACCCAGCAATAACATTACTGGGATTATAAAGACCCATGCACATGTATGTTTATTGTGGCACTGTTCACAATAGCAAAGACTTGGAACCAACCCAAATGCCCATCACTCATAGACTGGATAAAGAAAATGTGACACATATACACCACGGAATACTATGCAGCCATATAAAGGATGAGTTCATGTCCTTTGCTGGGATGTAGATGAAACTGGAAACCATCATTCTCAGCAAACTGACACAAGAACAGAAAACCAAACACCGCATGTTCTCACTCATAACTGGGTGTTGAATAATGAGAACACATGGACACAGGGAGGGGAATGTCACACACCAGGGCCTGGTGGCGGGACTAGAGGAAGAATAGCAGGGGGTTGGGGGATGGGGGAAGGATAGCATTAGGAGAAGTACCTAATGTATATGATGGGGCAATGGATGCAGGAAACCATCACCATGACAGGTGTATACCTATGTAACAAACCTACACAATCTGCACATGTACCCCAGAACTTAAAGTATAATAAAAAACAAACAACAAAATATATTAGCTGGGCATACTGGTGTGCACCTGTAATCCCAGCTCCTAGGAGCCTGAGGCAGGAGAATTGCTTGAACCCAAGAGGCAGAGGTTGCAGTGAGGTGAGATGGTGCCATTGCACTCCAGCCTGGGTGAGAAAAGTGAAACTCCATCTCAAAAAAAAAAAAAAAAAAAAAAAAAAGAAAGAAAAAGAAAAGAAAAAAGAAAAGTAATTGCAATACAGGCCCTACACCCAAATGATTATTTCTTTCCCTCCCCAATATCAACCTCTACAACATAAACAATCTATTGTCCCCATTAATTAATAATCTCAATTTCACCATTGTTTTACTACTTCATGTAATTTAGTCTATTTTTAACCTCTTGATAACATTGATGAATATTTCTCTTTGGAAGTTAATACCATGCATTTTAAATATATTCCTTCAAATACATTGTAATGTCTGCTAGGAATACTCTTCTAGTTTATTATTCTTTTTAAATATTCCTTTATATTGTAATGCATTTGTTATTTTATACATAAATGAGCATCATTTTTGCTGAGTTCAAAGCAGGAAAAACAATAAGAATTTTTAGTCTGACTTGTTTACAACTCTAACATTTTAAATTTTCCAAATATTTAACCTTTTCATCTAAGAACATGGTATATATAACTATTATATTCTTTGTGTCACTCAAAAATATTTATACTTCATAGCATTCAATAAAATCTCCTTATCCCAACTTTTAATAAATGAAAGAAAATACACAGAAATCAACATTAAGGTAACTATCCTTCAAGGCCAAATAACTTTATTAAATCAAAGATTGGTCATCTAAGGAAATATATTATTAACATATATTTTTATATTATTATTATTATTTTTTTTTAATTGCATTTTAGGTTTGGGGGTACATGTGAAGAACATGGAAGATTGTTGCATAGGTACACACGTGGCAGTGTGATTTGCTGCCTTCCTCCCCATCACCTATATCTGGCATTTCTCCCCATGCTATCCCTCCCCAACTCCCCCACCCCCCCCACTATCCCTCCCCTTTCTTCCCCCGACAGACCCCAGTGTGTGATACTCCCCTCCCCGTGTCCATGTGTTCCCCATTGTTCAACACCTGCCTATGAGTGAGAACATGCGTGTTTGATTTTTGTTCCTGTGTCAGTTTGCTGAGAATGATGGTTTCCAGGTTCATCCATGTCCCTACAAAGGACACGAACTCATCGTTTTTGATGGCTGCATAATATTCCATGGTGTATATGTGCCACATTTTCCCTGTCCAGTCTATCATGGATGGGCATTTGGGTTGGTTCCAGGTCTTTGCTATTGTAAACTGTGCTGCAATGAACATTCGTGTGCATGTGTCCTTATAGTAGAACGATTTATAGTCTTTTGATATATACCCAGTAATGGGATTGCTGGATCAAATGGAATTTCTATTTCTAGGTCCTTGAGGAATCGCCACACCGTCTTCCACAATGGTTGAACTAATTTACACTCCCACCAACAGTGTAAAACGCTCCTATTTCTCCACATCCTCTCCAGCATCTGTTGTCTCCAGATTTTTTAATGATCACCATTCTACTGGCGTGAGATGGTATCTCAATGTAGTTTTGATTTGCATTTCTCTAATGACCAGTGATGATGAGCATTTTTTCATATGTTTGTTGGCTTCATGTATGTCTTCTTTTGTAAAGTGTCTGTTCATATCCTTCGCCCACTTTTGAATGGGCTTGTTTGTTTTTTTCTTGTAAATGTGTTTCAGTTCTTTGTAGATTTGGTTATCAGCCCCTTTGTCAGATGGGTAGACTGCAAAAATTTTTTCCCATTCTGTTGGTTGCCGATTCACTCTAATGACTGCTTCTTTTGCTGTGCAGAAGCTATGGAGTTTGATTAGGTCCCATTTTCTATTTTGGCTTTTGTTGCCACTGCTTTTGGTGTTTTGGTCATGAAGTCCTTGCCTACACCTATGTCCTGATGGTTTTGCCTAGATTTTCTTCTAGGGTTTTATGGTGTTAGGTCTTATGTTTAGTCTTTAATCCATCTGGAGTTAGTTTTAGTGAAGGTGTAGGAAGGGGTCCAGCTTCTGCTTTCTGCACATGACTAGCCAGTTTTCCCCAACACCATTTATTAAACAGGGATTATTAACATATTTTATTTTATGTTTGTAAAATATATATTTTATAAAATATTTATAAAATATTTTATATTGTTAACATATTAAATCTAACATATCTCATGAATAAGCAAATAAAAAAATTTTATTGTCACCTCAATAGGTGAAGGAGAATTTCTAAAAATAAAACAACCCTCATGAATAAAAAATATTTACATAAGTAATGTATGCTATTTATTCTATGGAGTAATTTTAAAAATTACATACATATAATATTAATATTTCATCTCCATAGTGAATTAGTTCATAACAGCAATCTGTATAAAAATGCACACAGATAAAATTAGGCTTCAAGAGGAAAGTGCTCCTGGTCATAATGCAATTATTAACTTAATAGAGAATCTTCAATGTTTTACAAATTAACACAGGTTTTACATTTAATTTTACTAGAAATAGTGAATAGTAAACGTAGAGATAAAGAATATAGACTCCTTAATTATGAAGAGGTAAAACATAATTCTGAAGAGTAGTTAACATTTAAAAAAGAACAGAAATAAAACCAAAAAATGAGAATATTAGTCATTTTTTAAAAAAGACCAAATATACTATGATCTTAGTTAAAGAATTCTACCCAAGACAATAGTTGTTTATCTGTTGAACTGTTTAGTGTTGAACTGTTCCAACAGAACAGTGTTTCCATCTTTCAGGAGGTTTTCATTACTTTTTATGGCAGTCCCTTTTGATACTGTCAAATACTGGGAATAATTTATGCTTTTTTTCTGTCCATTGCAGCAGAAAAGCAGAGCTTATTTTTATGGTCCCAAACTTCCGATCTATTGTTGGTACAGGATACTTCTTTTTCATGGTGATAGTCCTTGTACAGAGTGACTTGAAACTGGACATCTCCATCCCTTTAAATTTACCACTACTCTAAAGTTTCCTGTAAAAGTGAGACTACCATTTGTAGTAATGCTATATTCCTTATTTACTGATACTCATTCTAAAAAAAATAGTTTGTAGTAAGTTCAAATTGAAAACAATAACTTGTTATCAGACATTTTCATAATATCATAATTGAGAGCTATTTATGAAAGTCAATTTTTCGATTATTATTATTATATGTTGAAAGGAAGAAAAAACTGAGTGCAAAAAACGTACTACTTCCTAAAAAGGTCAAATGAATGAGAACACCAGTAGTTTCTTAAATTTTTGTAAGTTACTATCTCAAAGGACTCAAAAATATTAATAATGTCCTCTGATATCATCATAAGGTATATCTGAGTTTATGTCCACACCGGGATGACTTTCTTACAAGGGGCTACAAGATATCTTAAATACAAATAAACAATTTAAATGTATTTATAGTAGATACATTATTCTTCAAACAATGTATGAATTATTATTGCAGGTTTATCACAAATGTTCCCTGTTGCTATTTGTAGTTACTATATGAAAATAATCACACTTTCTTCAAAATAGTTGAATATTTATATTTCTATATAAAGAGAATAAGGTTTGAATTTATAAAAATAAATTTATGTTAAATTTGGCATACTTAGTTTGGTTTATGTCTGGTTTTATGAAACACACACACACATACATACAAACACACAAATGCACACATATATATACATATATGTATGGCAAGTTCTGACAGGGCTGGAGAGTTTACAGAAAAAAAGTAAAAAGCTCCCTGCTTTAACCTTTCAGATCAAAATATCCTCAGAGAACTAGCGATTTAGGAAGGCTCTAAAGAAATGTCTTGCCTTTTGTGGCCACAGAAGACACAGCTAAAAACTAAAAATCAGGCCCCAAATGTAATCTAGATTGCTAAGATATACACACATGTATGTATGTATCTTAGCTTATTACCTGTCTACTGTTCAAAAAAGAAAAATCCTGATTATTCTAATTATTTGACATGACGATATTTAAGCTTACACTAAAAACATTTAGCTTGTTGATTACATATATGTCATTTCTATGGCAAGTCTTTTAAAAAGCACTTGTGTACTATATATGCTCCCTTTCTTGGATATATACACGCTCCACTCATTGGATACAGGTAACAATAAATCTACAGGTGATAATGGAGCTAGAGAAAGAAAATGCACAGTTCTCTTATTGTGTATGACGGAAAGCCCTCAATAACAAGCAAACTTTAGGCTGCAACATGAATGAAAACTCAACTTCTACATATTAAGGCTCTCGGCTTTGAAACTTTTATCTGTTACCTCAGCTTTTAAATAATATTTTAACTCTAACATATACACATATATATAGCCATATACATGTGTGTGTGTAAACATATACATGGCTATATATGTGTGTAGCTACGTATATATATATATATATTGCACTTTCTCTCTGTCTCCGTGTGTGTGTGTGTGTGTGTGTGTGTGTGTGTGTGTGTGGTGTTTATACATACACCTTAATTGGAATAGACCCATAACAAAACACTAAAATAAGTGACATTGACTTAGCAATCAGGGGACAGGTGATGTGTAACAGGAGGCTATGGATAGATGAAAATCTATATTATACAATAGTAATAGTTTTGGTAAAACGTTGATATGCAGTAACTTGGAAGTCGGGTCAAGAGCTATGATTTCTTTGTGTTGGTTGCTACTTGGTACATTTAACCATATATTATTATTTCCAGAAACAGACGAGTTCAGGTAATAATTAGCTGGGTTGAAAGCTGGAAGGAAAAGAAATAGGAAAATCTTTTTGGGTAGGCAGTGTGAAGCTCTCCAAAAGATATGAACACTGATTAAATGGTGTGTGTCACTGTTCTCAATGACTTTCAACTCCACTATCTTTGAGATTCATGACCATTTCCGATGTAGTTATTGGTGGCTAATCAACTCTGATAGCCTGTGTTATGCTCATCCATTTATGGGGTTCAGGGATTATTTGAGCTTGATGGAGAAAAACTGCATTATCAGATACATGAGGATGAATATCTATATTTTGTTAGTGAAGTGACCGACTGTTGTAGAGATGACCAAGTGTCTAGAAAAATTTGGTCTTCCTCTTCTATGTGGCAGAGAATTATTTGTGGAAAGTCACTACTGAGCTAGGAACAACATTTAATAGAACCTCCCTGTATTTGTAGTTGTGTGGCCATATACTATTGTCACTGTTGGTATGTGATAGGAAATGATAATGTGACTCTTCAAATATGAGTTGACTAAGAAGGACATAGGTCTCCTCTGTTCTCTGAGCTGGATACAGATGACTACAAGGCTTTAAGAGATGTCTGCTTTACTAAAGGCAAGAAGTCCAGATCTCTCAAGTATTGCATAAAGCGGAACTACCTGTCCACCAGGAATACTAATTTGAATTCTTTGGGAAATTTATTAGGCTCTTTATATTTTTCTGTAATTACGGCTTAGGGAACTGGGTTGGTATAACCACAAATTCTTCAAATAAAAAACCAATGGTACAGAAACAGAAATCAGATAAAGTATAAAATTTCCAGACAAGACAGCCTACAATTCCAAAGTACATGATAGACACAAATGCTTAGAAATATAGACAACACACTAAAAAATCAGATTAATTTGATCCAAATCTATTAGAACGGGACTTTAAAATCTATCAAGAATAAAATAACATCCATAAAAGAGGAAGAGAATTATGGAACACAGTGGGCAGAAATGAAACAAAAAGAATGAAAAATAACAACTAAAACTAGTGAAGATAAAGATACCTCAATAGATGAGGTAAACTCTTACCTATGCTTAGTCAAAGTGAAAATTCTAAACCTGGAAATTATTGCTGAGATTTAAGTATTGAAAAAATTAGTTCAAAGACAGAGAGAATAAATTGAAAGTTTCCAACAAACGTATTTCATAAAAATTCTAGAAACACAGAATAAAAGAAAGCAATCTCTCTCTCTCTCTGTCTCTCTGTCTTTCTCTCTCTCTATCTCTCCTTCTCAGGTAAAAAACACAAAATCAAAAGCAGGAAAAAAATAAATCCACGTCCAGAAACATCAGATATATCTAAAAATAAAAAATATAGAAGCTATACATAATCTCCCAAGAAATGACAACTAAACTGTCAGCAGATCGTTAGCAATAATAGATTAACATAAACAGGAAAATAATATTTTCAGAATGTTGAAGAAAAATCTTTGTCACCTTGTATTCTACATCCAAATAAACAATCATGGAAGAGGGAGAGAAAAATAAAGCTATTCTTAAATATGCATTAAATAAAAATCTTAACCGCTCATAGAACTTCATCAAAAGAACTACCAAAATACATACTTTTTGAACCCAGAATAAAGGAGATAGTGATAGACAAAATGAAAGGTCCAAAAACTGTTACTATATCTTGATGTATCCAAGTACTATCTGTATATGCATATTAATTTCATTTGATTAAAAGGTAGAACTAAAATTCTAGGGAGAATTCATATGAAAAGGAGCCATTTCAGTGGGTAACACAGTAAGTCACGTCTGGAACGAGTATAGAGATAATGAATAAATTTATGCTCATATAGAAATATGTGTAAATTTATTTACATAAATTTGACTTTTTAATTAAGGACAGCCCTATAGGAATATGGCTTATAGTCTTCAAGTCAACAGAATAAAATAGGGGCTAAAGTTGATATTAAATATGTATCAAATAATTTGCTAAAATTATAATTTCAAGTAGGTTTGTACTTTAACCTATTTTATAAATCATGACAAAGAACAAACTATAATATATAGGCATGTCTTCTTTTATTGAACTTTATTGCACTTTGCAGATACTGCATTTTCTAAAAATTGAAGGTCTGCAGCAACCTTGCTCAAGCAAGGTTACTGGTGCCATTTTTTCAACAGTGTGTGCTCATTTTGTGTCTCCATATCACACTTGGTAATTTTGCTAATTCTAGCAATATTTCAAACTTTTACATACTTGTTACATGTAATGTAGATAATATATCATAGATCACCATAACAGATATTATCAATGATTTTTTATGCTATTTTTGTACACTCAGTGATTTTCAATGTCCCTACCCTATTTTGGGGGTTAACTACAAACCATACCCACATAAGCCAGAAAACTTAATTAATAAATATTGTGTGTTCCAGCTGCTCCACTGACTGGCCATTCCACCTTCTCTCGCTGTCTCCCTGGGTCTCTGAGACACAACCATATTGAAATTAGGCCAATAACCCTACAACGGCCTTCTAAATGGTCAAGTGAAAAGAAGAGATGCACTTTTCCTTCTCAAAATCAAAAGTTAAAAATGATCAAACTTAGTGAGGAAGGCATCAAAAGCTGAGATAGGTGAAAACTAAGTTTCTTGCACCAAAGAGTTAGCCAACTTGTTTTTGCAAATAAAAATTTCTTTAAGGAATAACAAGAGCTACTCTGGTAACACATGAATAACAAAGCAAATCAGCCTTATTGTTGATAAGCAGAGTTTTAGTGATCTGGACAGAAGGTCAAAGCAGCCTAATCCAGAATAAGATCCCACCTCTCTTCAATTCCATGAAGGCTGAGTGAGGGGAGGAAGCTGCAAAACAAAAATCAGATGCCAACAGCGGTTGCTTCACAAGCTTTAAAGACAAAAGCCATCTTTACAAGATAATATTACAGGGTGAAGCAGCAAGTGCTGGCGATGTTGAAGCTGCAGTAAGTTATCCAGAAGACCTAGCTAAAATCACTGATGAAGGTGGCCACACTTAGAGTTTCAATGTAGATGAAACAATCCTATATTGGAAGAAGATGCCATCTACTACTTCCATAACTAGAGAGGGAGAAGTCATTGCCTGGCTTCAAAGCTTCAAAAGACAGGCTGAATCTCTTGTTAGGACCTAATGCATCTTGTGACTTTAAGTGGAAGCCAATGCCCATTTACATTTTGAAAATGCTAAATCCAGTAAGAATTATGGTAAATCTACTCTGCTCATTCTCTGTAAATGGAACAACAAAGGTTGATGGCAGTACATCTGTTCACAGAATGGTTTATGGGATTTAAGCCTGCTGTTGAGAACTACTGCTCAGAAAATAAGATTGTTTTCAAAATAGTACTGCTCACTGATGATGCACCTGATTACCCAAAAGCTCTAATGGAGATATGCAGGGAAATTAATGTTTTCATGTCTGCTAGCATGACATCCATTTTTCAGTCCATCAGTCACAGAGAAATGTCAACTTTCAAGTCTTATGACTTAAAAAATATATTTTCTAAGGCTATAGCTGCCATAGTGATTCCTCCAATCAATCCAGGCAAAGTAAACTGAAAATATTCTGGAAAGAATTCAACATTCTAGATACCATTAAGAACATCCACCATTCATGGAAGAAGGTAAAATCATCAGCAATCACAGGAGTTTGGAAGAAAGTCATACCTACCTTCAAGGATGACATTGAGGGATTCAAGACTTTAATGGAGAAAAATACTGCAGATGTTGTGGACATAGCAAGAGAAAAAGCAGAAGTAGAGACAAGAGATGAATGAATTGCTGCAATGTCATGATAAAACTTGAAAACATCAGGAGTTGTCCTTCACGGATGAGCAAAGAAAGTGACGGACTGCATTCCCAGTAAAAACGCTGTGAACATTGCTGAAATGACAGCAAAATGTTTAGAATATTATTTCAACTTAGTTGATAAAGCAGAAGCAGGGGTTGAGAGGACTGACTCCAATGTTGAAAGTTCTACTCTGGGTAAAATGATATTAAGCAGCCTACCATGCTACAGAGACATCTGTCATGAAAGAGTCAACTGAAATGGATGACTCCATTGTTGTGTTAATTAAGAAATTGCCACAGGTACAAAAAACTTCAGCAACTGACACCCTAATCTGTCAGCAGCCATCAACATCGAGGCAAGATTCTCCACCAGCAAAATGATTGACTTGCTGAAGGCTCCGATGATCATTAGCAATTTTTTAGCAATAAGGTGTTTTTAAATTAAGCACACACATTGTTTTTAGATACAATATTATTGTAAACTTAACAGACAATAATACAGTATAAATATAACTTTTATATTCACTGGGAAATCAAAATATTCATGTGATTTGCTTTACTGAGGTGTTTGCTTTATTGCTGTGGTCGGGAACTGAACCTGAAATATGTCCGAGGTATGCCTGTAATTATTCAACTTTACTCTTTCTCACTTGGAAATAACACCTTTTATTTTCAGACTCTTCAGGCTTCTTGATTTCATATTTTTCTCCAGGTAGATGAAAGTTTGGCATTGCTTCATGAAAAAGCAACTTTGTTTGGAATTGAAGGTTATAATATAAGAGTTTATATTTAGTGTTTGAGAACCTTTAGAAAGTGAAAATACTACCTGGGCCAATAAATCTGCCCTTTTTTTCTGATCCCAATCTTATCTTTCAGTTTTTCATCATATTCACAAACCCCCTTATTTAATGCCAGCAAATCCTGGTATCTCAAATTTCTTTATGCTCTTTGCTTTCACAGTCATCTCTAACATGATTAGACAGAAGATCATAAACACACAGCATAAAAGTTTCTGAACTGCAGCAGAGGACTGTGCCATGAAGCCTTAATAACAACACTCTTCAAGAGATCAAATCAATACAATGTCACTAAAGGCCCTGTATATCCCACTCACCCCTGTGAACAATAATGCAATGGTCTGAAAATTGCCACCATCCTTTCATCCTGAATTTTAATGCACTTCCAGAAAAAAAAATTTAAAGCATATTTCTAGACAGAAGAAAGTTTTTTAAATATTCCCAGTGTTTCAGAATTTTAATTTTCACAGACAAATATTATTTTGTTAAGTTAT
The DNA here is from genome assembly GCA_036589455.1 of Ateles fusciceps. Lineage (NCBI taxonomy): Eukaryota > Metazoa > Chordata > Mammalia > Primates > Atelidae > Ateles > Ateles fusciceps. The sequence continues at coordinate 1,855,687 of JAZHEH010001419.1, read as the reverse complement.
ACTATGTGATACCTACAGGCTTAAAGAAGGCATTATTGCAATATATATGTATATATTGCAATATGTATATATATATGTATATATGTATGTATTGCAATATATACGTATATATTGCAATATATATATGTATATACATATATATATTTTCTAAGGTCTAAAATTAAGCACAAACTAATATCTCTAAGTACAAGTACCACTACCTTAATGCGATTTATCCTAAATTAATGTTTATATGAGCTTATTAAGGATTCATGCCACTTCAGAACTCATATAACTACATAAAAATTGCATTCAATTTTGCATGTTGTTTCCAATTATTTCTTCCATAGTGCTAAAATAGTCTTAGACATATAAACTGAAAGAACATTTGATGTAAATTAGTGTAATTCTTTGCAAATCAATGTTATTTTTAAATTCAAAACCTTAGAAAAGACTGACATTAAGTAGAATAAATTAAAACAATGTTCAATCTGTAACATCAACATGCCGCATATGACAGTCTTAATTATGAACTATGAAATTAAATTACAATAGTTATGAAATATCAGCTGAGATTTGAAACAAGACTAAAATACTGATTATTATGTATAATAAAGCAACCCAAATTATCTGTGTTTGATTTTAAATTTTAGCAAACATGCTTAATATCATCTATCTATTTAAGCCTGATTCATACAGCAAGAGTCTACCTCTCTCTTTTGTGCTTCCGGAAATTGGATATAGGTATACCTTAACAATACTATGCAAAAAGGAATCACAAAGTCAAACATTCAGTAGTACAACTTTTAGGATAAAATATAATAAGTTATTTAAATGCAAGTAAATATACATCATTCATTAGATATGGAATATGACCAGATACAGATTTATTCTATTTTAAATCAGCTTATTGTGTCTTAGTTGCATAGCCAAGAGTTCTCAAATTCATTCAAGCAAATTATGAAAATCCCTAGTCTCACTGTAATTTTTCCTGTTTATCATCTCTAAAAGTAAAGTTCCAGATAAATCCACATCTATATATCTTTTCATCATCCTCAGCAGCATGAATTTCAAAAGTGATGCTTACATCCTGCCCCAGCAATGTCCACATGAGACTCCTGAAGAGAAATACAAGGCAGAGCAGGCCTAATTAATAATGAGAAACAGGGCTCCTGTGCTTCGGGTCTGGCAGGAAGAAAACATTAAACATCAAAGTGAGGGCATGGATGTCTGGAATGAGGAAATGAGAGCATGAGAAAGAGTCGGTGATAGGTGGAAGGGAAACACAGAAAGGCCAGATTGAGACATACCTGGACTTCAGTTCTCAATGTAACAGTAGTTACTATTGTGTGGCCCCAGGAAATTAAATTATTTTCTCAGTAATTTAGTGTCCTGATTCACAAAATGATGGATAAAAATATTTTCTAAGGCCTTCCAGATCTAAAATACTACAACACTCCCTTAAGAAAATTTACCGTTTTTCACAGAAATGAGAAGAAACATAGGATGCCACAGAAGAACCAACAGGCTGTACCTTTAACTACTCAGTGCTCTGTGATCACTCCCATCAGGTGATTTTTAAGTGCACTTCTTTTTTCTGACGGCCCTAGTGAAACAGACACACAAATAATTAGCAAAAATTGTAGCATGGAGGAGAATGATACTAACTTTGTGAAGACCCAGAGGCATCACATTTGTGTTAGACATTGAGGAATAAATGAAATGCCATCACAGAAAAAGAAGAAAAGGGTACAAAAGCAGCTAGGTAAAATATGAAAAAATGTAAGAGATACAAAAACACACGGATTGTTCAAAAGTTACAAAAAAAAAAAAAAAAAAAAAGAACAGTGGGCATAACTTGCTGAGGTTAGAAAACAATAGGACAAGGCCAATATATAAAATCCCTTGAATGCTAAGGTGAGTAACCCCTTACAGTTGATATAGCAGAAAGAAAAAAATAACTAGAATAATTTCCTGAAATAAAACATACTAAAATTGTTACCAGGATTTAGATAGTATACAATGTTAGGGCCTCTAACATAACAGACAAAGCATTATACATGAGTGAAGCCATCTGAGATATGCAGCTTTGTTAAACCTCCAAATAACTGCAGTTGCATAAGTGACCTCAGATAAGACAGAAAAAGAATGACCCACTGAACCCAATCCAGATTTCCAGATTGTAGAAACTATAAGCAAATAATTTGTACAAGATATGGGTGTTGTCATAACAAAAAGTCAAAACTTGTGGTATTTGCTTTGGGACTGAACAGAGGCTGAAGAACAGCAAGGAGACTGTGAGTAGAGGCTAGAAGAGCAGTAAAGATATTGTTATTGGGAATACTAAAAGGTCAACACATGTTATGTGTTGAAAAATTAGCAATAATGCTGCCTGTGATAACTGGAAGAGAGAAAAAGCGCTTCGTAATGTTGTTGATCAAATTAAAGAGGTTTCCGAAAGCTGTTGAAACTAGCAACCAGCACATGGGCAATTCTTATAAAGAGAGCGGATGACTAAGAGTGTAGGGGTGAGATACTACTAAGAAAGCCAAAAGACACAGAGAACCAATCACAGGGAGCAAAACTGGGCTCTAATCGAAAACATTCCCTGCCCGTGTCGTCAGGAACCCTGAAAACACCAGCTGCACTGCACAGTCACAATGGATCAGTGACTGTTGTGTTTCCTGCCTTTTGGAATGGGAGAATATTTTTCAATTATCCTTCCCCTGTTCCATGTGTGTTGTGGGTGTAGAGAACAATAACGTACTTTTAGGTTCTTAGTTCTGCAGATCAACAGGGATCTTAGCAATGAAACTTCATTTGAATCTGGAACAGATTTCCACATGCTATTTTGGACTTCAACATGATGTCATAATGGGATAAACCTTTGGGAGGGTGTCGGTTTTTGTGCATGATGAAGAGACATTAATCAGGAAAATTCAGAGAAGAGACTGTGAAATAATATATTGTCATGGTGGCAGTTCCCTATAAATATACTTTCAGGTATTCACTCTCTGTGCTGTCTCCTCAGATACTCATTTTGCAGACAGTTATGTGAATAAACTCCCTCTTAAGCCAGCAACTACACTCCAGGAAAGCTTGGGATACATACTAAATGATGAGAAAGGCCCTGGAAGATGAGAGGCTATCTTGGACGTTCCAGCTCCAGTCAAGCTTCCAGTGGAATTCAGCTACATGAGTGACCTCTGTTTATTGTACTATGTTGTAATATAGCAGAACTACCTAGCTGAGCCCTGAAAAATAATAAATCATTGTGATTTTAAGCCTAGATATTTTGGGCTGTTTTGTTTCATAGCAGTAGATAATCGGAACATATGCCTTATTTATATTTATCTCTACCACTTAAGAAAGTGATTCAGAAATAGTAAATGCTCAAAAATATCAATAGTTTGGGGCTGGAAGCAGTGGCTCATCCCTGCAATCTTAGCATTTGGGGAGGCTAAGGCAGGAGAATTGCTTGAGCCTAGGAGTTCAAGGTTGCAATCAGCTATGGTCACACCATTGCATTCCAGCCTGGGTGGGTGACAGAATAAGATCATGTCTCTAAAAAAAAAAAAAAAAAAATAGTGTAGGTTGATTAATTGTTTTTAGAATAGACTAGAAGAAAAATAGTGATATACTCATTTTTTCTTTTCCTATTATATATGTGGTCACATTTCTACTTGTACTACAGTTTTTTCATATACGTTTGAATTAGTTTGACCTTTGATTATTTGTAATTCACAGATTTTTTTGTGAGATAAGTTATGAATAGATGCCAATAAAAACAATGATAAAATTCTCATCAGAGGAAAGAAAGGGGCAACATGAAACATCAAGAACACACAAAAAAGTAAGTACTCTAAAATGAACACTGCTAGCAGTGCAATATATATCTCTTTAAAAATAATGTAGTCACCACATTCACTCTGACTTTCCTTTTGTTTGTAAATAACAATTCATTATATTCAATTAGAGTCAGGCGTGTTTGCTTGTTAATAGTTTTACATGTATTTTATCATCAGGTGATTATAACCACTACTTTATAAATTAAACACTTGATTTCAAGGTTTATAAGCCATAGATATTCAACTCAAACTTAATTCTTCCAATTTCAGCCATCTACTACAAGATGATGAACAACTGTTCTGTACTGACTCCCTCATGTTTCTGCAATCAGATAGACGATAATAAAGATAACAAGTCATAAAAGCAGACAAGTAGAAGCTCTAGACAAACTGACGCTGTTTATCATTTGTCCAAAACTATCTTTGCCAAATCACTGAAGAAAGTAAGACATATAAATAAAAATAAAATTTCATACAGCAAGCATATTAAGTAAAAAAAAAAATCTAGCCATCATAGTTGGTTATTTTAATTCTGTAGTAAATGCCACAAAGAAAAACAAATATTTAATAATAGCAAATCATATAAATCCTTAGATTATTACATAATTCTTTAAATATTTTTAAAACTTTATTATTTTTAGCAAGAAATGGCTAATTTCCACCTAATTTAAAATGTGGTAAACTGATATGATTATTACATATATTGTATGCCTGTTTCAAAAAAACCACATGGTTACTATATGTAATACATTTTCTCCTTAGATCTTGTCTTCTCCACTTCACTGTTATTCATATGTATACATTTTTCTTTAGGGCGCTGATATGGCTTGGCTCTGTGGCCCCACCCAAATCTCATCTTGAAATTATAGGGGAGGGGCCTGGTGGGAAGTGATTGAATCATGGGTGTGGACTTCCTCTTTGCTGTTCTTGTGATAGTGAGTTCTCATGAGATCTGTTTGTTTTAAAGTATGTGGCACTTCCCCCTTTCTCTTTCTCTCCTCCACTGCCAGGGTAAGGCATGCATGCTTCCCCCCTCGCCTTCTGCCATGATTGTAAGTTTGCTGAGGCATTCCAGTAGTGCTTTCTGTTAAGCCTGTGGAACTGTGAGCCATTTAAACCTCTTTCCTTCATAAATTACCCAGTCTCAGGAAGTTCTTATGGCAGTATGAGAACAAACTAAAACATAAACTTTCCAATGTAAAATATCTTCGATCCCTCCAGGATCATTTATGGTTTACTTTTTCTCCGTTATAAATCCTTGTTATAAGTGAATAAAAATTTTGATAAACAATATTGACAAACTATATTAATAAATTTGAATGAAACATAGTTTCATGATTAAAAGCAGAGGAAAGCTGATTCATGCTTTGTAAAGTATATAATACAAACTTCTCATTCAAATATTAATATTCTCCAGTTACAAAACATAATAATCACTGGCAGCTCTAGTGAACTTTTCAAGAGTAAAGAACCCAACTGTTTTATAAACAGATCTTTAAAACTTCATATGTATTATCCATGACCCTTATATGCATACAGGTATGTTTTTCTTATTCTCATCCTTTTTAATGAATGTGAATATAATATGAACAAAGAAATCAATAAATTCAAGTTGGTGCTATAGAAAACACCCTCTAAAGAAGTTATCATTGAGTGGGAAATATCTCCATTATATTACTATTTCCCAAGACAATTTACCAAGAAATAATTTTATTTCTATTTGTGTTTTATGAGTCCTAAATCTAAACATAATCAAATATATGCTCTTTACTGGGGGGGGGGGGAATATAAACATTTTGAATGTATATACTTGTTAGGTAATAAGCCTTCATAAAATGAATTACATAAAAAGTAAGTGTTTCACCTTGAAAATTATTATATTTTATAATAATTGTTATAACATTGTTATAACAGTGTGAAAGGTATAGTTCTAAACTTAACTAGCATTGTGTAATGTTAGTATTTCCTGAGAATTAGATGTCACACAAATACCACTATTAAAATGAAAAGCATTATAATGTGTTATATAGTGAAAAATTCTACGTAATAATAGCAAAGGATTAATTAACCTCTGATCAGGTCAATATTCAACCACAAAACGCATCACACATAACACCCATATAAACTAGCTTATATGTTTTTGAAATGAAATATATATGAATTCCTCATTTATTTAAATACAATTCCATTTAAGTATGATTCAAGTATTACTATTCAATATAGAAATAATTATTGCTGTCTTTAAATGTCATATTACTATAAACCATAAAAATGTGAACACCAGGGAAATCACTATTTTGAATTTCAGTGCTTTTTGTTGCTGCTGTTGATGCTGCTTTCCTTTAAAAAAATTAGTGAATAGAGCAATTCATATTGTTTAACTACTTTACTGAAAGCATTCTGGTACACTTTCATACACCTTTCCCAGGAGAAAACAGCAATTTTCTTATAGTTACTATGAATCCATTCGTTTCACAACTAATTGTCAGGAATACCACTCAAAAATGTATTATTTGAAAATAAATGTATAACATTTTCTTTTAATAAATCATCATTTTGAAAAGATCAATGTTTGAGATGATGGATGTATTAACTACCTTGATCTGATCAGCATACATGGTATGTATCAAAACATTACTATGCACCCATGAATATGTACAATTAGTATTTGTTATTTTTAAAAAAATTTAAAATTTTATCTCATTTAAATGCAAGATAAAGTATTTAAATGTTTGTTTCTTACCATGGCAAGAACCCTCAATTTCTTCAAATCCTGTACTGCAGATGCACCTTCCAAGAGGAACCAGCCAATCTCCATCAGCTCCACAATACAGTTTAGGAGTGTCACGCTCTTCAGCACTCTTCACACAAGAACCCCGTACTTCAACCAAAGAGGAGGAATCAACCCTTGGGATGGTATCAGGAAACATGGCCAAGTTACGAACAGTGAAGGGACACTTCTTGTAGAAAACACGGACTGAAACGAGGGCAATGCACGCCCCAATGTCTTGAAAAGCCAGATAAAATCCTTTCCTTTCTACAGGCCCCACCTCACGAATTTCAGTGTTGAGTTTCAGGATGCGATCACCCAAATCCATCTGGGTAAAACTCTCATCAGCAGCAATTGTGTCGATCTTTGTATACTGGTTTGGCTTGAATTTAATTCCATGGGACTCATCTGATTCCATATAAAACAAATTAAATGTTTCTTTGCAAGTCCCCCAAGACCCAAGGGATGCTGTTACAATCCCTCAGTGTGAATTTCATTTCCACATATATTTTCTGAGCTGCATCACGGGAGATCCAGTTTGTACGAAGCCAGTTGTTTTGGTTTGGTTCCATTACATTACATACCTGGTACGTGTGAATGGGCCTATTATGTTCATCCATTTCAGTAATGGCATCCCACTGCAAAAAGGGAAAAAGGTAACTAAGTGATTTTAAACCACAGTGATTAAACAGAAATGACTACTTACATATTTTTTTTGTTTTACCAAAATAAAAATGAATTAAAAAGATACAAATGAAGCAATTCAAAGCAACGATGGAGCAGCATTTTAACCATGAGCCTTTGGTTCAAAGTACAAGTTCTAGAATCAGCTGTCCTATCTTGCCTTCCTACACATTAATTGCATGACAACTTTATTTAATCTCTAGTTTCTTCACTGTAAAGGAGCTGATAATAATACTTGTTTCACAGGGTTGTTGTAAGGCATAAATTAGATAAATATATGTACAGTACTTTAGATAGTTCCTGGCATACTGTAAGCACATTAAACAGCATCCATTGTCTTATCAAAACAACTAGAAACATAAAAAATGCACTTTGGTTTTCCAATCTTTCCTCATATACAATTTGCCACAAATTGTGGTATGTTTTCTTTGCCAATATTCAATTAAATATTTACATGACTATTCCAATAGAACAAAGACATGAATAAGGCCTTAGACTTATTCAATAAATATTTATCAGGCATTCCCATATCCTAGACACTGGAAATACCACAGTTAACTAGCTGAACAAAAACTTTCTGCCTTTATAAAGCTTACTTTAGAGGGAAGGAAGACAATTAAAAAGTAGAAACAAGTAAAATTAAATAATATGGTAGAAACTACAGCGGGGAAAAATGGGGCGAGGAGATAAGAAGACGTTATAATTTTAAGTGGGGGAGTAGAAAAGGCCTTACTGGGGTAGTGACATTTAAGCATTGTCTTAGAGATGAGACAGTGAAACTTGCAAAGAGGAAGCAGTAATTACAAATAACTGGAGGCAGGAGTGTACGAGTGTATCTGAGGAACAGCGTAAGTGGGCACCGGAAGCACATTTGGTGATAAGAACAGAGTCGGGGAGTGGTCAAACCAAAAGTCTTTGTTATAAGCGTTTTAAGCACTTTGGCTTTTGCTCTGAGCTAGATCACTGGATTATTTTCACTTCTGTATGTTTACATACAAGCAGTTTGCCACTTAATTGAATAGAAAGAACTTGTTTGTCCTTTAAGAGATTTAATAAAAATATTTAAGCACTATGAAATCAGTTTGTATTTATTCATTTAATATTGCATACTTTATACTGCAAATTTAGATTATAACTCCACTTTGCTTGTATAGTTATAATTGATAATTTTCAGTACATGTAAAACATTCAGGTAACCTTATAGCATTTTTAGGAAAACATGCTAGTCATCACAGTTTATCATTTCTATTAGAGTATCCTGAAAATGACAAATGGTTTGCTAGAGTGAATAAGGGTTTTATTGGTTGATAGCATACTTCAGTTATTTATAAGATTATTTAACATGTTCTGTTCGCAGTTTCTCATTTTAACTGGCTATAGAGAGTTACTAAATCAAGGCCAGTTGAATTTCAATTAGTATAGCTTCTAACAGGATGCCTACTTTCTTCAGTATATAGGACTATTATGACACAAAGTACTTTTAATTATCTACTGTAAATTTCTAGAATAATTTATTTTATCCATCATTTAAACTTAAACACAATCTTTATCCAAAACTAGTTTTTGCAAGTTTCTTGCTTGAAATCCAGAGGGTATTTTCCAGAGAAAACAATGAGTTCCTTTGAACTCTATATTTAATTTTACAATATACACACATTGTTTATCGGGGTGATTCAATAATCTCATGGGAACATGCATGAAATTACTCATCTAAATGTCTTTCATCCTAATGTATAACGGGTTTGCGTTTCTCTGAGGACACTTAAAGTAAAACGAGCATTATCACAGCTCATTGGAACCACAATATGATCATTCTGACTATAACTGTGAACCAAGATAATAGTAAAAACTATGTTTAATTTTAAACTGTCAAAATCAATGGTTAAAAATCTATGTATTTACTCACAGGAGAGCATCTAAAATACTCATCCAATGATTATTTTTATTTTGAATACATTTATAATTAGAACTGATTTTGTTTCTCAGGGAATGCATATACATTATTATTCATGTCTCTACTACATCTTTTACTCTACCATATAGGAGTAAAGAACTATATTCCCAGCATTCTGCTTTAATTCTTACATTTAATATCTTCAGACTACATTGCTTCATATTAGTAAAAAGCATTAACCATGTTCATCAAAAAATCAGCTCTCTGAAAATATCAGATTAACTCAAATATGAAAAACTATTTTAAAAAATGATTTATGAAATTATAACACTTCCTTATTTACAAATATGTTCAACTGGGGAGATGTTCAGAAGGAAAGAAGGGTCTAAAGTGAAAAGAATATATGTATTTACTAAATCAGAACTGATATAAACTAAGAAATATAGAAGTACCAAAATATACACAGATAATCGGAACGTGATTCTACTCCAATCCAGTGCATAAGGATACGTAACAAAATGATGCATTTTTTTACATTAAGTTTGTAATCTTTGATGAAAAATAATATTTCTTCTTTTACTTCAAATAAAAGAAATTACAATTAGACTTAGGTACCAAAACAATGCAACAGATATAATTGGTAAATTTCATTTCATTCAAGAATATAGAGAGTAATACATATCAGATATACAAACTTGGAATTGATTCCCTAAAACAAGAACATAAATTCAAGATTGATATAGATCTAAAAGCCGATGAGATTTGCCATAACGTATAACATTAGTAGATATAGAAATCATATCACATTTCAGGCATACTTTTCCTTTTGGAAATACTGCATTTATATATAAAAATGAACACAAGTTTAAGCTATGTAAGTCCATTTACAAGTCAATTTTCTTCAGCCTCTGCCACCTCTGAGACAGCAAGACCAACCTTCCTTCTCTTCAGTCTACTCAACATAAAGACTACAAGGATGAAGAACACTTTGTGATAACCCACTTCCACTTAATGAATAGTAAATATATTTTGTCTTCCTTATGATTTTCTTTTCTCTTTTTGAGATGGGGTCTCACTCTGTTCCTCAGGTTGGAGCAAAGTGGTACAATTTCAGGTCACTCCAACCTCCATATCCCAGGCTCAAGAAATTCTCCCCACTCAGCCTCCCAAGTAGTTGGGACAACAGGCGTGCACCACTACTCCTGGCTAAGTTTTCGTATTTTGGTAGAGATGGGATTTTCCCATGTTGCCCGGGCTGGTCTCGAACTCCTGAGCTCAGGAGATTCACCTGCCTTGGCCTCTCAAATTGCTGGGATTACAGGCCAGCTATGATTTTCTTAATAAAATTTTCTTTCTCTAGCTTACTTTATTGTAAGAATATAGTATGTGTAATATATAACATACAAACTTCATGTTAATCAATCGTTTATGTTATCAAAAAGGCTTCTGATTAACAGTAGCCTATTAATAGTTAACTTTTATAGACAGTCAAATGTTATACATGGATTTTCAGTAACACAGAGGTCAATCTCCATGCTTTTCAAGGGGTCATTATAACCTTTTAGTTATAATTCCAAGTATTAACATAAATAGGGTCTCTAAAAAGTGGGGGTCCCAAGGCAAGAATATGAGTGTGGTAACTCACATACTATACGTCTAAATATGTTTAAATGATAAATTTTTTACTTGTATAAATGTATAGAATACAACATAATTTTGTTACACTGATATATTGCATAGTGGTGAAATCAGGGCTTTAGTATATCCACCACTGGAATAATGTAGATTGCATCATTAAGTAATTTATTACAATCCACCCCCTTCCACCCGTCCAAGCCTCCATTTTCTATCATTCCACAGTTTACATCTACATGTACACATTATTTAGCTCCCACTTACAAATGACAACATGCAGCATTTGTCTTTCTGTGTCTCAGCTGTTTCATTTAAGATAATGGCATGCAGTTCCATTCTTTAAATAAGATCAAACTTAAAATACATAGTATTAGCCTACTTTGTAAAGATACTTCCATAAAAGTGTGACAGTTCAGGTTCATATTTAAAATACTTGGACTCCTAAGAACCCCATGGCAGCATGTGGTGGCCGTACAGAGCCAGCTCTTCACCTTAGTTAATCCCACTTCTCTGCCCTTACCTGACTCTGCCCTTACCTGACTCTAGCTCACCACTTGTGTATGAGACGCTCATATATATGCATATGTGACTGTGAGAAACTTCACATATGCACATATATGAGCATCTCATATACAAGCTGTCTTTTTTCCCTGTTTCAAAAAGCTGCCCACTTTAGTCCTTCAGTCAACTTAGACTGAGCACATCAGTGTCACAATACATCCATTGGAGGACAAATCCCAGCAACAATCTGTGAAGCTCCTAAAAGTAGACTTGAGGCCATTTGAGCAAGAAAGTCTAGGGTCTTGAATATCTGTGCTATGGTACAGAAAGAAACCATACGATGTAAGTGGCATATCTTCTTATCCCTCAAGGCTAGATCTTCATGAAGCAGCATGTATCCAGACAAGACCATCTGAGGCTCTAGCATGGAGCAGAGGCTTCCCTTCCTGGGGTCTAAAGATGATAATTATCTTTAAAAATGAATTTGGACTGTAAGATTACTACAATTATTCTTTAATAGCAAAGACAGTTAAAAACCTATGTTTTACTTCATTATTACTAGGTTAGTGTAAACATTTACTTTAAAAGCCTTTTTTTTACTCCATAAACTACTTTGTCAACTTACACATCATGTGCTAATCAGCAATTATCAATATTTAGTGAATTTATAGTATAAGTAAGTTCCATGAGGAACGTCAAGAAAGATGATAAAAAGTTTGCTTTCATTGGACTTGTTTATATTTTTTATAATACCTTTAAGGTACTAAATTAAGAAAACCTAATTGATAGCACAGGTTTGAGTGTAACAATCCAATAGTTTATGTAGTAAATACAGTAAGTGTTCAAAGAACAACACTCATGAACTGAAGTGCTTTCGAAGGCTCAGTCAAGAAGCATGCACTGGACTTGAACCATAAAGAATTATAAAATTCAATAAGCAAGAGGGAGGAAAGTGAATAGAATTAATTTATAAAACTAAACTACATGCATATACTTTTAGGCAACTTTAGCTCTGTTCCACTTATAGTTCCTACCTCTATTTAAAACAAACTTATAATTTATCATCCAAATGTGAAATACTTAGATGTACGTAAACCTGGTAAATGTACAAATTACAAGATAAAGTATATTATTAAACCTGTCATTAATTTTGCTATTAGTCACTTCTGTCAGCTGCTAGCTTTTACATAATAGGTAATGAACCCAAACCATTACAACTCCTCAATCACATGTATGCTTTTTAAGAAAAAATTTAAGTAGGACTTACAAAAATATAAATTTATAATGTAGAAAAGAGCTAAATAAAGCAAATCAAATAATATGCATGTCTGCAGGGGGAGAAAATCTTGCAAATTATTTGTTTTCATGATCTATATGAGTAAAACAAAGAGCTTCTGTCTATAGTCATTTTGTGAGTTCGTTTTTGGATCAAGGAGTGGACAGATGGATTACAAAGAGATGGATGGAAAAATTTTATAACTAAGTGTCCTGCTCAATTAGTCGTTTTGGTTAAACAAGAATCAGTTGTACTCCGAGGAGTTCTTTCTTTCATATACTACAAGGTTACCTTGGACATAATAATCCTTACGGTCACTATTTATATACTAAATTTATATTCATCAAAGCTTTTTCACAAATGTTAACTCATTTGGTCTTCATCAGTCCAATAAAGCAAGACAGATATTTTCATGTTCATGACAACCATAAGGAGTCCAATACCCATGAATAAATTAATTACCCAGTGTTTCATGGACTAGACTAGAACTAGGTCTTCTAACTTCATTTTATGTATTCTATGATGTTTAGGCCTCTTAAAAAGCTTGCTGGGAGGAGATGGTATGGGTGGAGAGACTGCGTCTCTCATTGCTAGTCAATTACTAGAGATAGCAAAAGGCTGGGCCTGGAGCACATGCTTCATATGCAAGCCTGCCCCTCCCAAGTTTACAGCCCCAAACTCTCCCTTATGAGGTGTTACTCTCACACATCAAGCCAGTATTTCCCCTGCCCTAGATGATCACAGGACAGATAACAGGCACTTAGTGATCACCCCCATAGCCCAAGTTCCACAGGAATTATTTATACTAAGCAAACACCAAGTGTTAATTTTGCCCCACCTTGTCTTTCTCTCAGAAACCCTAGTAAAGGCTCAAGCCTAGATTTCCCCTCACACCTGTCTTCTAACACCTGACCAAAACCTAGTGTTTCCCCTGTGGACCTGAATGAATTATTAAAGCAACTGGCAGTCATTGAGAAATCTGAGAAATCAGATTGCTTTCTTTTCTCGGTGAAAAAAATAAGGCAATCAAACAGCCTTTCTAAGCAAATAATATTCAGATAATATGCTGGCAAATGGACACATCCATGCAAAGTTCTAATATAAATCTCTCAAATTTTTATGTTCTTCCCTCTGAAAATCTTTAGAATTCAAGAAAAATATAAGCTTTTATTTCAAAAATAAATTTTAAAGTTTTAAAATAGGAGCAGAGAGTTTATTTCATAACACAGAATAGACTACTGCAAAGCTAATTATATTTTCAAAAGGCAGTGATAAGTCCTGATAACATACTAAAACCACATAGAAAAGAAAAGAGCAATTATCTTCAGACCAATGTGTTCACCTCTGTATCCCAGAGAGGAAAGGAAGGGGCAAATTCACACACACCCTAGATACCTTAGGACCTTAAACGGCTGAAAAGTTGGTCTGATTCAAAGAAATGAAATACCAGTTAAAACCAATCTTAAATATGCTGATAGAAGGAAACAGAAAAGGAAGTACACTAATAACACTGGGACAGCTGGAGAAAAGTACTTTTCATCTTTACCTGTGCTTCTTGTGCTTCGTGTGTGTGTGTGTGTGTTTCTGAAACCTCTTTCCAATCTTCCCTTTTTTATATATTTTTTAATTACATGCTATAAAACCATGTCCTCTAACATTAAAACTATTAAGGCCTAAAATTATTTCTACCTCGATTTCTAACAGATCCCAGTTACAGACTAAAAGGGAGATAAATATGTGGAGATAATTTTTTTCTTCAAAATTCAATTATAATATACAAAGGGGGGAATAGTCATGGAAAATAGAATATAACAAATGATCATTTGAAAGATATACAGTCCAAAAGACCAAACGCTGTCTTTTTTAAATTATTATACTTAAGTTCCAGGGTACACGTGCAGAAGGTGCAGGTTTGTTACATATACATGTGCCATGGTGGTTTGTTGCATCCATCACCCTGTCATGTATATTAGATATTTCTCCTAATGCTATCCCCCTCCTCTATCCCCCTACCCCCTTCTATTCCTCCCCTATCCCCCCACCCCCCCAATAGGCCCCAGTGTGTGATGTTCCCCTCCCTGTTTCCATGTGTTCTCATTGTTCAACTCCCACCTATGAGTGAGAACATGAGGTGTTTGGTTTTCTGTTCTTGTGTCAGTTTGTTGAGAATAATGATTTCCAGATTCATCCATGTCCCTGTAAATGGCATGAACTCATCCATTTTTAGGGCTGCATAGTATTCCATGGTGTATAAGTGCCACATTTTCTTTACCCAGTCTACCATTAGTGGGCATTTGGGTTGGTTCCAAGCCTTTGCTATTGTGAACAGTGCCTCAATAAGCAAATGTGTGCATGTTTCTTTATAACACAATGTTTTATAATCCTTTGGGTATACACCCAGTAATGGGATTACTGGGTAAATGGTATTTCTAGTTCTAGATCCTTGAGGAATCACTACACTGTCTTTCACAATGGTTGAACTAATTTACACTCCCACCAACAGTGTAAAAGTGTTCCTATCTCTCCACATCCTCTCCAGCATGTTGTCTCCTGATTTTTTAATGATCGCCATTCTAACTGGTATGAGATAGTATCTCAATGTGGTTTTGATTTACATTTCTGTAATAATCAGTGATGAGGAGCTTTTTTTCATATGTTTGTTGGCTGCATAAAAATGTCTTCTTTTGAGAAGTGTCTGTTCATATCCTTTTCCCACTTTTTGATGAGGTTGTTTTTTCCTTGTAAATTTGCTTAAGTTATTTGCAGATTCTGGATATTAGCCCTTTGTCAGATGGGAAGATTGCAAAAATTTTTCTCCCACTTTTCAGGTTCCCTGTTCACTCTGATGATAGTTTCTTTTGCTGTGCAGAAGCTCTTTGGTTTAATTAGATCCCATTTGTCTATTTTGGCTTTTTTTTTTTTTGCCATTGCTTTTGATGTTTCAGTCATGAAGTCCTTGCCCATGCCTATGTCCTGGATGACATTGCCTAGGTTTTCTTCTAGGGTTTTTACGGTGTTAGCAATTGTGAATGGGAGTTCACTTATGAATTGGCTGTTTGTCTTTTATTGGTGCACAGGAATACTTGTGATTTTTGCACATTGATTTTTAGCCTGAGACTTTGCTGAAGTTGCTTATCAGCTTAAGGAGACTTTGGGCTGAGACGATGGGGTCTACTAAATATACAATCATGTCATCTGCAAATAGAGACACTTTGACTTCTTCTTTTCATAACTGAATACACTTTATTTCTTTTACTTGCCTGATTGCCCTGTCCAGAATTTCAAATACTGTGTTGAATGGGAGCAGTGAGAGAGGGCATCCTTGTCTTGTGATGGTTTTCAAAGGGAATGCTTCCAGTGTTTGCCCATGCAGCATGATATTGGCTGTGGGTTTGTCATAAATAGATCTTATTGAGACACAGTCTGTTGTTATCTAGTTTACTGAGACTTTTTAGCATAAAGGTTATTGGAATTTGTCAAAGGCCTTCTCTGCATCTATTGAGAGAATCATGTGGTTTTCGTCATTGGTTCTGTTTATGTGATGGATTATGTTTATGGATTTGCATATGTTGAACCAGCCTTGCATCCCAGGGATGAAGCTGACTTGACCATGATGGATAGGCCTTTTGATGTGCTGCTGGATTCATTTGCCAGTATTTTATTGACGATTTTTGCATCAACATTCATCACAGATATTGGCCTGAAATTTTCTTTTTTAGTTGTGTCTTTGCCAGGTTTTGGTATCAGGATGATGTTGGTTTCACAAAATGAATTAGGGATGATTTGCTCTTCTTCTATTGTTGGGAATAGTTTCAGAAGGAATGGTACCAGCCCCTCTTTGTACCTCTGGTAGAATTTGGCTCTGAACCTGTCTGGTCCTGGAATTTTTTTGGTTGGTACGCTATTAATTGCTGCCTCAATTTCAGATCTTGCTATTGGTCTGTTCAGGGATTCTATTTCTTCCTGCTTTAGTCTTGGGAGGGTGTACATGTCCAGGAATTTATCCATTTCTTCTAGATTTACTGGTTTATTTCCATAGAGGTATTTATAGTATTCTCTGATGGTAGTTGGTATTTCTGTGGGATCGGTGATGATATCCTTCTTGTCATCTTTTATTGCATCCATTTGATTCTTCTCTCTTCTTTATTAGTCTGTTTAGCAAGATCGAATGCTTTTTTAAATTAGCTAGCGTTATGTTGGTAGATGATTAATTAACATGGCAATGATATAACATATTCTTCAGATTTTTTTCCCCAAAGGTAAAAGACAATTTAAAGATAGATTAAAACAAACATATAACAATAAAATCATAATAAATTTATAATTTCTAGCCAGGTTTTTTTATATAACATGTTTTCTAATGTTTTGTAGTATATGACAATAACTAATTATTCCTCCAAATCAAGTAAATTTAAATGGGCAAGAGGGCCAAAAAAGGGAAATAAAATCTTGAACTTCCTTCTGAGATTAACAATGCAGAATGGCTGAGAATGAGAAGCTGTAAAATGGCACATATCCGATGTGTTCCAAACATTCTTCATCTTACCTTGCAGGAGTCAAATAAACTAAAGTTGCTGAATGTACAGGGGCATCTCATTACGTAATTCTGCAGTGGCTTAATTTTTAAACCATATGTATCCAGTATTCTGTATCAAAGTAAAGCTTGTTAAGGAGGCCTTCTTATTCTAATATTATATTTTCCTCAGAAGTATTTAAATATTCACTTTGTATCAATCTACTGACATAAACTTAGAAAATTAGTGCCCTGAATTCTGCTGCTAGGCATGTAGTTAATAACGTAAATCTGTTTTTGCCGCAGAAAAGTGAAGGCTCTGCATTTAAATGATAACTAGTTTTAGAGAATAAAACAAGAAGCCAAATGCATCATGTGCAGATACATTTCTATTTCACTTTGGGCAAATGGAAAACTTCTTTATTAGCACTACAAAGATATTTAATAAAAAAGGTAAGAATTCACTGGTGTATCTGGAAGTCAACTGCTGAGTAAAAGTAAGTTTTACAATTAAATTTTTTACCTTTGGTGGATTTGTCCTCTAACAGGAACAACATATATAGCAATAAAGAAATTCTAAGAAGGACTAGATCATCCCATAAAACTGTCATATATTCTGATAATTAAAATTATTTAAAAGATTATCTTCTGTTTTTCCAAAGGCCTTAAATGGCTTAAAATATTGACAATCTTACTTAAACAATGAGTAAAATACTGCAAATATTGTCTTTGAAGATTTATAGGATTTCTAAATAAAGGGATTGCAAATATGCATCTTAATTACCTCATCTTATGTTCAACAATATATGAATACCATACTAGGTTACATAGGGCTTCCAAATACAGCAAGCACAGAAGAAAATAATCTCACAAACCACATTTAAGTTTATTCTTGTATGTTATAGAGAATGAAGCATATTATCCTAATTTATGGATAAGGAAGCTGATTTAAAAGATGGAATCGACTCATCTGAGTTTACGAAGAAAAAGAAGAATCAACACCAAAAGAATGTGAAAAGTTATGTTGGAGCACACAAAGGCTTTGAATTAAGATAAATTTAAGTAGAATGCAAGCTCTATTAGGGCAAGGATGTTGTCTTTTTCATCACAGACCTTCCCACACAAGGGTCCCATAGGATGGTCCCACACCAGGGATGGCAGTCGGTTAATATTTGCTAAATATACAAATTAATAATAAGAAAGCTTAAATTATAACTAAAATAATTCTGAATGCTTCCACTAATGGGAGAGCTACTCCTGCTCAAGTCATGATTCTATATATCGCATAAGATGGAAAATACATACACTTTTAGCAATTTCCTAACCTAGCCATCACATTTTAGAGGTATCGAGATGACTCAGGCGAACACAGACTTATCAGATTACTTAGCTGAAGCTTGCAAACATCATGTGACTCACTGGGCATTATGCTACTGCACACAATTTTAAGTTAGGATGAAAACTCAGGTTTACAACTAAGAGGTACTTCATCTCTCACTCTTTGTTTCTCCGTGTGTGTGTGTGTGCGGGGGAAGAGACACAGAAGAGGAAAATGGTATTTAGAGTATATGTCTGTGTCAGCAGAGAGAGTGAACTGAACAGGTGAAGTAATATCCAGGCTGCTTAGAAAACATCCTTTAATAGAGAAACACTTTAATAAAGAGACTATTTACAGATCTAATAAAATCATTTATCTCTGCTGTAATTAGTAATAAAGTCTATAGCCCTGACTCTAATTATCATTCTAGTTTAAGTAAAAGGTGTAATATTTAAGTGTATTATATTATGAATTGATAATTCTTATAAACATCGAGTAGGAAATAAATGAATATTCAAATGTACATGTTAATGTACATTGGTAGACAAAACTCCTGAGAGTGTGATATCCTGTACACATTACAGAAGGAAATTATTAATGAAGGAGAAAGTATTTAGCATATTAAATGACGCTGAAAGATCCACTAAAATAAAGACAACTCAATGTATACTAGATTTTTAACAGAAAATTTATCAGTGGTCATGACAAGAAAATATTTGGTGACATGTTGGTTTGTACAGAAGCACAATCTTCATGCAGAAATCTGGAGAAGATTTATTTCTTATTGAAGATATGTAACATGGATATAAAATTTGCAGAGAACCTTTTAAGTTAAGACCATGATTCTGTACATACCTTATTAGGTTATATTTTGAACCATTAATGTTGCTTTAACACTTCACAATGACATATGTTTTGACTTGGTTTTTCAAAATATATTAGACCTTTATATTTCAATTAAAAATTATACCTCTATTTAGGATTTCAGTTCTATGGAAATGGTTCTTGGAAGATCAAAGCTTGCTGGATGTCAGAATCCTACATGCGAAATTATATCCATGATCACTGGCCATTCCTATGGCTTAATAGTGGGGTTTATTTGTATTAACTGACTTAAAGATAGAAATTATAAGTGCTAGATACAAAAATCTGACTTGAATAAAATTGCAATAAGGTACACTATTTAGTTTTGTGTGGCATATTTCTATTTAGTGATTCTTAAACACAACATGTAAGTGCATATGTAATGGGAAAATTATAAAAGCAGAGGCATTCTTCTTTTACAATAATTCCATGGTACTGATTTCAAATTGTTTAGAATATCAAATTAGTAGAAGTTAGAAGAGATGTTTTAAACTGCTGACCCAGGTTAGGAATTTCCCCTACACTCTATTTTTTAATCTCACAAATTATTAATTACCCAGAGTGAAATTCAGATGTACTATATTCTTTCTGCAAAACTTCTTATAAAGAACCATATGCATTTATGTAGAATCTGGTACAATCACTACTATGTAATATGTCAAAGACAGTGTAATAAACTTACCCTGTTATTTCAAACAACCTTTAGAAAAAGTTTCATTAATCCTTTCTTAGGGAAAAGAAAGGAAAAGAATATTTGGGGCTAATTATATAACAATGCTTAATAATCACTCACTTAGCAAACCTCAAGGAAAAAAGTTATCCCTGAATATTGTACATTATATTTCACAGAATAATAAACTAAAATTGCTGTTAGCAAAGCAAAAAAGAATCTTATGATGCGTCACACAGAATTTTAAGGTCACATTAGTCACATAAATCTTTCAGCTCTAAAATACATTACATGGTACCAGTGTACTTAAGTTAGGTACTTTTGTACTTAGGTTCTTTGTAAATACAGAAGTACCTAAGTACTTGACAAAAATATTTAAATGTTAATTCTCATATATACTTCTGATTAATCCAATATTCTTAAGAGACAGAAATGAGAGTTTTATCAATAAATATTTATGAAATACATTTTTGAATATATTTTCAAAATACACAGAAATGTCGGTGTGTGCTTTTACCATTTTCTCTATGGAACTTTACAATTTAAATCCAATTTTAAGTTCACAGGTGAATCCAATAAACAAAGCAATGCACATTTCCTAAGTGGTCAAACATTAAAAGGATACAGAATTAAGCTAAAAACTACACATAATAAGATATGGTTCCCACAGGCAAGAAGTTTACATTCCAAGTCAGTAAACTTAAATGATCTAACATATACCTAACACAGTGAATATTAGAACAAAAATTAAAGTAAATGTAATAGTTCATAAGTTAATAGAAAAATAATTATGTACACCTGAGAAAGTAGAAAAACTGCACTGTATACTATAGAAAAGATTACATGTATACTACAAAAGATCCATGTCAATTATTAAACAACTGCTAAATATTCACTTTTAAAAGATAACGACTATCAGATCTTATAATAAGCAAAATCCAACTGCAATCCACAATGTTAGCAGCAGATCCATTCTCCTTCCAAAGTTCCTTCAACAACATCAAGTTCATCTTTACTATTCAGAGTATTCAGAAGGACTCAGTCTCCTGTGCCCAAATGTGAACACAAAAATCCATCAAAGTTCTTGACAAAGGATCCTCCAGTGATTAAAACACACACACACACACACACACACACACACACACACACACACAGTTGTTACTCAATTATACGTTGTTAAAAAGATAACAACTAAAACAAAATAATCCAAAACAGTTAAAAGAAATATCTAGAAAAAAAATATTGGTACATGATAATCATGAAAAACTTGGCAACATATATAAACATTCTAAGAAGTTATTCAAAACACTGATCTAGTAATTCTGCTTCTAGAATTTTATGAGATAATAAATTTTGAAAAATAATTGTGGAAAAATGAAATGAGAATTTCATACAGTCAGTAAAACTCAGTGTGAAAAAGACATTCAATGACTTGAAACAAGTATTCATAATATACTAGTAAATGAAAAAATTACTTATAAAACAGTAAGTACACTAAAACAATTTTGAAAACAGTCATATATCATATAATGTAATACATTAAGTCATTTGTATTATATATAATCTAAAACTACACATCACATAATTTATTATATTATATAAACTATGTTACATAATGTGCATGTATGTGTGTGTATTCATAGTATAGAAGCACACACACAAAGCACAAAGAGAGGAAAGTTCTCTTCAAAACCTGAAATAACAGTGATCATTTTTCAAAGGGGGGAATTATCAGTGAATTTTCTTTCTTATTCATGACTTAGAAATGTTCAGATTTTTCATAATTTTTATGCTTACACAAAGAAAATGTTATTTTCCTAAGTTATTACAAATTAAAAGGACAGAGAATTAAGCTAAACCCTACACATAATTCAATATGGTTCCCACAGACAAGAAGCTTACGTTCGAAGTCAGTATACTTAAAAGGATCTAACATATACTTAACAGAAAATATTAGAACAAAAGTTAAGGTAAATGCAATAGTTTATAAGATAATAGAAAAATAAATATTTATATACATCTGAGAAAGTAGAAAAATAGCATTTTTCTACTTGAACACAAAAGGAAGGGAGAATGTTATTTTCTTTGTGTGACCACAAAAATATGTCATTTTCCTTGTATAAGCATAAATCTAATCAGAAACACAGTTTCCAAGCATAGAAGACTAAAGTATCCTTAATTGAATGTGGAAAATTCATATAATTGTGATAATAAATATACAACAACCTTATGTACTACAAAAAAATCCACAAATCTCCCCCCATAAAAAGTAATAACAATGACAATAAAAAACACTGTTTAAACTAATTTCGGAGCAGATACATATATATACCAAATCTCTAGGCAAGTGAACTTAAATAAATTCAACCAAATTTTTAATGAACAGTAAATTCCTATCTGAGTAATCATTAAGTCATCATCTCTCAGCTTCAGAAGCATTTTTCTGTACTCTGCTCTATGGCACTAGGACTGAGTCCTTTCAACCCACGTGTCTGCTTTGCCAGCTGGCTCCCTAAAAGGGTCTCACAAGACCTTCTGAATAAAGGAAAGCACATCTGATGCCGTTGGATGGGTTACTGTAATCCATATTACTGAGGGGATGCTATAATTCTGTAAATAACAGTTTCCCCTGAGTTTTATCTACAAATTCAATTCTAATCAAAATACCACTTTAATATTTTTTAAAAACTCAGCACACTTAATCTGAAATTTACAGAAAAGAATGACATTTCAATAATACCTAACTCATTCAATAAAAAAGCTCCTAGAATAACCTGTCTTACTGAAATATAATAAACTATAATTCCAAAATAATAAAATTTTGTCCACTAACACAATAACAGAGAAACAGATCATGAAACAGAATACAGAGCTCAAACAAGACCATGTTTATATGAGAAATAAATATCACGTAAAGTATACATGCAAAATCACAGTGCAACTATTTTGGCTGTTCAGTAGAAAACTGGCTTACTATATGAAGAAAAATATAATTTCCTCTCTACATAAACCCTTATAAGTTATAAGATTGATCCTCGAAGAATACGGATTTAACTATGAAATGTAAAATTGTACATTAATACATAGTATAAACGAATGTCTCTGAACGAGTGTAGGGAACCAGCCCTACATCACCCGTGGGTATCCAGTGTTCGGTGGCGACAAAGGAATGAGAAAAAGACAGATTAAGAGAGAAAGTGGGACCAGGGGGCGAGCACTTATTACTTTGGAGGAGACAGTGAAGGCCCCAAGTTCTGATCATCCACACTATTTATTGGTTACAATCACTTTGATCTACAGGGTAGGGGTGGAGTGATGGTGGGGGAGAGGGTGGCGTGATGGTGGGATGAATCAGTGAGCCAGAACTGGTGTGTCATCCTAAGGATTGATTACAGTGGCGGTTTGGGAGTTTCACAAAACAAGAACATGTGGTTTTCTTTAGCTTATTATCTATGCACAGCTGATGGAACGTAAGCCTTCCAAGGAGCCTACAAGGCTTGCTACATCATAGTGCTACGAAGGGGTTTTACGTCCTTGAGCACATTGTTTATGGTAATAGGGCCTAGGTCACTCTGCACCAGAACATGAGGCATGGAGAGTCCTTCCCCCTCAGAGGCCTCCTGCAGCCTTCTGCAGTTTGTTGTTCCTTGCTTATGTGTTACTCATAACCAATTTATGCAGGCACTCTGTAAGTCCTTTCTCCTTTGCTGCTTTTCCCAACAAATGAGGGCTGGATAAAACACCTTAAGTAAAAATCTAAAGTATAAAATTTAAAGAGAAAAACTGGTAAATTTGATGACACCCACAGCTGACCCAGTTACCAAGTCCTCAACATTGGAAAGGTAAAAAGAAGAGGGGTTTTGAGGATAACTCCCAGAAATAGTTGAATGTGGCTAAAAATCTGTAGGGGGATTAAATTTGTGCATGACAGGCTGGAAATCTGAGTTAGCCTAATTTGTCTTGGTTTATTGGTGTTATATGTGAAAATAACAAATAAATGCACTATTACTAGATTAGTGCTGAGCAAACGAAAACATTTTCTTTGCTTAGTTTTTACCCTTTTAAGTTGGTTTGAGATTATTCAGAAAAGTGTTCTTTAGTGTTTTTTTTTTTTTTTTTTTTGAGACAAAGTCTCACTCTGCCTTCCAGGCTGGAGTGTAATGGCACTATCACAGCTCACTGCAACCTCTGCATCCCGAGCTCGAGCAATCCTCCTATCCTCCTGTCTCAGCCTCCCAAGCAGCTGGGACTACAGGCACGTACCACTATGCCCAGATAATTTTTGTATTTTTTGTACAGACAGGGTTTTTATCATGTTCCCATGCTGGTCTCCAACTCCTGGGCACAAGCAATCCACCAGCCTCCAACTCCCAAGGTGCTAAGATTACAGGTGTGAGCCACCGTGCCTGGCATGCTCCCCCTTTTCATTTGTTTTTCTCTTACTCATCTAATTTTATTCCTGTGTCTTTAGTAAACCTCTACAGAGAATGATGAATTACTAAATGAGATTCAAAGGACACCTGGAGGTGAATAAACAAGACGGTAAATTAGCAAGTGCAGGCAAGGACAATGTTGGTTCTCTCTATATACGGCTGTTTCTGACCAAATGAGGCTAATTTGTTTCAGCTTAAAAAATATATTTAAGTTTAAAGGGAACAGTGCAAATTTTCTCTGACTAGATTCTCAATTCTTTTGAAAATGGAATCTCTTTATCTGAAATTCTCCTGTTGGAGTAGGCTGAGAATGCTATCTGGTGAAGCCAACTAAAAGTGGGGTTAGTACAAGAACTGGGAGCAATTCCCACTGAAAACCGAAAACGGGATGAAGATCATCATTATTATCCCTCCTCCACGACACTCTGGACTCCAGCTTCTGTCGTCCAGTCCATTCTACACACTAGTTCGGTGTAACTATCCTAAAGCACAATTCGTATCATGCTACGTTTCTGCTTTAGAGAATATGAGGTCTAAATACTTCCTTGAATGGCATTCAATGCTGTCTATGGTCTGACAACAATTAACATTAATTTCACTTTTCTGTGGGAGATGCCATCAGAGCCCTGCTCATTTCCTTAGACCTTTCAGGGTGCTCTAACACCAGCTCTGTGTGTGAACACTGGGTTTTTTTCTCCATCAAAACTGCAGAAGGCTTCTCTGTCTACACATTAGGTCAGAAAGTGCTGAGAAATCAACATCCCTAGAGGAAAAGCCTGCAGCAAATAATTCATGGAATTTAGTACATGGGACATGTTTTATGCGATTTCCTCAAATGTCATGGTAGCATTAAGCTCCACTTATTCACGGTGTTAAGGAGCTTAATAAAGCACCCTTTAATGCAGCCATCCGTTTTCTGTATCACTTCCCCTACCCAACCCATGCTCCCTGAATCTCCCAAATAAACTACCAACAGTTAAAATTCTCATCTCAGCATCAGCTCTGGGGAAACTGCAACTAAAACAATGTGTATGAAAATTATTCTAGGAAGCAGGTATCCTAGTGCTTGTATTACTCACTGGCCCAATGGTAACACGGACTCCACTGCGGGTGGTAAGTGGGATGGTGAATACGGCTGACATCCTGAAGTATCTCAATTGCTAACATTCTTACCTGTGGTAAACTAAAATATCACACAGGTAGAAAGACTGTACCAGTTTATGCAGTGTATCTAGGATTGGAGTTACTCTTCTGTAGCAAAGGAAATTGCAAAGAAAGTGGTCATTGTTAAGTGCCATCAATGTACTAAGCAAAGTAAAAAATGACACACTCAATTTAGGCAACCTCCAAGTCAGAGTATGGTGTGAAATACAAGGCTTTTACAATAGCATTTATAAAGACATTTTTCTCTGCACCCAAAAGGCAAATAGGAATGCAATCATCATCACGATCTGACTGTGCAATGAACCAAACTACAAAGAAGAGTGAATTTGCAGTCTCACTGTACCTCAAGTGACAGACAGATAAGGTTCTAAGTTATAGAACAGAGATGAATAGATATATTTGACAAGTTGAGTCCCAGATTTCCCTAAAATCTGTGGGCCTGCAAAAGTGGCTCAATCACTCTTGCTAGAGAACAATGGCCTCTCTTTACCTGGGGGACATTCAGAGACCTTACCTCAGATGTCTGGCAAGATGAAACCTGCCCTCTTCAGTCTCTCCCTTTCCTCTTTTCTTAAGACTTCTAGGCCAACCATTAGCATCAATTCTCAATTTAATCCAGCTACAAATGTTTTCTCCCTTCATTATGAGGGGAAGAAATTATTCGTCAAAAGAACTGCAGGGCCTGGCTAATATGAACAGGCAAGAACTGGGAAACATGCTTGGGAATGGATCTCAAGATGAGTGGAAAGGGAGAGGATAGGAGGCCAGGTAGGGTAAGACAGAGTTGATTGACACAAGATTATTCACATATGACTCAGAATTTAATATCAGCTGAAGTCAGCTATGATATGCTATTAACATGCTTCTTGAAAGTATGTAGATAAAATAATGACCTAGAATAAAAGAGATAAGAAAATACCTGTATACAGTTTTGATATAGGAATCAAAAGATTCCAAGATACAGTAGCATGGATTTATTAAATAACACTAGAGAATCCACCAGCTGGCTATGTTTCTGTGAAGGTCCTAAAGACAATCTCTTCATTAAAGCAAAAGATAAATGTGCTAATGAGAACACTCCATCATGAAAACTCATTTTTGTACTTTGTAGACTATATTTGTAGATTGGGGTAGGATCTGCTTATGAAATGGTTCCTAGTTTCAGTAGAAATGATGAGGTTTAAGAATAGCAGAGGCCAGATGGCAACACTTAACTATAAGAGGGAAGGTTTATGCAATTGCCAAAAGTGGCAAAATAGGCAGACAAGCTTGGGTCGCAACCAGGGAGTACTGAGGCACAGAGATCTCTGAACTGGCTAACAGACCATGATGTGCCCAGAAATTAGCTTAGACAAGAAGGTGAGGATACTCACTACAAACCCATTAATGGCTCTCACCTCCGATTAAAAAATCATTATCCAAGGCCTCTTTCCACTCTGTATCAGATCTCAGATGCCAAGAACAGCAACTAAATGTAGGCCACATACCTCAAAATAGTCCTTAACCAAAGGTTTCTAAAGAACTGGTTCACAAATGTACCAGCTCACTTGCCTCCAGGGTAAAATAATTCCGAGACACTTCCCAAAGACATTCCTTGTACTTGTATCACTTTTTCAGGGTGTGTTTATGGTTAGGTTCCAGGTTCTCTGTATACTATTGCCAAAATGAAATAGTTATTTTAACTTTTTGGTACTTTCTCTTTTCCAGCTATGCCTATAATTCTCTTGCTCTAATATTTTTCTCTACTCAACCAAATTCTATTCACACTTTGGGAAACTATCAAATACTACATATTAAGTAAGTTTTCCCTAATTTCTCCAAGCAGAAGTGGTTCTCTCTTTTCTCTTTTTCTTTGTTTGGTTTTAATTTTTTTTCTATTTCATGAGCAATGTATTTATTATTGAAAAAACTCAGAACAACTGGATATTCACATGCAGAAAAATCAGTCAGACCCCTTTCTTACACCATACACAAAAATTAATGAAAAATGATCCACAGACTTAAATATAAAAGCTAAACTATAAAAATCTTAAAAGAATTTATGGGAGTAAATCTTTGTCACTTGGGATTAGTCAATGATTTCTTAGATATGACATCAAAAGGAAAACACCATAATAAAAAGAGATTATACTTTAAAACTAAAAATATCTGTGCTTCAAATTAAACCATGAAGAAAGTAACAACGCACAGAAGAGGGAAAAATACTTGTTATTCATATATCTGATAAAGGACTTGTATCCAGAATATGTAAGTATTCTGCCAACTAGACAACAGAAAAAAAATAACCTAATTTTAAAATGGGCAAATAATTTGAATAGCTATTTCTCTAAAGAAAATAGACAAATGGCTAATAAGCATATGAAAAGCTATCAACACCATTAGCCATTAGGGAAACACAAATCAAACCCAAAATATAAAACCACTTCACACTCAGTAGGATGTCTACAAACAAACACTAGACAATAACAAATATTGGTGAAAATGTGGAGCAACTGGAACACTCAAGCATGTCTGGTGGGAGTGTAAACTGGCACTTTCGAAAACAGTGGGAATTTTTCAAAATGTTGAACACAGCATTACCAAATGACCCAACATTCCATTCTTAGGGATATACTCAAGAGAACTGAAAACATGCTCTTCAGAAAAGCTTGTACATGCATGTTCACAGCAGCATTACTCATACTAGACAAAAGTTAAAACAACTCAATGTCATCAGCTCATGAATGCATAAATGAAATGTGATACAGTCATACAATTGATAGTATTTGGTAATAAAAATATACTAAACAAGTAAAAAGAATCACACACCCTGGGTGAATCCTGAAATAATTAAGCTAAGTGGAAGAAGCCAGGCTCGAAAGACCACATATATTGTATTATTCTATTTATAGGAAATACTAAAAATAGGCAAATCTATAAAAACAGAAAGTAGATTACTGTTTAACTAGGTCTTGAGGTTGGAGGAATGAAGGACTGTTAATGCTTACAGAGTCTCTGTGGGGTGATATAAAAGCCCTAACAGTAAGAATACCATGCAAATAACTCGTGCAAGAAAATGAAAATCATGAAATAAATGTTACTGTAATCAATATTAATAGTATTTATTGAATGAATAAAACCACTGTTGTAGAGACTTTACAGGCATTATAAACTTTAGTCCTCACAAAAATCTTATGAGATAGGCAATATTATTATTCACATTTTACATATAAGGAGACTGAATTTTACGAAAGTTGAGTCTAATATCCCAAAGTCAGAGAGATTCAGCAAATGGCAGAAACTGAAAGTCAAGTTCTTAAAGAAGTCACAATAGTAGAGCATGGAAAAAGAATCTAATATTCAATGAGTAGTTGAGTCACATTTTTGGAAAATAAAAAGTACAGCCCTATCAACTCCCACTGCTGAGAACTCTGTGGGAGTTCCCACTTCAGGAACTCTGTTAAGCTAGTTGCTATGAGGCACAACTCTACCACATTTTCTCTATGTCTTTTGGTAAATATTTCAGTTTGGGGGTATCTCCACATGTAGTGAAAACAACTCAATGTCATCAACTGATGAATGCACAAATAAAATGTGATATAGTCACACAATTGAATAGTATTTGGCAATAAAAAGGAATGCCAAATAAGTAAAAAGAAACATATAACAATATGTTTTCAATACATGTGAGTCATGGGTCATTAGGATACCTCTATTTGGCTAAAAATTAACAGAATTATTAATTTTTCTAGTCCCCTTATTTTCTTAACTTCTAAGAACTCCAATATGACTTGATTATTTACTCTCAAGTATTCCATTATTTTCACAACACCAATCAGAGCTAAGTTGACAGAAATTAACAGCTGACTGAAATTTAATAACTTCTAATATACTTGTCAGCTACAAGATTCTCTGAGTCTCTGATATATTCCCAGCTACAAATTATCTACATTGCGAAGTAGACAAGTTTTATTAAAACTAAGTAAAGCTTGCTTCTGCATATATAAAAAGGCTTTCAGAAATGAGATGTCTCATTTTTTTTGTCCAAATTTTAAAAATTAAATTGAGAACCTCTGTCTAGCATAGTTTAACCATCCAACATCGTCAACACTTATTTTTCTCTTTTTTACCTTCAAATCCTCAGCAACTTTGTAGGTATCAATCCTTTTTGGATCTCATATTTTGATTCACTAATGCCATTATATTACTGATCACCAAATTTTCTTCAATGATTCCTTGTAAATACTTATTTTACAAGTTTCCAAATCACTTAGCATATTCCTGCTTTATTCAACATACTTTCAGTTAAGTCTGTAAGTATTTTACTTCATTCAATTTTAATTTTTTTCATCAATTGGTTCAGATTTTTTATATATTTTATTTTTCTCTTCTATCACAGGGTTTGCATATTGGGGCAGCTTTTTCTCTCTTTTTATTAAATTTATTTTAATGTCTTTCTGATCAAATTATCTTGCCAAATAAATGCTTCCAGATCTTTGTAAAATGTCTTTCCTAGCTTGACAGCAGCCTCTCTTTCAGGAATTCGAAGCTCTGTACCATACTGTTCACTTCACATATCATCTTTTTGTTTCAAAGTCATAACCTTTAATTAGAAGGAATGAAAATGCCAGCTGAGTCCATCAGTTCTCCTCCCAGAACCTCAAAAACCTGACGGTTGTATTCCAGCTTTGGGGTAACTGTGTTATTGTTTCCATTTGAATTTCGCTGGGCTAACAGTATCTTAGTCAATTCAATGGATCATAGCTACCTGGACACATTTAAACTTTCTAATTCATTCACAAGGATTAGTAAATATGACCTATGTGTCCCTTATGAATGCTTTCTCAAGAACTTACTGGAAGAGGGGGAGAATATGGAGGGATAATTTTCTTGTAATTACCAATTCGTAAACCACTTCTCTATGCCTATAGATTGTTACTTTTTCAGAAGGCTTAGGAATATACTTGTGAAGAGACCCATACTTACAAAATGATGCTCTAAAATTTTGTCTCATGTTCTTTTACACTATGGAACATTTTTCAATTAAGCAACCTTTTGACACTGATCTGCCAAAATATTTACTCAGGAATTCAGAGGTCATGTTTATTCCATTTCATACTGAATACAAATTCATATGACTATAAAAAAGGATGTGTTCTAAACATTTTTTATCCCTCAGAGCTACCAACAAATGATTTCTCAGTTGATTTCTTCGAAGCGTTTTTCATATCACAAAAACCACCGTTTGTATTTGTTCCTATTTGTGAGTAATGCTTTTCAACTGACAACTGTTTTTAATTAAAATGCATTCATCTGAAAAGTTATTAGCATAATGTGTTAGAAGGTAGGAAATGTTAGACTTACTGACATGGATAATGAGTTTTTGTTCATTATATATATTTTCAAGTCATTGAATTCCATCCGTGAAGGTTAAAATAACGATAATTCAATAAAAAGTAGCAACTCCAACCTTTATTTTTAAATTTCTGTCTACTTCTGCAAATGCATCAGCACAGTATCTTTTTTTAATATCATACATTCATTTTTGCCATTAGTCTTGAAATTTACCAAAAATGAATTAAGAAAACACTAGGAGTACAAACATTAAACAGAAACAAACCTAATTTCTGTAACTTTAGTAGAAATTCTTCACACACCGAAAACTGTTTCCCTCTGCTTCCTTAGAAGATATGCATTAATGAAAACCACAAATATCCCTTGCATATTTACTGAAAAGCTGTATTATGAATAAATATCAAATCTATGCACATATACAAATAAAATTCATATAATTAAACTATATGGAAATCCCAATAAATGTAAGATATACAGCATGTCCACAGATAAAAAACAGTAATGTAAAGACACAAATGATACGCCTTTTTAGAGGGTACCATGTCAGCACATATCAAATTTAAAATTTTCATATTCTTTGATACAGCATTTTTACTATTAGAAACATGTTCTACATAAATACATCACAAGACTGTTCACTGAGCAGTGTTCTAACTCAGTAAAATATTAGAGACAAACAACGATCTCCAATAGGTGAATAGACAAATTACGTTTTATCTATACTTTGAAATATATTATAGATATTAAAGTAGCTCATTAATCAGTCAAATCATTCAGTAATTCACTTAATATAAATTAAAACCTGTTATGGTTCCATATGAAGTTTAAGGTGGTTTTTTCCAGTTCTTCAAAGAAGGTCATTGGTAGCTTGATAGGGATAGCGTTGAATCTGTAAATTACTTTGGGCAGTATGGCCATTTTGACAATATTGATTCTTCCTAGCCATGAACATGGAATATTTCTCCATCTGTTTGTGTCTTCTCTTATTTCATTGAGCAGTGGTTTGTAGTTCTCCTTGAAGAGGTCCTTTACGTTCCTTGTTAGTTGTATTCCTAGGTATTTTATTCTCTTTGTAGCAATTGTGAATGGCAGTTGGTTCTTGATTTGGCTGTCTTTAAGTCTGTTATTGGTGTATAGGAATGCTTCATATGGAACCAAAAGAGAGCCCGCATAGCCAAGTCAATTCTAAGCAAAAAGAACAAAGCTGGAGGCATCACACTCCCGGACTTCAAATTATACTACAAAGCTACAGTAATCAAAACAGCATGGTACTGGTACCAAAACAGAGATATAGACCAATGGAACAGGACAGAGACCTCCGACGCAACACAACACATCTACAACCACCCGATCTTTGACAAACCTGACAAAAACAAACAATGTGGAAGCGAGTCCCTGTTTAATAAATGGTGTTGGGAAAACTGGCTAGTCATGTGCAGAAAGCAGAAGCTGGACCCCTTCCTGACACCTTACACTAAAATTAACTCCAGATGGATTAAAGACTTAAACATAAGACCTAACACCATAAAAACCCTAGAAGAAAATCTAGGCAAAACCATTCAGGACATAGGTGTAGGCAAGGACTTCATGACCAAAACACCAAAAGCAGTGGCAACAAAAGCCAAAATAGACAAATGGGACCTAATCAAACTCCATAGCTTCTGCACAGCAAAAGAAACAGTCATTAGAGTGAATCGGCAACCAACAGAATGGGAAAAAATGTTTGCAGTCTACCCATCTGACAAAGGGCTGATAACCAGAATCTACAAAGAACTGAAACACATTTACAAGAAAAAAACAAACAAGCCCATTCAAAAGTGGGCGAAGGATATGAACAGACACTTTACAAAGAAGACATACATGAAGCCAACAAACATATGAAAAAATGCTCATCATCACTGGTCATTAGAGAAATGCAAATCAAAACTACATTGAGATACCATCTCACGCCAGTTAGAATGGCGATCATTAAAAAATCTGGAGACAACAGATGCTGGAGAGGATGTGGAGAAATAGGAACGCTTTTACACTGTTGGTGGGAGTGTAAATTAGTTCAACCATTGTGGAAGACAGTGTGGCGATTCCTCAAGGACCTAGAAATAGAAATTCCATTTGATCCAGCAATCCCATTACTGGGTATATATCCAAAAGACTATAAATCGTTCTACTATAAGGACACACGCACACGAATGTTCATTGCAGCACAGTTTACAATAGCAAAGACCTGGAACCAACCCAAATGCCCATCGATGATAGACTGGACAGGGAAAATGTGGCACATATACACCATGGAATATTATGCAGCCATCAAAAACGATGAGTTTGTGTCCTTTGTAGGGACATGGATGAACCTGGAAACCATCATTCTCAGCAAACTGACACAAGAACAGAAAATCAAACACCGCATGTTCTCACTCATAGGCGGGTGTTGAACAATGGGAACACATGGACACAGGGAGGGGAGTATCACACACTGGGGTCTGTCGGGGAGAAAGGGGAGGGATAGTGGGGGGTGGGGAGTTGGGGGAGGGATAGCATGGGGAGAAATGCCAGATATAGGTGATGGGGAGGAAGGCAGCAAATCACACTGCCATGTGTGTACCTATGCAACAATCTTCCATGTTCTTCACATGTACCCCCAAACCTAAAATGCAATAAAAAAAAAAAAAACCTATTATGTGCCAGATAGCATTCTAGATGTAGAATGCACGTCAGTAAAAATTTAAGACTAATTTCTGCTTTCACAAAACCTGTACTTGGTGATAGCCTGTTTGGAAAGAAAATGATTTTAAAAACTTTAAAAATATCATTGGTGAAAAGTGCTCTAAAGAAATATAAAGTAAGGTTAGGTAAGCAGCTGTGAGTGAATGAGGAAGGTGTCCTTCTATGTGGGAGAGTAAGGGGAACACTTCTTCCCGTGTGGGGATATTTGAAACCTGACTGAGGTGCAAGCCACAAAACAATCTGGGGTAAGAGCATTAAAGGAAGAGGAAAGAGAAAGGTCAAAAAACACAAGTTGGGAGCAAGCACAGTTTGTATGATAAAACAGCAAGCAGCCAGTGTGACGAGGGCTCCGTGTGCAAGAGAAGTGGTAAGAATTGAGCTCAAAGAGAGGTGGGGAAGTAAGATCACCAAAGCTGTGGCGGGCTTTTGAGAAGACTTTGGCTTTTATTCTTAATAAGACATGGAACCACTCTGGGGTTTCTGCCATGAGGAATGGCAAGATCTGGCTTATGATTCAGGTGGGTCATTCTGCTGGCTGTCTTGAGGCAAGTGAGGAAGGGACACCAGTTAAGATGCTATTATTGAAGGCTGGGTGTGGTGGATCATGCCTGTAATCCAAGCACTTTGGGAGGCGGAGGCAGTTGGATTACTTGAGCCCAGGAGTTTGAGACCAGCCTAGGCAACACGGCAAGCCTTCGTCTCTACAAAACATAAAAAAATAAGCCAGGAGTGGTGGCACATGCCTATAGTCCCAGCTACACATGAGGCTGAGGTGTGAGGATCCCTTAAGTGCAGGAGGCAGCGGTTGCAGTGATCTGAGAATTGCACCACTGCACTACAGCCTGAGTGACAGAGCCAGACTATGTCTCAAAAAAAAAAAAAAAAAAAAAAAAGTGCTATTGATACAGTCCAGGGGAAAGGAGACAGAGCATGGATAGGACAGCAGAGGTACAGATGACAATTCTAAGATCTACTAGACAGGATTTGCTAATGGTTTGAATATGCGGTATAAGAGAACGAAGGAATGTCAAATGTGGATAGGTCAGCATACGCTGATACAGACTGTTGCCTCTCAGGTGAGATAAAAGCAATAGGCAGAAAAATGTGTAGAACTAGCCCATTTTTATTTTTTAAAAAGGGCCTAAAAGACAGGTACCAAACTTTTAACACCAGAAAAGAGTGCAGAACTGGCTTACTTTTGTTTAAAAAGAAGACTTGGGAAGAGAAAAGTCAAGTTTCTTCTATAAATGTATGCAGGAGTCATACATTTTCATACTTTACTTCGTAGATTTTGCTATTGTTTGAGCATTTTTCTGCTACCATGTACTATTTGTGTATTTTTAAGGCAATTTTAAAAGCCTATCTCACTGGAAAAATGAAAGATGACAATATGAATATTGGGTTTTTAAACTAGAAACAAATACAACTCTGGCAATTGACTTGCCACTTTCAATAATACAAATGCTAAGTGAATTTCCAAATAAAACATCTCAATAGACAATGATCTCATAATTAGAAACATAAATTTTAATCTTTATTTTTTTTTTCTTTTCTTTTTTTTTTTAATTGCATTTTAGGTTTGGGAGTACATGTGAAGAACATTTGATTAATCTTTATTTTTTAACAATATAAATACTTAATTGAATTACCAGATTAACTTCTCATTTTTTAAAAAATAAACTCTTTGATTGGCATACTATACAGGATGGAAAACCTAACTTAGCATCATGATATGCTAGAAAAACATGGGCTATGAAAAATCTAGGAAATTTTGAATTCAGATATTGTTCTTTTTTATTTCTTTATGTTAAATGTGTTCATTATTTTAAAGTTTTTATTTTAAGTTTAGGGGTATTTGTGCAGGTTTGTTACATAGATAAACTTGCGTCAGGGGGATTTATTGTACAGAGTATTTCATCACCCAGGTATTAAGCCTAGTACACATTAGTTATTTTTCCTTATCCTCTCCCTCCTCCCACCCTGCACAGACAGACACTGTGGCATACCACAATGTCGTTCCCCTCTATGTGTTGCTGTGTTCTCAACATTTAGCTCCTAATTATAAGTGATAGCATGAAGTATTTGATTTTCTGTCAAAAGAAACTATCAATTGAGTAAACAACTTACAAAATGAGAGAAAACTTTTGTAAACTATGCATCTGACAAAGGTCAAATACTATTAACAGTGAGTAGCAGAAAGTCCATTTTCAGTTGCTATAACAGCCCAAAATACAATTAAAAAAGAAAAATAAAAGAACTTTATTTTGCTCACAAGGAGCATGAAAGCAACTTCTGGTGAAGGCTTTCATACTGAGTTTTAACATGGCAGAAGGGCAAGAAGCACATGCAAAAGAGAAACAGAGAGGGCCAAACCCCTTTATAATGACTTACTCTTAACTAACTCAGTACCACAAGAACCAACCAAGTCCTGTGAGAACTGCACTAATCCCTTCATGAGAGTAGAACCTTCATGATCCAAACATCTCTTAAAGGCCCTACCCCCTCACCATACCATTACATGGGCAACTACATTTCAACATGAGTTTTATTGGGAACAAGCCACATCCAAACTATAGCAGAAAGTAAGTTTAGAAAACAGCTATTCGGTGCTAGGCACAGTACCAGGCAGTGCTTATCAAGCTATTCCTAGTGTCAGACCACAACTAGCTCACCTTCTTACCTGGATGGGTGTACTGAGGAATGCTTAATGATGATGGTCTCTTCCTAGTGCAGTGGAGAACAAGGGGACAAGTACTCAGTCTGGGTGATGAGAAATGATTAAATTTTCCAAGAACCTTGACTGTCAAGATTAAGTATACCCACGTTGTCTGCCCTTAGCTCAAACCAAGTACACCACAGTTTCCTAGGTTGCTGAGAATTAGTAAGTCAACTCCTTGACTCCTGTCATTCTTCCTTCCTGGAGACCATGCTACTTTTTATGACTACTGCAGGCCATAGACATAGCTTCTTTCTCTCAACTGCTATAATGTATGATCTATGATACTCAGTTTGCATTTATAATATACTCTATAATGTATTGTCCTCTGGTTTTACAAATAAAGGAGAAACTGCATAAATAACTTGGAAATTTCAATCAAAAGATATAATTTAACCCACAGCCTGGATGCTCTGATTTGAATAAAAATCAAATTAGTTGCTTAAATTTATCTGACTTTCAGGTCTATATCTCTACCATAAAGGACACAATATGGCTTCGTCAGCTTATTATGAAGATGTTATGACCTATCTCCACAGTGAAGATATTTAACAAACTATAAAATAAGATATTATATAAACCAGAATTATGATGAAATGGTTTACAAAGTTTATATTCTTAATAGAATATATACCATAAGCATCTTGATATCAGGGATTGTCTCTCAAATACTTGAATTCTCTCAGCAAAGAAGTATGTGCCTTTTTACCAGGAGGCATTAATAATTGAGTTGGTAGTAATTTACTAGGAGGCAGTAGTAACTGAGTTTGTACATGCTATTGATTAATCAAATAACTTTATCTTCAATTAATACAAAAATAAAAAAACAATGAAAGCATATGTCACTTATATGGTATAAAGTATGTTCGAACAAAGAATTAAATCAAGTAATAGGTAAAAAGTAATACAGTTTTAAAAAGTATAGGCTATGGGCTAGTATCTGTTTGGCAGAATATTACTGACCATGCTGGAGAAAACCTGCCTTCTACTAGAGAGTTTCTCAATTATTTTTTTCTTGAAAATATAATCTATAACAGTGAAGAAATGAAGGAATAAGAAATATTTTTTATTATCGTAATTCCACTGTCAACACTGAATATCAGTTCTTAACTAAGTAAAAAGAAATATTTTTCATTATCATAATTTCACTGTCAACACGGAATAGCAATTCTTAACTAAGTAAAAAGAAAAGCAAAGAAATCAACACTAGAATATAATTCATAAACAATAAACAGAAAAAGAAGAAAAGAAAAGGCTGGGTTAAATTAGAAGAAAATTATGATTAGCCACCACTAATTCTCTTAAATAACAAATTCCAACAAAATATTTCAGTGTTTAATAATGAAGATATAGATAGACATAACAGACACTAGTAGAAAACTACTGTATCAACATGGACAAGGCAATTATGATGTGCATATGGCAATATAAATACATACAGTAATGAAAAGTGGATGAAGTTGAATTTGGACAAAAACACTAAAACAGCAATACTCAAAAGTAATTTTATAAAATCAGGAGGCTCAAGAGTTGACAAATAATTAGTTATTAAGCATAAAGGTACCTTTGGAAGACTACCACCCATGAATAATGCTTTATTTCTCTTCACCTTCCATTGTTTCATTGGTTCATTGGTTCAGCCTTAAAAATTCAATACTCATAGTGATTTTTCCAAGAACTAATACATTACAACTAAGAAAAAGACACAGTTCCTGACTTCACGATGTTGTAACATCACGAGAGAGAGAATGCAACTCAGTATCTTTCACAACATCAAGGGCAATGAGGGTTACATCAGTATTGTGCAAAGGGTGTTACAGGCTCCCAGAGTCTCTGCATAAGAGGTCCTAGACTTTATAGGTGAGGGCATGGCATTAGTATTTGAACTAGGGCATGAGTAGTTTTGGCCAAACCAAGGACTAGAAAATGAGCGAACCTCTAATAGGAACACAGAAGCACATGAGAAATTATGCTCACGAGATGGTAGTATGAACACTGTGGCTGGAACATTAGGCTAATGAGGAAAGATGCAATATGAAGCTGGGAAAGTGACACACACCAGGTTTTCAAGATTCTTTAATGTCTGCTAAACACAGTAACTTGAGATAATGACAAGTTAATGTAAGTTTTAAAAGTGAAGTCTCTCTGAATAGAACTTTGTTAGAAGACACTGCGCAGAAAGGATAAATTTTAAGGAGAAGTAAGGACACAAAGACTTCAAAGCTATGAATGTTGAATTTGTGATCACAAAAGGTTTAATGTTAAGACTTTAATTTTCAGTAGTCAATTAGGAAAATGGTGCTGATCCTCAGGAAAAAAGACTGGGCTATAGAAAATACTTTGATAAGTACTTAACATTCTAAGGTCATGGTAGACATAAATGAGATGTTTAAGAGAGAATAAGTTTAAACAGTAGAAGAAAAACAGAGAAGTAGTGAAAATACTGACATTTAAATAGAAGTAGAGAAATATAATTGTTTTTGCATTTAGTCAAGTATTTAAGGAATAAAATAAATTCCCCACATATATTTCCCACCTTTTAAGATTACTTAGTCATTTAAATTGATACCCATTTTTATCCCTATATCATCTGCATACAATCCCTATTATTCATAGATTTAATTTCATGTGCTAATAGATAACTTTACACAGTAATGTTATATACACTTTTTATAAAAAATCTCATTTTATTTTCAGTAAGTCCCATCATGTCATAATTATTATTAACCTAACTTTACAAATAAAGAAACTGAAGCATACATTGGTTAGGTAATATGCCCCAAATTACGCTGCTTATAATAAATAATACTACAAAATTTTGAATTCACAGCCCATCTTTCAACAGCTACATTTATACTGCCTTTACATATGCTACACACCTTTTGCTACGAATAGCTATTTCTGTTTTATGTAATAATATTTTTTATAATTTAAATTAAATTTTGTATTAGAATTAAATTCAAAACACGTGAAAAAATGTACAGTTTTTTTCTCTATCTATCAATCAGTCACTGGGCCAGATTCTTGTTTACCTTGGACCTGTTATACACTTATAAAACTGGAACAATGTTCTTGGGTTTAATTTAGCAATCAAGGGCAGCAGACAACAGGATCCATCTAACATCAGTTTTGTTGAGCATTATGAAAATGGATATAG
The DNA here is from genome assembly GCA_036589455.1 of Ateles fusciceps. Classification (NCBI taxonomy): domain Eukaryota; kingdom Metazoa; phylum Chordata; class Mammalia; order Primates; family Atelidae; genus Ateles; species Ateles fusciceps. Next base: position 1,816,207 of record JAZHEH010001419.1, on the reverse strand, counting down.
AGCATACAACACAACACCATACATGGTGACGGTCAACAGCACAGTGGGGACTCCATGGCATAACCTCCCAATGTCCCAGTCACTCAGAACTTAGGATGCACACAGTCAAAAGACACAGTGCAGGGTGAGTAAAGATAATCTCAGTTCAAGCAATCCATCTTTTCTGGGGCCTCTTAGTCTTTTGTACCTTACTGCAATTCTCTGGTACATCAATATGGATTAAATTTTACTTAGCAAACACTCTTGACAATTAGGTACAGGTGTTTGGTTTGATAAATAGAACTGTGACCAGATTTGCATTTATTTTAGACCTGCTATATAAGTAGAAATTTCTTGAGTCTTTAGTTTGTGGTGAAAGGAGGCATATCTGAACATAGAGGAAAGATCACTAATCAAATATAAAGAATTTCCTTTACCACGAATCTATACAATAATATGAAATAAGATTTTATGTATTTATTTTATCAAAGTGTAATTACATTTTAAATACTTAGAATTTTTTTCATAAAGCTGGCCAATTCAAGAAAATATGTAATATTCCTTCTCCTGATCTTCAGGGAAAGAAAAAGTAACATCAATAAGAATTACTAAGACATTTCCTATAGCTGAAACAATCCACTGATTCCTAAGTTTTAAAATAGCCAAAATTACACCAAGGTTACACATGAATTGTAAAAGTATATAGGTAGAGGAATCATAATCAACTTAATGTGGTAGCTGACAAGCAACGATAGAAATTTTCCTCAGTGAAATATAAGACATACAAAAGCAAATAAAGTATATATGAAAACAACTGATCTATAAGACAGTCTGAGTTTTAGATGAGTATATGCATTTTAAGAGTCATGCAAAGATAAACTTTGCCAAATAAAAAACAGTTTTTACCTTTATACTTATTTAAAAATAGTTGGGGAAAATATTCAAAATATGTACAGGATCCCATTTTCAAAAATCCCATGTATATCCACAATGGAGTATTAATCAGCACTATAAAGAAATGACCTATCACAGAGAAAAGACATGGAAGAAACTTGGGCACATAACTAAATTAAAGAAGTTTATCTTAAGAGGCTACATATTGTATAAATAAAACTACATGATGTTCTAGAAAATAAAAAAAACTGGTACAGAAAAGGAGTAGTGGTTGCCAAGGGTTAGGTAGGAATGAGGGATGAACAAACAGAGCATGGAGAATATTTAGGGCAAGGAAAATATTCTGTATGATACTATAATGCTAGACACATGGTATTTGAAATTTATCTAAAGCCATAGAATGTACAACAAAAAGTGTGAATCCTAATGTAAATGAACTGTGGTTGATAATAACGTATCAGTGTAGGGTCATCAATTGTAACAAGATCATACATTTATTCTTTTTAACTTTTCTGTAGCCTTTAAGATAAATTTCTCAACTTAAATCTAATTGTGTTGGTATTTACAGATATATTATTTTTTCATCAATTAATTATAATATAAATCTGTAATTAATGTGCTCCACTAAATGCTTTAAATTTATCATTCTACTTAACCCTCCAAAAATACCTAGAAAGTTAGGTAGTATCAAGTTATTTTACAGATGGGAAAGCTACATATGGAATTGTTAAGTGACCTGACCAAAGTAACGCAGGTCTGTGTTTTTATTTTGTAGGGTTTTGTAGGTTTGTATACATACAAAGTATCTTTCTACTTAAAAAATATAGGTAACACATGCTACATGTTTGAGTAAACTGGTAATCTGTTACAACTCGAATGCATGGCTTACACAAACTTCATTAACCTTGATCATGTATGAGTCAGCTGATGATTGAATTTGCCTCGCTTTGCAATTCAGACAACACAGAGTGAGTGAAGACTACTTCACTTCAAGGACTCCATCAGCTCTGGAGTTCCATATTGAACAGCAAAGTTCTATACAGGAAAACAGACTATTGGACATGGAGGTGAGTATGGAATCAGAAAATCCACTTATGTTGTGATTATATGAATCTAGGGGAAAGATGGTGGTATCATGAACCAGACTGCTTCCAATAATGGTGGTAAAAGTCAATCAAATTCTGGATATATTTTAAAGGTAAAATCACAGATATCTGTTGCTCAATTGAAAATAGAGTTTGAGAAAAAGTAAAATTAAGTATAATCCAAATTTTATCTAGAGTAACTGAAATGCCGAAATTATAAAACAATGAAAACTGTAGAAGGAACAGACTGAAGTAAGGAGATAATGTTTTGATACATGTATACATTGTGTAAAAGTCAAATCAGAGTATTTAGCATATACATTACATCATACATCATACATTTATCATTTCTTTGTGGTAAGAACATTCATAGTCCTCTCTTCTAGCTATTTTGAAATACAGAATACAATAGGTAACAGATGAATGGATAAAGAAAAAATATATATACACACAAAGGAATATTATTCAGACATAAAAAGAATGAAGTCCTGTCATTTGCTGCAACGCAGATGAACCTGGAGGAAATGAAGTAGGTGAGGCACAGAAAGACAAATATTGCATGATCTCACACATATGTGGAATCTAAAAGAGCTGATCTTACAGAAGTAGAGAATAGTGGTTACCAGAGGCTGGGGATGGATAGCGAGAGACTTGTCAATGGATACAAAGTTACAGTTAGATAGGAGAAATAAATCCTGGTGTGCTATTGCACAGTAACTTGACTATAAAACTTAGGTCTTAAAATCAGTTTTAGTTAAAAAAATGCCCTTTCAAGGTCATTTTGGAATCCCCCTGGATCATATCTCCAGAGTTCTCCTACGCTTAGGAAATGAACATATGAATACTTATTACTTTTAAACTTGAACTTAAAACCAAGAGCAATATTATGCATTTCCTTGAGCTTGAAGTACAGAAAAAAAAAAATTACAGAAATTACCCACTGCCAGTTATATAATATACACAAAAGAGCTTGAAATTTTTGACATAAATTTTATAATTTAACTTTATACTCTATCATTATAATGAATTCATAACAGCTTGATATTCTTTTTTAGGTTTATGTAAAGCAGACACATGACTTTTTTAATTAGCTAATTTTGCATGCTTTAAAACCATTACATTTCAAACATATTTTTGAAAAGCCAAATGTTTTTTATTGATATTTTAAAAAACATTTAAGAAATAAATGTTAAGTTGAAACTAAAATGTGAACTTTTTAATGTATTCAACTCTGGGGCCTAAAATGACAAGTTCCCATACAAAAATATCTTTCTACTTAAAAAATACATGTTATAAATGAATATGTTGTTTTCCTAGAAACTTTTCCAACCTGGCTCCTATGGAGCTGCAGCATGTACATCCAGAGGAGAAGTAACATCAGGTTCTGGTGAGGTGGTCTCTTCAGTGCCTTCTTAATTTTCCCCCCCTTTAGCAGTGTTGAAAATAGGTCTGGAAAAGCATAGGAAAGCTATATCAAATTTTCCTTAGGAGGTTTGTTCCATACTGTTTTAGCAACTCTGCATAGTGAAGGTATGACACTAAATATTCATTTTCACTAATGAGTCCTCCCATGTCAAATTAATAATATCCTCAATATAAATATAAATACATTGAATTAACTCAAATCAGGATATATTTGAAAATATGTATATGTGTGAATTATATCAGAAATATCCTTAGCACTACACATACATACATATAATTTTTAAAGCAAGCTGAACTACTATAAATATATATAATTTTTAGGATGGTATCCTTTATATAAAATGAAATATGATGCTTCACAACAATCTGGAATTTTTTATATGCTATATTTATATATTATATTTTCAAAAATATTTAAATATAATATACTCTTTTAAAATCTAGAATATAGGAAATGAATTATGTAATAGGAAGTATTTCCATGTAGAATACCTGTAATACTTTTATATATGTCATAAAAATATATTTATATAATAGTTAAAATACGTGTAAATGTTTAATCAAAATTTAAATATCACAAATTATATGTTTAACCTTGAATGGAAAAGATAATATTATATCCTGGAATTATTAATCATTCTTAATTTGTTCAAGTAATCAGTCATTAATTGTAAGATAAAAATATATTTTATTTCTCCACAGTATTGGCTATCTTTCAGGTAGTTAACCTACTGATAATTTAGTTATAGTTTCGTTCTAAAATACATTAAAATGTTGTTAGAGTATTGTCTTCAGGTTTAGTGAAAATGAACATGGTAGTAAGTATTCAAAGAAGAGAGGTTGCTAAAACAGTAACCATTAATCTAAATGCTCTTAGTGTTACTGGATCATTTAAACTTGTACAAGGCTTGGAGAGACATTAGAGAACCAATATTTGAATCTTTATATTATGATTGAAAGTTAATATAAAAAATAAATATCACATCCCCATTTCTTTATAATGTTAGTATATTAAAAACAAGTAATGGAGAAGATAATTTTATAATGTTAGGAGCAAAGGTAATATTTAAAGCTATCATACTTAAAGGATGTTTTTTCTAACTCTGTTTTCATATTTAGGATTGACAGTCTTTCAGGAAAAGGATATTTGAATTATGTGATTATTTTATGGTACTTAATTTGTGAATATTTATTTAAATTTCATTGGACCTTCTAATTATCCCCTCTTAATTTATAATTTTATATAAACCACTAATATTTGAAAATATTGTAAATAATGTAAATAATATAATTTTTACAAATATTCCTGTAGCCACTTACCATATTACTATAACATAGTTATACATAGGGTAAACTTATACCCAATAGGTAGTTTGCTTAACAAAACACAAAACCAATAAAAACAATTATTTCTGCTTAGTATATTTTGTCTGATAATTCTAGAAATTTGTATTTGATTATTTTAAAACCATGGTTAATAAGGTATGTTAGAAAAAATAGTTCTGAAAACAAATTATCACTTATAAAAGTGGTAATATACAACTAAAATAAAAAATACCAAATATGCTAATACAATTTATTTAATAATCATGGTATAAGGTAAAATAAAAATGGATCATAAAGAATAAACTCTAAAAACAGAAATGAAGATTAAATCTGCAAGGAATAAAAATCTGACAGAAATTGGTACTACCTCCCAGGACATTTAAGTTAAAGTAAAAATGGTCTACTCAGTCAACGAGAAGTTGTCTATTTATGAACAGCCTTCTTTGTGGCTTAAATATGTGCACATTCACTCGTCCCTGTGAATAAAACCCATTATAACAGAACAATGTATTTCAAATTTTAAAAAGAAACTCTCTTGATATCTTATTTTAGCATGAAAAATATGATATTGTAGGGAAAAGTCTATTATTTAATGACAGAAACTTCTAATGTGAAGGTGTTCACCAACATAATATTGCAGACATTTAAAGAAAATAACATTGAATAATCAGAAAACGTGCTCAATTGAAAGTGTGGTTAAAGACAGCTGTCTACGATAAAAACCTATGAACATACAGACCTCAGGCCTTGAGTAACTACTAGCAGTGATGTATATCTAAAGCTTTATAATCAGTGGATTATTTGGATGTAAATAACATTTATATCTTCGGCTTGTTGAAGAAAATATTTCAAATTGTTATTGATCCTTATAAAGTTCATAGAACTGACAAGACTCATTTTGCAAAAGTTCTTTCCTTGAAAAAAATTACTTGCATAAATTCAGCTATTTCAAGAAAATCAAACTCCCTGAAAAGGGTGTGTGTGTGTGTGTGAGAGAGAGAGAGGTGTGTGTATGTGTGTGTGTAAGAGAGGTAGAATGTGTAATAAACAAAAATGACAATTTTCAGACATTTGTAAAAATATCAGTAAATAATATGATTTTGGTTGTAATAAATCTCAAATTTATTTATTTGGTACATTAAATAACTTTATCACCTTAAATCACTTCAGAGCCTTTTTCATCAATTGTTACAAAAATTGAGTCATAAAATACCAAAGCCATTTCTTTCAAATAATGACAACTATCCTTCGGTCATTTCTTGTTACATAATGGGATAATCATCATGTTCTTTATGTTCCCCAAAACACATTAAATACCCATACTCTCTTCTCTTATTCCTCACTTCATAACTATTTGTGTCACAAATAAAACTTTCCTATTTCACTTGAAAATTTATAATAATAAACTGACTCTGTGTCCTTAAAATTTGAAACTAAATTATTCTTCTAAGAAACTCTAATATTCTAAACTGTCTTGTACTTTCACGGTGATTTGCAATTTGATCATGAATCTTTCTTACTTTCCCACTTCTTATATGGTGTTAATGAAACTACAATTACAAGAGAAATCTGTTATAACTAATTTCACTTGCAGAACTTTGGAAATCAAAGTAGAGTTAGGAAAATTCTAAGAAAAGTTACTATTTGCCTGTGTCCAAGTCTGCATTCTAAAATCATGAAAATGTTTAAACTAAAGTTTTTATAAACATATTTAGCTAAAAACTAATTAGGTAAATAACAAAGGCCTGCAATTTTAGAAACTTGGAAATACAACAATTAAAATTTATAAGTAAAAGGAACATAACCGCGACCTCATTTTTAAAAGTGTATTTTAATCACCTACTTTCTTTTTCTTCTTTCCCTCCCATTTCATCCCTTCTTCATCCTTTGTCCCTCTCTAGACACTTCCCTCTGTCAGTATGTACTTATCAGTTATATCCTTGCTTAGGAAATTCCAGAGGCTAATCTCAAAACAAACCAGGGATGGAGCCTTGATTGAGGAAACCCACTTCTTAAGGGGAGTTGCAAAAAATTAGTCTACCACCATGGGGCTGAAGTCAAAATAACGCCATACTTACATCCAGATGGATGATTACCCAAGATAAGCCTTTGGAACAAAGACACACAGACTCTGCACCCTATACCACTCCTGTATGTCTCCTACACCAAGTTTCCCTTTAAAACACCTACAGTAAATTAAAATTTTTTTCAGATCATACATAGAGAAGCATATAACTAAATAAATCATTTTAAATAAACCTTTGCATGTTTTTATTATGACATTAACATTTTTCAAATACATATATGTTTAAAATATTTGTAAAACTTTAAAATATCCAAAAAATAAACACATACCACTTTTTATAATCATGCATTTTAGAGATGGTGGTGAACTAATTTGCGATTACAGTCCACCATCTGCTCAGTTTGCTACTCTCTGGCTTTCCAAATAAACCTGCTTTCCTTCCCACTAACCCTTGTGTTTCCCACCTGGTTTTTAAGCAGTGGGCAGCTGAACCTGGGTTTGATTACAGCAGAAAACATACTAAGGCAATTTAATGCCTTCTAGATCCTATAGATAAATTTTACTGAATATTCATAATTATTTTTCATTATTTCTAATGTGTATGGGTTAAGTAACGTGAATATATGTTAAATAATAGAAAACCAGTTCTCTCTTTTTAAAGGATGTTGGTAAAGTAAATGTAAAAGGTAGGCTGAATAACTGAAGTACATTCTGTATTTTTAAAATATTTATTTTGAAAATTTTCTCCCCAAAGAGTAAAGGATAAACAAAGGATATAAAGTTGAATGAATTACATGACGGGCAAAGATGGCCAATTAGAAGAAGCTGCAGTCCACAGCACCCACACAGAGAAATGAAAGGGTGAATGAATAGAGCACCTTCAACTGTAATATCCAGGTTCTCACATTGGGACTGATCAAGCAAATAACTCAATCCACAGAGAATGAAGAAAAGAAGCGTAGGGCAGTGACCCACCCTGGAACAACACAGAGCCAAGGAACCCCCACCCCCAACCAAGGGAGGCAGTGAATGATTGTATGACCCTCCTGGGGGAAACCAATCTCCTCCCATGGAACTTTGCAACTCATAGATCAGGAGATCCCCTCATGAGCCCAGGCCATCAGGGCCCAGGGTCCAACACACAGAACTGTGTGGAGTCCTAGCAGAGCGGCTGCTCAGGCACACACAGAAACCCAGGAGCTTCACATACTCTAGCTCCAGGATCCCTAATGAGGGTGTGTGCAACTCTGATAAGGAAGGTCCATGCATACCCCTAGGAAAGGGGCTGAATCCAGGGAGCCCAGTAGCGGTGTTCTGAGGGCCTTGCTTCCATGACACCTCACAAGATAAGACTCACTGGCTGGAAATTCCAGCCAGCTAACTGCGACAGGGTGGAGCCTGTCTGAGAGGGGGAAGGAGCTCCCAGGGGGAAGAGGCAGCTACCATCTCTGCAGTTTGGCTGACTCAGCCATTCCGGCCTGCTGTCTCTGGAGAGTGCAAACAGTCTGGATGAAAGGTCCCCTTAGTGCAGCACAGCTGCTTTGCCACATCATGGCCAGACTGCTTTTTTAAGTGGGACTCTGATCCATTCCTCCTCACTAAGTGGGGAGCCCCCAGCCAGGCTTCAGCCCGCCCAGCCAGTTTTCTGTAGACAGAGCTCTGATCTCTACCTAAAATGGGGAAGGTGTGGCCAACATCTTGTGGTTAGGTGGACTCAGCCATTTCAGTCAGCTGGATTTTGAGAGTCCAAACAGTCCAGACAAGAAAGGGTTCCCCAGTGAAGCACAGCTGGTTTGCCAGATTGCAGCTGACTGTTTCTTAAAGCAGGACCCTGATCCATTCCTCCTCACTGGGTGGGGCCTCCCAGCCAGGGCTTCAGCTGGGACTCAGCCAGTTTTCTATGGACAGAGCACCAACTTCCACGTAAGACAAAGCAGCTGGGAGGTGAGGCAGGCCACCATCTTGGTGGTTCCAGCTTCTCAGTCATTCCAGCCTTTGGGCCCTGGAGAGCCCATAACAATCAGGGCTGATGGGAACTCAAAAATAGCACACTTGCTCTACCAAAGAGCAGCCAGAAGGCTTTTTTTCCCCTGCTTTTTGAGACAGAGTCTCACTCTGTTACCCAGGCTGAGTGCAGTGGCATAATCTCGGCTCACTGCAACCTCCACTTCGTAGGTTCAAATGATTCTCCTGTCTCAATCCCTCAAGTAGCTGAGATTACAGGCACTTGCCATGACATCCAGCTAATTTTTGTACTTTTTAGAAGAGATGAGGTTTCACCATGTTGGCCAGGCTGGTCTAAAACTCTTAACCTCAGGTGATCTGCCCGCCTCAGCTTCCCAAAGTGCTGGATTACAGGTGTGAGCCACCATACCTGGCCAGACAGCTTCTTTAAGCAGGTTACTGATCCCACTCCTCTTGAATGGGTGAGACCTCCCAATAGGGGTCTCCAGCCACCTCCTAAAGGAATGTTCAAGCTGGAAACAAATCAGTACTCCCCCATGATGGAGCTTCCAGAAGGAGGAGGCTGCCATGTTTGCTGTTTCACAGCCTTCAATGATGATACCTGCAGGTACTGGAAAATCTAAGGCAACCTGGGTATAGAGTGGACCCTCAGCAAACTGCAGCAGACCTACAGAAGAGTGGTCTATTAAAAGAAAAACAAACAAGTAGAAAACAACATCAATACAAAAGACCCCACAAAAACCCCATTCAAAGGTCAGCAATCTTAAAGACTGAAGGTAGATAAACCCACAAAGATGAGAAAAAATCAACACAAAAATGCTGAAAACTCAAAAATACAGAATGTCCCTTCTCCAAATGACTGCAACACCTCTCCAGTAAGGGCTCAGAACTGAGCTGAGGCTTAGATGGCTGAAATGATACAAATAGGCTTCAAAAGGTAGGTAATAACAAATTCTGCTGACCTAAAGGAACATATTGTAACCCAACGCAAAGCAGCTAAGAATTATGATAAAACAATACAGGAGCTGACAGCCAGAATAGCCAGTTTAGAGAGAAGAATAATTAGCCTGTTGGACCTGTAAAACACACTACAAGAACTTTACAACACAATCACAAGTATTAAAAGTAGAGTAGGCTAAGCTGGGGAAAAAATCTCAGCCTGAGAATATCTTTCTAAAATAAGAAAAGCAGCCAAGAACAGAGAAAAAAATGAATAAACAAAACCTCTGAGACATATGGGATTATGTAAAGAGACCAAACCTATGACTGCTTGGGGTACCAAAAGAGACAAGGAGAATGGAACCAACTTGGAAAACACTTCAGAATATCATCCAGGGAAACTTCCCCTACCTAACAAGAGAGGCCAGCATTCAAATTCAGGAAATGAAAAGAACCCCAGTAAAATACTCCACAAGAAGACCTACCGCAACACACATAATCATCAGATTTTCCAAGGTTAAAATCAAAGGAAAAATGTTAAGAAAGAAAGGCCAGGTCACCTACAAAGGGAAGCCCAACAGACTAACAGCAGACCTCTCAGCAGAAACCCGACAAGCCAGAAGAGAGTGGGGGCCAATATTTAAAAAAGAAAACTGCCGATCCATAATTTCATATCTGTCCAAACTAAACTTCGTAAGTGAAGGAAAAATACAATCCTTTTCAGATAAGCAAATGCTGAGTGAATTCATCATAACGAGACCTGCCTTGCAAGAGCTCCTGAAGTAAGCACATGTGGAAGGAAAAACCATTAGCAGCTACTATAAAAACACACTGCAGGACACAAAGCAGCAACACTATGAAGCAACCACATAAACAAGTCTGCAAAATCACTAGCTAGTATCATGATGGCAGTGTCAAATCCACATATAAGATACTGACCTTAAAAGAAAATGGGCTAAATGCTCCAATTAATAGAGATAGAATGGTAGCAGGACTTAGTAGCCTAAATCCTAACCACTTCAGCTGCAGTTATGGCAAAAAGAGGCCAAGACACAGCTTGGGCTTTTGAGTAAAAAGCCAAGACCCATTGATATGTCATCTTCAAGCTGGGTAAAATGCCAAGACCCACTGGTATGTTGTCTTCAAGAGACTCAACTCACATACAAAGGTACACAAAGACTCAAAATATTGGGATCGAGGATAATTAACCAAACAAATGGAAAACAGAAAAGAAGGGGTTGTAATCCTAAATATTGGTAAAGCAGACTTTAAACCAACAAAGATCAAAAAAGACAAAGAAGGGCATTACATAATGGTAAAGGGTTCAATCCAACAAGAAGTGCTAACTATCATAAATATATATGCACTCAACGTAGGAGCACCCAGATTCACAAAGCAAGTTCTTAGAGACCTTCAAAGAGACTTAGACTCCCACACAATAATAGTGGGAAACTTTAACACCCCACTGACAATATTAAACAAATCATCAAGACAGAAAATTAAAATTCAGGACCTGAACTCAGCTCTGAGTCAAGTGGTCTTCATAAATATCTACAGAACTCTCCATCCAAAAATAACAGAATATACATTCTTTTCATCACCACATAGCACTTATTCTAAAATTGACACACAATCAGTAGTAAAACACTCCAAAGGAAATGCAAAAGAACTGAAATCCTAACAAACTGTCTCTCAGACCACAGTGTAATCAAGTCAGAACTGAAGATTAAGAAACTCACTCAAAACCACACAATTACATGAAAATTGAACAACCTGCTCCTGAATGACTCTTTGGTAATTAATAAAATTAAGGCAAAAATCAAGTTCTTTTGAAACTAATGATAACAAAGAGCTAATATATCAGAATCTCTGGGATGCAGCACACTGTTAAGAGGTAAATTTATAGCAATAAATGGTCATATCAAAAAGCTAGAAAGATCTTAACCTAACAACCTAACATCACAACTAAAAGGACTAGAGAACTGATATAGTCTGGCTCTGTGTCTCCATGCAAATCTCATCTGAATTATAATCTACATAATCTCCACATGTCCATGGAAGGACCCTGGGGAGGTGACTGGGTCTTGGGGGTGATTTCCCCAATGCTGTTCTCCTGATAGTGACTGAGTTCTCATGGGGTCTGATAGTTCTGTGTTTGATAGTTCCTTCTTCACATATTCGCTCTCTTACCTGCCGCCATGTAAGATATATCTGTTTCCCCCTTCTGCTTCCCCAGTGATGTTCTCCTGATAATGACTGAGTTCTCATGGGGTCTGATAGTTCTGTGTTTGATAGTTCCTTCTTCACATATTCGCTCTCTTGTCTGCCACCATGTAAGATGTATCTGTTTCCCCCTTCTGCCATGATTGAAAGTTTTTCTGAGGTCTGTCCAGCCACGTAGAACTACGTGAGTCAATTAAAATTCCTTTGTTTATAAATTACCAAGTCTCAGGTAGTATCATTACAGCAGTATGAAAATGGACAAATACAGGAAATTGGTACCAAGAGTGGGACACTGCTATAAAGATAACCTGAAAATGTGGAAGTGACTTTGGAACAGGGTAACAGGGAGATGAGGGAAAGTCTGGAACTTCCTAGAGATGTATTGAATGGTTTTCACCAAAATCTGATAATGATTTGGACAATGAAGTCCAGGCTGAGGTGGACAGATCGAGATGAGAAAATTATTGGGAACTAGAGCAAAGGTCACTCTTACTATCCTTTAGCAAAGAGACTAGCAGTATTTTGCCTCCACCCTAGAGATCTGTGGAACTTTGAACTGGAAAGAGATTATCTGAAACTAGAACTTATGTTTAAAAGAAAAGAATAAAAATGTTTAGAAAATTTGCAGCCTGACTACGTGGTAGAAAAGCAAAATCCATTTTCCACAGAAATTTTTGTAAGTCAAATACTTCTTGAGAAGGGGTAACTTTTTTGCAATCTGTCTATGTGACAAAGGTCTAACATCCAGCATCTACAAAATACTTAAAAAATTAAAGAAAGAAAAACATTAAAAAATGGGCAAAGGCCATGAACAGACACTTCTCAAAAGAAGACATGCATGCTGCCAACAATTATATGGAAAAAACTTTTCAACATCACTGATCATTAGAGAAATGCAAATCAAAACCACAATGATACACCACTCATGCCCATCAGAATGCCAATTATTTAAAAAGTCAAAAAATATCAGATGCTGGCTAGGCTGTAGTGGAAAAGAAATGTTTTTTTCATTGTTGGTGGGAGTGTAAATTAGTTCAACCAATGTGGAATACAGTGCGGCAATTCCTCAAAGATCTAGAGGCAGAAATACCATTTGATCCAGCAATCCCATAAATGGGTATATACCCAAAGGAATATAAGTCATTCTATTATAAAGATACATGTATGCGTTTGTTCACTGCAGCACTATTCACAATAGCAAAGACACAGGATCAAACTAAGTGCTCATCAATGATAGACTGGATAAAGAATATGTGTTACCTATTCACCACAGAATACTATGCGGTCATAGAAATGAATGAGATCATGTCCTTTGCAGGACATGAATGGAATTGGAAGCCATTATCCTCAGCACACTAACACGCAAACAGAAAACCAAATACTGCATGTTCTCACTTAAAAGTCAGAGATAAATAATGGGAACACATGGACACATGTGGGGAAACAACACGTACTGGGGCCTGTGAAGTGGGACTTAGGCAGAGAGAGAGCATTCAGAAGACTAGCTAATGGATGCTGGGCTTAATATATAGGTGATGGGATAATTTGTGCAGCAAACCACCATGGCACATGCTTACCTGTGTAACAAACCTGCACATCCTGCACATATACCCCTGAACTTAAAAGTTGGAAAAAAAAAAGTTGAATGAATTGCATTGCTTTGCTTTAATAATTACAAATATTATACATTTTTATCATTTGTTAGATTTTAAATATCATAACATTTTAATTCTAAATACTTTAATCAGACTCTTTGAAAAATATAGTTTCTTATATAACCATAATACATTTTCACATGTGATAAAACATATGGATTTTTTAATGTTATCTGAAAAATGTATTTTCAAATTTACCTATCCAATCAGCGTCTACATCTTGCATTTGGTTGTTTCTTCCTTTCTAATCTGAACAGTTCTTTTTCTCAAACATTTCACTTAGTGATTTTACCATTCTTTGACAATCTTCGCTGAATTAATTATTCTGTTAGGTTTTGAAAAATGGTGGTTTCTAATTCTATCATGACTTCTTTATTTAGCAGGAGACATTTTCTGTAATGAATACTGTCTCTCATCAACTGGAACCATCTGGTTAACCAGAAATAGAGTTTCTACTAGAAAATGAACATAGATGTTTGTAATTCTTTCCTTAATTACAAATTTTCAAGGTAAAGATTTGGTATAATAGCTAATATTTTTCTTAAAAAAGGCTTTTTGTTTTGGCATTATCTTTTTCTTTCTCTAGACATTAAGGTAGACTTGTGGATTTTAATATAATTAATGTGTTTCAATCAACTTCAGTTGATTCACATTATTCTTCTAGATATTTAAATTGTCACATCAGCCCCATCAAGCTGCTTTCTATGTTATCACAAATACACCCATGAAAGTTATCAAAAGTTAAATCTTTGAGGTTGGGTACAGTGGCTCATGCTTGTCACAGCATTCTGGGAGGCCGAGGTGGGCTGATTACCTGAGATTAAGAGTTTGAGACGAGCCTGGCCAACATGGTGAAACCCCATCTCTATTAAAAACACAAAAATTGGCCAGGCATGGTGGCACATGCCTGTAGTCTCAGCTAGTTGGGAGGCTGAGGTGGGAAGATTGCTTGAACCCAGAGGCAGAGGTTGCAGTGAGCTGGAATCACATGACTGGGATCACATCACCAGCCTGGATGACAGAGTCAGATTCTGTCATGAAAAAAAAAAGATATTTATTTTTAAAAAATTCAAAACTATTTCTGAAAATTAATTTATGTCATATCCTTCTGTCATTTATGCTGAAGGGAACTTTATGAAGGCACTGAGAGATTGTGCCAATTCATAACCACGACTATTTTAACAACATACTTTAGAAGAAAAGCAATAATCATTAAAATGCATGATTTAAATGTTTAAGTTTTCTGGATACTTTTTAAATTTTAAAAAATGTTTTATCAAACATATATTTGAAAAGTATTAATATCATGAATAAAACTGTCGAATGATTTGTGTAGCTAATTAATATGCTCCATGTATGATCTGAAAAAGAAAAATAAGTACTTACTGATTTTCATTTAGTGACTTTCAGAAAGTAACACTATACTGCCAATAATGAATGAAAATTAAAATCACATATACCACTACTGCAATTACCATAATTGAGTTTTTGCTATATATATTTTTCTAAATAGTTTTTGAGATATAGTTGTATGTACAGTCCTCAGTTATAAACTATAACATAATTAGTCTAAACAAAGATAGTACTTTTAGATATCTGCAAAAAAAATTAATTCGTTTCTTACACAGGTAATTAACGGTCTTAATTCTGGGCAAAGATAACTTGTAGTATCCTTTGATAATCCACACAATGTTGGATTAAATACAAATTTTGTTCTTGAAGGCTACATAAACTAGTGTTTCAAATTCTATTCAAAACTAGAACAAATTATTTTGATTCTATGATATCTGTGAATTTCAATTATTTAAATTTTCATTGCAGAGAACAAGAAATTTTATTCAAGTTCAAGCCCATTTAATGCAGTTATTTAAATAAGTGGGAAGATTCCCTGAAACATGCAAATATACATATTTACATATACACATCCTAAAATGTATATACATATTAAAATATGATGAGTTATAGGTTTACATACACACACACACACGCACACACACACAATCCTTACAGGTTTCTGTAATACAGATAATTAAATGACGAAAGACTTACGTATCAATAAAAGGATTTAAATACAAATATGTTTACTGGTTGGTTTTTGTAAACAGAACTTAATTGACCAAGATAATTTTGACATCACCTTTTAAGAATCCCTGAAAAGCAGGTCTTTGGCACTAAACATTCAGTAAATACATTGTGCACTGAATAAACTAATGCAGGTTTTTATTTTGCTCAATATTTTTTGCTACTTTCCCTACACTGTCGTATAATAAAAGGGCATTTTTTCTAATAAGCAGATGAATGTTATGCCCTTAAATCTGCTGTATCTTTTCTTTTCCATAATTAGTCTCATTTTCTATCAATTGATTTCATCTTTAAGTTTAAATTCAAAAATCTTTGGTTTTAGGAAGAGATGTCACTAAAAAAGAAAATTCACAGAAGCACAAAATAGCTTCACTAAAGGTTATTAATGTTTTCCTTTAACAATCACTTATGATTAAAAGCAAAATATAAAATTCACTTCTCTTGCCCTTTTTCTTATTTCACTAACTTGACTTGTAATGCAAGTATTTTGAGTAGTCCTTAAGAAGTCTTTGCCTACTACGAAGTCATTTATTTTCCAGTTGTTTGTTCTAGAAGCACATGGTTTTAGGTTTTATTCTAATACTTAAAATTGTTTTTAATTCATTAGTTGAATAAAATAACTGGGTAATAGCAAAGGAGGACTTCAAACTTTTGAGATATGCGCTAAAAAATGTACTATGATTTTTATGCACTCCTTTTCTCCTCCTGTAAAGTTAAATAATTCTTGGACCTAACAGAATGAAAAATAAAGAAAAAAATCCAGCTGTACTTAATAGCACAAAAAGCTTGCAGCACAGTGATTTGTCAAATAAAGAAATATTAAGAAAAGTATTGTTAGAGATGGACACATATTTCTACTTTGGCTAAAGGCATAGATTTCTATAGCTAAACTTTAAATAGTATCCAATATCTAAAAGTTATTACACTCAATTATAATCGCTGCCTCAGTAGACTGAAAAAAGATGGTTTCTCTTATTGAAATAGATATAAATTTAAAAAAATATTCCCTAAAGCTAAATTAAATGAAGTAACTAAATGAGTCATTTTTTAAGCAAGAGACAACATTCCTTTGTAGGTAATATTAATGTACTTTTATGAATTTCTATGGAATCTATTATCCTGTCACAAACTTTACTTGAATTCTTTCTAAAATTTCTTTTATTTTACATTTTATGCACACATGTGTACATTTAATCCACGTTCTCAAACTTAAATCTATGTCCTTTTGTCATTCTTGAAAAGTTTTTCTAATTTTGAAGTTTATGATACTTCATATTTTCCTGGTTTTCACTGTAGTATACTGACAGATGGTCTAATTATTACTGCTGATATGAACATTAAAAGTACAACAAATCATTCAACATAGCAAAGAGACTTTTTTCCATTACACATGTATTAAAAGTGGCTATGTTCCATGGTTGCCCACATTTTATTTATGAATAATAGAGTCAATAAGGAGTAACATTTGATTTTATGTTAACTACAAAATTTGCTTTATATTAAAGAAATCATGACAACTTATGCTAAACTATAAAATACTCGGTTATAATTTAAGATTTCAAAATAAACTAATTTCTCTGCTATAGATTGTATAAAATATTACAGTCTCAGTGATATAAGCAATTTAAGTTTTATAGCTATAAAAATTTTTTCAAACAGGTTACAACTAAAATGAAATTGTATAAGTTTTCTGCTCATTTACTCATTTACTTTTAAGCTCAAACATTAACTTTCTTTATGAGAGCTTCTACAAAATGCTCTGTATCAAAATCCCTTTGCAAAGAGTTTCTAGCACATACCTCAAGCATCTATTTAAAAAAATACAATGATATCTTCCTATATGTTTTGTACATACTTAAAGCCCAAGTTTTAAATGCATATTTTCCCATAAAATAATATTAAAACTATAAATTACTTTAAATAAAATATTATTAAAACTCAATTTAAAATAGCCTTATAAAAGGTCCCACAGTATAAAATTGCAGTGTATATGATTTCAAATGCATTCCCTACTCCTATCTCTTTCCTGCCTTACACACTGCCTTCCATTACTGAATGGTTAAGGAATTCTATAATATAAAGAAATTTTATCCAAAAAGTAACTCCTTTATATATTAACTGTCACTGACAGTACAACTTCTCTTAATATAACACAACTATTTAAATCATAAAGCAAAGGATTTAAAAGTATATTTTTTCATGTTTAATAACATCAGACCATCAGAGTTTAATGTGTAAACTTAGAATATAATATTATCCAGTTGGAAAACATGCCATTGGTTGCTTTTTCCCTTCAAAAATCTACTTTAACCTCTAGCATATGAGCAAATCTCTAACATATAGATACTTTTTACTATCTATAAATTATAATCCTTTTTTGTGTTCTAATGTCTCTGCAATGAAAATCTCAATCATGATCAGATTATTAAAATAATTTAGTGTGTCATGATTGTCAAGGTTGGATGGGGTAGAAGGAGGATACTAAAAATACATAAAATACAAAGTAGTAAGGGTTAGTAATTTTTCATGATTTTTTTAGACATAAAAATAAGTTTTGTTGCTGGTTTTCAACTTCCTCTTGGATTTTACTGAGCTTTCTTAGAGTCCATCTTTTGAATTCCTTATCTGTCACTTCCGAATTTTCGTTTTGGTTAGGATCCATTGCTATGAAGCCTGTGTTATCCTTTGGGGGTGTCATAATAACATTTTTTCATGAAGCCAGAGTTCTTACACTGGTTCCTTCTCACCTGGGGAGGCTGTCACTTCTTACTTCTTATTTTTGAATTTACTTTTGCTTGGGACAGCTGTTTCCCTTTCAAGGTGTGAATGTAATGAATGTTGGGTAGGATTGTTTGGCTTTGCTTCCGGGTGCTTTTAAGGGTCCAAGTTTCTGTATGAATTCTTTGGTTACAGATAGCCTTAGTGCAGTAGTTTTTCTCAAATGGCAGCTGTTTGTAGGTTGTAGCAGTGGTGTACTGTGCACAGGAGCAGGCTCACTGCCTCCTGCAGAGATGGGAAGGTGGAGACCTCAGGAAGCTTATCTTTTTCAACAGTGTTTTGCATTTCTATTGTATTGGGGAGAAAAATAAAAACTAGAATGAAAAAAAAAGAAAAGGGTTTCCTTTTTTCTTTTGAGACAGAGTCTCACTGTGTCACCCAGGCTGGAGTGCAGTGATGCCATCTTTACTCAATGCAACCTTGACTTCCCAGTTTCAAGCAATTCCTGTCTCAGCCTCCCGAGTAGCTGGAACTACAGGTGCCTGCCACCATGCCCAGATAATTTTTGTATTTTTAGTAGAGACGGAGTTTCACCTTGTTGGTCAGGCTGGTCTCGAACTCCTGACCTCAAGTAATCCACCTGCCTCGGCCTTCCAAAGTGCTAGTATTACAGTCATGAGCCACCATGCCCAGCCAAGAAATGTGTATTTGTGGGTGTGTTAACTGGGTTGCAAATATGAACAATATTCTGACCGTGGAAAAAAACTGTTAAAAGATACCATGTAGGAAAATTAATGGAGATTTGTAGAAAAGCGAATTATTTAGCTGCGATTACAAGAACTACAGCTTACTGAAAGCACAGTACTGATTCACAAATACTAAATATTTCACACTTTGGAGATTACCAGGCATTAGACTACACACGTCAATGAATAAAACATTTGATTTTTCATTCTGCAAATTTTATTGTTATTCAAATTAGGTCTTTGCCATTTGCTTGGGCTTCTTATATTTCCTGATGGACTAGTATTTTGAAATCATTGGCACTTTGTTCTGGGGACGGATGATAATGATATTCTCAAGTACTAATAAATCTTTTTAATCAAAAGAATAACCTTCTATGTAATCTGTGATATGAAGCACGACTTACGTCCTACCCTTTGAGTACAGTTCTTTCAATCTACTCATTACTCACTCCACACTGGGCCCTATCTTTCTGCTCCTCTTTCCGTGGCTCCTTGTTTTTTCTATGAGTCTCTTCAAAATTAGACTGGTGCAAAAGCAATTGCGGTTTTTGCCATTACTTTCAATGGCAAAAACCACAATAACTTCACCTCACCTGTATTACAGGCATTTTTTTCTCAACTGTTCAGTAAGTCCATTAGGATCTTTATCAACCTGACAGTTACTGCTAACAATAGTACTATATTAACAAACGTAGTAAAGATGCTACCAAACAAAAAGGAGATGCCCAAAGGAGATAACTACTCCCTGCATTTATAATTATGAGAATTGTCAATTATGCTATTACTCCTTTCTGTTTACATAGATCAGTATCAGGAAGTCCCTCTATTTCCAGTTACACATGCATTTATAATGTTGATCACCTTCCAAAGGCCGTGTCCCAAGATCCTAAATCAAAAGGTAAATTTAATTACTCCTTTTACATGTCCCTGGAACCAAGAAGCTCAAATATTTCCACAACATTCTTTAGTCATCCATAACTATGGATTGGTCTATTCTGTGTCTTCTTTTTCTTTAGGACTTAAATACTTAATAATCTTTTTAGCACTCAATGAACAGCATTTTAAATAATAAATTATTAAAAGGATGATATATATTTAAAACCATATTGAAATGGAAAGGCATCTTTAACATTTTAGTTTATTAAAGACCTGCATTTTACGGCTTTGCATCTCCAGAATCACACAAATCTATACGACACATTCAATGATAGTTACTCCTGTTTCTCAGATTTTTTTTTTCTTATCTATAAAACTGGCACAAAACAGTACCTATTTCATAGGGTTATTTTTCAAACTACATAGAATTACTTTATACAAAGTGCCAGGAACAATGCCTGGAACATAATGAGCACAGGAAGGGTGTGCTATCTCTGTAATTATTACTGCTGCTGCTGCAATTGCTATCATTATCAGCCTCATATGAGAGGTCTATGGCATAAAGGGAAAGACATGTATTAGAATAAGGCATATTTTTATTTAAATGCTGACTTACTGAAAGAGAGATACTGATGTTATGGAAGATACTGTCTTACACTTTGTAAGCTTCAGGTTCCTTATCTATAAAAGGAGAATAACAATAAATAACTGACAGAATTTTTGTGAGAATTAAATTTGAAAGTGTAGGTAAAATAGTAGGTAAACAACATGTTTTCCTTGATTTTATCCTGCTCATCATCTCCCATTCAAGCCAAATAATAGCAATCTGTAATCATTTCTGTGCACTATGCCAGTAATTCCATAATTTTCACTAGGGAACAATGGCTTACTTTAGGTATAGAAAAATAGCCTAAATTATTTTATGTACCACTTATAGAAATGAACCCTATTAACATTAAAATACAAATAGTTAATACATATAAAGAAATGTACAACTTAAGAGTAAAGAAACAGACATTTGAATATTTGTGAAATTTTCCTTACATTAAACTTTAAATGTTATTTGCCATGTACTTTAACTTTCTTTTTCCATGTTTTCCGTTAAAATGACATATCCTTATTTCATCACCATTTTAGCTTTTAAAAATTCCATCTCTTAATATGCCCATAATTTGGAATAAGCTAGTAGATTCAATCATGGTACCTATATTGAACATGTAAATACTACTGACAAAAGATTTAATTAACTTACCTGTATAAAGGTTTATTCTTTTTGTCACTAACATTTTCTCCATATTTTAATAACTAATCTGAATATGTAATTTTGGTAAAGTAAATTTTGATTTCATTACCTCAAAACTTTCTCCTTTTCTCACAAAATAATGTAGATGATTTTCTTCAACACATTTTAAATTTCTGTCTCAGTAACAGAAACAGTATGAAAATAATAAAAATATACAACTTTACCCTAGATTATGTATATATTTTCATAATTTGCTAGCAAAGAAGAGATTCTCAGCTTTCTCTTCTTTCTTAATAATACCTCCTTTAATAGGATTTTCTCTACTACACTCTGCCATGTTATCACTGGCCTTTGCCAAAGATCACAAAGCAGTATCCTCAAACCCTATATGAAATTTAACTATCTTGGGCTCTTTGGAACTCTTGATCTCTATTAAGTACAAACCGTAACTTCAAGAGCTGAAATTAATTTTGTCCTTTTGAAAACCAAAATACTAAGTAGATTCTACTTGAATGCAGACACTTTATAAGTACATTTGTGGGTGCCATCATAATGGAATAGTATTTTTAACAACAATAATATTTACTAATGGTTGTCTAAAACCATATTTTATACCTAAAAAATATTTTTACATGACTTAAAACTTTACCAAATAAACATTCACTTGTCATTAATCAAGACAATTAAGTAGATATTTAAGCAAAGGAAAAAGGTAAGTATCTACA
Organism: Ateles fusciceps; assembly: GCA_036589455.1. Classification (NCBI taxonomy): domain Eukaryota; kingdom Metazoa; phylum Chordata; class Mammalia; order Primates; family Atelidae; genus Ateles; species Ateles fusciceps. Next base: position 1,794,300 of record JAZHEH010001419.1, on the reverse strand, counting down.
ATTCAGGAAGGAAAGAATGAGAAAGAAAAGAGGTTAAAATCAATAATAATTTTTGTTTTCTTCAGCTAAATTATTAATCTTGATAACTGTCTTATTCATGGTGCTTAGATTGCTACAGATTACTCCTTCATTACATACTTATTGAGTACTACTACATAAAAAACATGGAGAGCACAGCAATAAACCAGACACTTTGATCTTACTATCTTATGATGCAGGTGGTAGAATCAGACACTGAGCATCACCTCACAATTTATTGTTTCATTATAATTATAAAATGTGCCACGAAGGTTACATCAAAGTGCTAGGAAAACCATATAAGGGGAATATGACCAAGTTTAGAAAATTAGACAGCTCTTCCATGAAAAAAAAAATTAAAGTGCATAATATAAAGTAAGATGAAGCAGCATTTGCAGCCACAGAGATCTTTCTTAAATGTGACTGGATTATGTCATTCTCTTAGAATTAAATCCACATTTTTTTTTTTTTTGAGACAGGGTTTCACTCTGTCACACAGGCTGGAGTACAGTGGCACAATCATAGTTTGCTACAACCTCAACCTCCTAAGTTCAAGCAAACCTCCCATCTTAGCCTCCTGAGTAGCTAGTTAGGACTACAGGCATGTGTCACCATGTGTGTGTGTGTGTGTGTGTGTGTGTGTGTGTGTGTACTACAGGTAAGTGTCACTGTGTGTGAGGTGTGTGTGTGTGTGTAGACAGGGTCTTGCTGTGTGTTTGTTGTGTGTGTGTGTGTGTGTGTGTAGACAGGGTCTGTGTGTGTGTGTGTGTGTGTGTAGACGGGGTGTGTGTGTGTGTAGACAGGGTCTGTGTGTGTGTGTGTGTGTGTGTGTGTCTGTGTGTGTAGACAGGGTCTCACTATGTGGCCCAGCATGATCTTGAACTCCTGGCCTCAAGTGATCCTCTTGCCTTGGCCTCCCAAAGTACTGTGATTACAGGTATGAGTCACCACGCCCACCTTAAAATCCACATTCTTTAGTGGAAATTCTTCTAATTCTACCTTACACTGCTTCTCCCTCAAAAACCATGCCACTAGCATATTAAACAATATTTCAATTTTTTATGTTACTATGTTCTCTCTCTTTCTTATAGACTTGTGAATATGTCTACAGCTGGAATCCCAACATTTTGGAAAGCCAAGGCAGGAGGATAACTTGAGGTCAGAAGTTGAAAACCAGCCTGTGCAACATAGTGAAACCTCATCACTATAAACTAAAAAAAAAAATTAGCTGGGCATAGTGGCACACACCTCTAGTCCTAGCTCCTCAAAAGGCTGAGGCCGGAAGACTGCTTAACACAAGAGTTCAAGATTAGGCTGATCTACGATTGTGATACTCAATTCCAGCCTGGACGACAGAGTGAGACCCTTTCTCAAAACAAACAAAACAAAACATCTGTGCCTTTCCACTTTTTGCCTGACTAAATCCTACCCTTCCTTCAGGTCCCCAAATTAGATGCTAATTCTCCTAAGAAAGCTTTCTTAAACTTTAAGTTTGAGATAGGTGCCTCCTCTCTTATTTCAGAGTTTCAATATTTTTCACATGACTGCATTTCGCTCACAATATTGAAATCTCCTATTTTCTTTTCAATATCTCCTGCTAAGGCACAAATTTCATGATGGCATACTTGTTGTTTTACTATTGATTGGCAATTAGTTCCTGACTTACTCAGAATATTTACCGCAGTCATTTTATTCACTTCAACATGACAGGCCTCTCTATGGTGGCTACTGAAATTCAGACCACACTTACAGCAATATAAAAGGGATATATATATTTATTGACCCATTGAATAGGATTAGAAATAGAGTTTAATCAAGAAAAAGAGAGAAGATTTATGCAACTAACAGTAGGGGCAAATTTAAAAAGAACAGAAACTTTGAAAGAGAATCTTGTCTTTTTTCTCTTTCAGTCTATTTCATTTAGTCATGCTCCATCCCAATCCAAATCATCTGAATTTATTTAAGGTGGGTATTTTCTGTTTCAGATTTCATGTTTTTTCTAGTTCTTAGGTACTTAAAGGCTACACTCTGTCAGTTGTGAAAACGTAATAGAAGATAAAAAATAAAACAATTTTAGAAAAATAGTATCAAAAATGTGTGAAAAGTACTTAAATACATATACTGAAATAGGTAGATTAAAATATATTTAAGGTTTTTTAAAAATGTACTATCTTTAACAGAAAGCTTATTCAAGTTATACACAGAGCCAACCATTACTACGCTATAGATTCATTAAAATGACAAAGTATTGCCAATTTTCTTATTTTAAAACGTTCCATTTTATTAAAAATATTTAAAACATGTCAAAAGTTATAAGTAATGATGTGAGACAGACAAGAATTTGCCCAGCACCATGTATAAACAAATGTTAAACTCTGATTTTATTAATTTCATATTTTTTTGCTTTAAAAAATAAATTTTTACAAATACCACTAAAGGTCACATTCCCTGCTGTATTCCATGGGCATGCTCAAATGCAACTGTTATCTTAAGGCTTGTCTGTATTTTTCATACTTTACTATATCTACCTAAACTTTTTCTATTAAAATGGTGTTCTTAAGAAGTCAAACCTTTCCACATTAAAAACATAACCATATTCTTTTATTAAAGCAAGATTAACTTGATAAAGATTAATATGGGGCATTATACTGTTTATGAATATTAAAAAATTAATTTGAATGAATAGAATCAACTTTCTGACCTATACTCACAAAATGAGTTTTCAATAAAATATTTAACTTATTCCTGATGTCTTTAATTTTTCTGATAATATATGCTCATCAGATTAAACAGAAAAGTTATAAAATAGTAGCTAAATAATTATTAATTCCAACTATGTGTGTTGAATGTCTATAAGGCTAATATTTTAATATAATAACCATTAGCATTTTCCCCTTAAATACGGCTTGATTTTAATACAAAAGTCAAACTGTCACCAATATATTTGAAGCAAAATATCAAAGTAAACAATTTCCTAAGGCATTCAGAAGCGCAAAATATAAATGCAACAGGAATAAAATATTATTTATAAGAAAAACAATGCTCTTTCAATTGCCAATAATTATTCTACTCCTAACTATGGGACAGAAATGACACACACAATGTTAAACAAGACAGACTTCATGGAGCCTACCCTGATATGAGGAAACAGACAACTACTAATGCTAGTAAGAAAAGAATTGAGGTTAAGGGGATATAAAACAATGAATTGGGAAGATTATTTTGGACAGATTGAATAAAGCCTCTTCCCACACCATTCAATCCTTTCCTCACCATTCAATCCTTTGCTCAAATGGCATTTGAGAAAAGACTGAAGAAAAGAGAAGAACAAGTTTAAAGGGCAAGTTCAAGGAATAGGAAAAAAGCCAGAACAGGTTGGAGCCAACTGAAAAACAGAGGGTTTCACTGATGACTGGGTTAGAGAGGTAGGCTGGACTTAGTCACTTGGACCACTCCAAGAAATAGTAAGTCCCCTGAATTTTGCTCCAAGAGATAAAGCTATTGCAGGTTTTAAACAAAATAGTGATATAATTTCATTTTAAAGCATCATTATGGCTACTACAGGGAATATTGGGTAAAAAATAGAAGAGAGATCAATTATCAGGCAACTGCCAGGCAAGGACTAAGATAGTTGTGGTTAGATTGTTAGGAAGTGGTCAAATGGAAGCAAAATTTGATGGTAGAAAGGGATCAAGACTGATTTCTACATTTGCTGCCTCAGCAATTAGATAATTTTTGTCGTTGTTTAAAAAATTTAACCATAACACAATGCCCTGTGTTGTATTATATGCTATTTCCATCAATAATTTCTATGAATATGTTGAAGGCACACCTAGTACATTTGTGAACAATATACAACTCAGACAGAATTTTAGCTCAATATAAGGAAGACTATACCAGCATTCAGAGTCTTCCAGAGACTGGGCACCCTCAGTAATTAACAAGCTATTTATGCAACTGTGTAAGCACAAATGGCCAGTCACACCACCAAACAGAAAGGCGGAAGTTTAGATTACATCTATGCCAACTCCCACATTTTATAATTGAAGAAATATATGCTCAGAGACACACAGACCCTTGCTTAAGGTCAAGCATAAAGTCAAAAGCAGAGGCAACATTTATAATTCTGGTCCAGAACTGCTAGTTAAGAAAGTTGAAGTTTTAGACCAAGATGTTCCACTTGCTCACTTAATATGTCTTTTGGTTTCATTCACTCGTTTCTATAATAAATATATATTAAACACTATAAGGCACTGTAAGACTTCCTCATAAGATGTACTATTTTAAATATCTTTAGTTATTCTATATTTAGTTTCAAAGTTATGAATATATTTACACAGAAAATACAGTGTAATGATCAGTTGATTCACATCTTTTTGGAAAAAGGTAAAATATAAATAAATTCAATAAGTGAACCCCAGATGCGTACTCTTATTTTTATTACAATTGTACATACATTGTATAGTTAGTTTAAAATCTCATGCATGGATATTGTCATCCCCCAAATGCCAATGATAAGGAGTTACTAGAAAATAAAAAAATCAAACTAGTATTAGAAGATTTTTATGAAAGGTAACTTACATGTTATTATTTATGCCAAAATTTTTTGCTGGTATTTAGTTTTAAAAATTATTTCAGAGTTTATGAATCTACTGGACTAGTTTAAGAAATTAAAACACCATTGTTGTTTTCTTATTTATCTAAGAGGTGTGCCAAAATAATCTTCATCTACACTAATTAGTATATTAGTTTAAAAACAAACTCTCTAAGGAGTTAATATGACTCTTTGCTCATCTCTAAAAATCTTTCGGAACATTATCTTTAATGTAAGGAGAAAGCCAAAATAACCAGTTAAATTAACATGAAAACTATCATATGGATTTGTCTACATCTCTATGTATCTATCGTTAAAACCCTAAAGATTATATTTCTCACTAATTGAATCAATATAAAGCAAAATAAACCTTTGGCTCCTGTTCTCTAACTTTCCCAACTGCTTCAACTACTCTACAAATCTCTGAAAACTGTATTTCTGGCCCATAGCAGATTAACTCCAATGAAGCTATTCCCTTAAAACCAGATTAGGATGATCCTTTCATCTCACAGTGCCTCCAAATAAGTCCAAATAGCTTTGACTTTCAAACTCATCAACAGTTTACGCTAATAGGAACACAGAGAAAATAGGTTTTATTATTATTATTATTAAAACAGTTTAAGAGGAATGCAAATACCTACTTTCCCTTCCTTAAAAAAAATCCTCTCATCTAAAAACTCCCCCACTCAGTTGTCCCTAAATTCCATTGCAATTAATCGACCCACTCAGTTAACAATGGCTAGATAGTGCTCAGCACCAAGAGCATATGTGTATCCTGGAATATAAAATGAAAACCACTAAAGTCAGCATGGGAACATATGAAAACACGTAATTTTACCCTACTGACTTCAAATGAGAATAATAAGCTGTCCAAGTACACAAAAAGATGAGAAGCATATAATGTACAATTCAAGCTTATAAAGAAGCTATAGATCAGTCCTTTATTTTGTCATACTCTATCACTGGTCAGAGGGCATGGCAAATCCCTGGCAAATTATGTGAAACATTTTGCAAAGTTTTGTTGTTTTTCAGTTTTATTCTTATAATATGGAAAAAATTAGTAGTTAGTTAAATTAATAAGTCTAAATGGACCTTTGGAATTAAATTACAGTCACGCTCCTCATAATGATGTTTCAGTCAATGACTGACTGCATATGTAGTGGTGGTCCTGTACTATTATAATGGAGCTTCCTGTACAGTATACCATTTTAAATTGTGCATACTACATGGTTTAGTGTACCTTGTCTATGTTTAGATATACAAATACTTAACCATTGTGTTACAACTGCCTATAATATTCCATACAGTAACATGCCACACAGGTTTGCAGCCTACAACCAAAAAGCTATATCATATAGCCTAGATGTGTACCAGCTATACCATCTAGGTTTGTGTAAGTACACTCTATGGTGTTCTCACAATAACAAAATTGCTAATGATCAAGTTTCTCAGAACATATCCCATCACTAAGCAATGCATGAATGTATAATATAAACATATATATGAACTCAGACAGAAAGAACAGAAAAGCTGATCTTAACCTATTTATTTGAAGGGTACTATGAACTTCTGACAATTTCCTAAGGTTGTATAACTCAAGATCCATTGTAAATTATTTTGTCAAATTACACAAATTATATATATGAGTTTGGGGGAGATGCTACTAAATAGCTTAAAGTCAGTAATAAAATAATCATTAAGTACTAAAAGTTGAATTAAAAACAGGAAATATACCTATAACCTTCCTAAAACTTGACATTTTTTACTAATATTAAATGTATTTAAAATTAAAAGTACCAATGCAAAGATAAGATGCATACAAAAGATGCAGTATAATGCACATAAAAATAAAACTAAGGCAATTATAAAATAAGACAGAAATATCAAAATGAGTTTTTTTCCTAGTAATTAACAAATAAAAAAGGTCTAGAAATAGTTGCAAGACACAAGAAATTAATAAATCCTAGTTTTTAAGTTTTCTATAATCATAATGAACAGATAATCAGAATAATCAAAAAAAAAAGTGAGCATTCTTTTCAGTGGAGTATATAATAAATAACACCTTTAACAGCTCCTTGAACATAATACACAGTAAATATTAATAAATAACTAAGATAATATAAATAGTTAATCTTAAAATACTTTGATTCAAGGAAACCATTAACTTGTGTTTAAGTAAAATCTTCAAGAAAGTGCTAAACACATCTTAAAGAATGATATAATAGAAATCAAAAACATGCCCATTGAATATGTTTAATTTCTGCAGATCCTTTCATTACGACGTTCCATAATAGTTCATCAGGAGAGCAGGGCAAGTGGTAGAGGTCCTCTTTATAAATGTCAATTTAGGGGACCCACTTTTGTCCATTAATATCTCTTAGAACCCAATTCCCTTCTCCTTCATTATTCTCCACTCCCACCAAAATTCCAGAGATCATTTATCTGGAAATACAGTGTTTTGCAAACCTAAACCTAATCTTTAAAGAAACATGTGTCCTGTTTCATCTCCATCCTTTCCCTCTACCCTTGGTCTGATTTCTCCTTTACCTCTAGTGACCAAATTCTGTACTACCTTCCCAAACTCTAGGCTTAACTTCCAGAGAAAAGGTGATCTTCTACCTCTTTACCCAATGGCTGTTCTAAGCCACCTACTATGGGATTCTGCTGCTGCTATGCAGTCTCATTGACCACAGTGAGCAACAGAGAAAAATATGACAAAGAACAAATGATATGGTTGAAAATTGTGGACAAAGGTGCAGAGACACAAAGATATTCTAAATAAAATACAATAGAGCACAGGGGCACACGACATGTCAAGATGTCTGAATTTGCCGTATCTGTAATACAACGAGTTCATTTGTTGGAAGAGTGTTCAAGATGCCCAACTGGTAAATAAGTGACACAAGAGGACCTTGATACATTGTGGAGTAGGTGTTACAGTATGAAGAACAGGGTTCCAAGAGCAAAGAAACTGAGGACCAGAGAAGACAAAAGCCTGAACTTAAGTGAACTCACCAAAGGTGGCTGACACTTGACGCACTTCACATACAATGTTAGTCTCAGACAGAGTGGAAATCTGAGACTGCAGGATCTGCAGAAAGAAAAGTAAAAACAGAAAGAGAGAGAGGAAGAGAAAGTAGGGGGAATGGAAGTCACCTTGTCTCCTACTTCCCTCTCTTACAATCTGCTTAGCAATTTCTTGATAAAAGAATATGGATAGTACTAGCTTTGGCAGCACATATACTAAAATTGGAACGATACAGAGAAGATTAGCATGGCCCCTGCACAAGGATGACATATAAATTCGTGAAGCATTCCATATTTCTTTGGAACAGAACTTAGGCCCCAGAAGCAACACCACACATCTACAACCATCTGATCTTTGACAAACCCAACAAAAACAAGCAAAGGGGAAAGGACTCCATGTTTAAAGGGTGTTGGGAAAACTGGCTAGCCATGTGCAGAAAGCAGAAACTGGACCCCTACCTGTCACCTTACACTAAAATTAACTCCAGATGGATTAAAGATTTAAACATAAAACCTAACACCATAAAAATACTAGAAGAAAACATAGGCAAAACCATCCAGGACATAGGCATAGGCAAGGACTTCATGACTAAAACACCAAAAACAATGGCAATAAATGCCAAGATAGACAAATAGGATCTAATTAAAATTCAGAGCTTCTGTACAGCAAAAGAAACCATCATTAGAGTGAATTGGCAACCAACAGAATGGGACAAATTTCTGCAATCTATCCATCTGACGAAGGGCTAATATCCAGAATCTACAAAGAACTAAAACAGACATACAAGAAAAAAACAAACAACTCCATTCAAAAGTAGGCGAAGGATATGAACACTTTTCAAAAGAAGACATATATGAGGCCAACAAACATATGAAAAAATGCTCATCATCCCTGGTCATTAGAGAAATGCAAATCAAAACCACACTGAGATACCATCTCACGCCAGTTAGAATGGCAATCACCAAAAAATCTGGAGACAACAGATGCTGGAGAGGATGTGGAGAAATAGGAACACTCTTACACAGTTGGTGGGAGTGTAAATTAGTTCAACCACTGTGGAAGACAGTGTGGCAATTTCTCAAGGACCCAGAAATAGAAATTCCATTTGACCCAGCAATCCCATTACTGGATATACACCCAAAGAACTATAAATCGTACTACTATAAAGACATATGCACTCGTATGTTCATTGCAGCCCTGTGTACAATAGCAAAGACCTGGAACCAACCCAAATGCCCATCAATGATAGACTGGACAAAGAAAATGTGGTACATATACATCATGGAATACTATGCAGCTATAAAAAACGATGAGTTCGTGTCCTTTGTAGGGACTTGTATGAATCTGGAAACCATCATTCTCAGCAAACTGACACAAAAACAGAAAGCCAAACACTACATGTTCTCACTCATAGGTGGGTGTTGAACAATGAGAACACGTGGACTCAGGGAGAGGAGCATCACACACTGGGGGCCGTTGGTGGGGGGTAGGGGAGAGACAGTGGGGGGGGTGGGGAGGGAGGGAAGGGTGGGGAGTGATAACATGGGGAGAAATGCCAGATATAGTATGCACCTAAAGTAAAGTAAATATATATATATATATGTATAAATTTTAAAAAACAAAAGAATATGGATAATTCAGTTTTTTTAAACAGGAAAAGAAAAATAACATTTTTAGTAATTTACTGGGTTTCTCAATGATTTCTCAATATTATCTGTCAGCAGATCTATCATATGCAGATTTACACAATATTTGGAGAAAAAGTTGTTGCCATAGTTTTGAGTTTTGACATACAAATCTATATACATGAGTACACATGAGCATGTGCACATACATATGCCTGCATTGTTTATTATGTACTTACAATGTTATTTCAAGTTCAAAATCTTAAATTATGAGATTTTGCAAAGTATAGGTAATCTATGATAAAATTCATTATTCTTACAACCTATAAGTTTACTATAGTTAAATGATCTATAAATGGTATATTAACATCAATTTCTTTTTCATCTGCAGAGGTTGTCACTCTTGGTGATTCTTAAAATAGTAAGAAAAACCTAATGAGAATAATTAATAGTCTCCATAAGTTTCAATCTTTTTTAAGTTACAAGCTTTTCCACAAGTGACAAAACACATGAGATATTTCAGTTCAGGCACATTTACTATTCTAGAATCCAGTGCTGCAGAACTCTGAGATACTTAGTTTGGTTTAGATAAGATTTATAACTTTTAGTTTAATTTCATATTTATTATCTTTGCATAAAAACATAATATTCCACATGATTTTTTAAAATCTGTATTTTCATAGATAATTAGAGGAATTCACAGAATGTTAGATGATTAAGCCAAGTGCCATGGAATGAAAAAATTCCATAATAAGACTAATAATTCTGAGTATTAAAATTACAAGAAAAAGCCCCCAAAAAGTGACATTTTATATTCTATTAAAAAGAATTTTAAAACAAAATATTTCTATAAAATTAGACTGTTTTTACAGAGGAGAAAAGATCTTAAGAACTTGGTTTTTAATAGACCCAAGTCATCACAAAACATCTATTATTTGATGAAATTCTATTTGCAGTAGCATGAGTATATTCACTGAAGAATGTACTTTGAATTCTAAAGCCATTCTTCTTTGTTCTCTTAGAAATCTTAAATAACTAGGCAATTAACATTTTAAAGCACCTGTCTCATGTGCTCTTTTTGCATTCCTTTGGCAAGAGTCTCATAAATACTAATACCAGGAAAGAATACATGGCTGCTATTATTGCTTTTATGGTTTCTGGAATGCATTTGCTTTTCAATGTATACAACAGCTATCAGCATAAACAAGGATACTAACATCAAGGTCCTTTATCAGTGTTGTCTGCTTATAATTTTAATTTGACAAGTGAAATATAGTTTTAATTTATTCGATAGGTAACTTTCTTATTTACCAGAAGCTTATGCATATGACCATCCTATAAATCAAATTTAGAAATATTACCATTGCTAAAATTGTGACAAATATCTATACATATCTGCTGTACCTTCTGAACATTTTTCAAAGAGGAGTCCATAGAATACCTAAATCGAAAGGGCTACTTGTTATTAACACAGTCTCCTTGAGAATTTTCAATAAAATTAACTTCAACAAAAACGTTTATTGCAAATAGTTTTCTTAACTATTTCTCTAAAATTGGCTTAAAAATTATTATAATACTATGAAGTTATGATAATTTGGGGTAAAAACTTTTTAATGAGCATTTTTAAAGTTTGTAAGTAACAAAAACTCAATGGTCCCATTAAAAGTAAGAATAGTCTTCTGACATTTAAATCAACATCAACTATCCCATTCCCCATTTTGTTTATTAACATAAAAATTACACAGTTTAAGAGTAATTTTACAGGAAAATATAACATATGAACCTTGATCCATAGACAAAAATCACACATAAGAGATTCAAATTACTTCCCAGAGCAGGCGAAGGAGAACGACACCTCTTTGTCCTCAACGGCTACCACACTTGCCTGTGCCTCTCTGCACCAGCCATGCTGGCTTCCATGCTTTGGTCTCGTACTTGCCAATCATCCGAGCTTGAAGGGCTTTGTACTAGGTCACACCTTTCCCAAAAACAGTCTTCTGCAGATCCCTAGACAGCTCAGAATCCATTTTCTTTAAAAGTTTGCTCAAATACTACTTTATCAGGTAGACTCCCTCAACTCTGGCACCACCTCACCAATATGTCTATAACGTTTATATGAGTATTTTATTTCTTTCTTTCTTCTTAGTCCTTATCATTACATTACATTAGTAATTTATATATGTAATTGTTTTCTTGCCCACTCTGCTAAAGAGTGAGTACCACAGAGACAGACTTTTGTGTCGTCTATTCGCTTTGGAGTCTCCAATGCTTAAAAATAAATCTGGCACACTAAATACTCAATATATGCTTACTGAATAAACTAATATAATATGTAGCTGGAATTCTGCAGAATCCAATGCGATGTGATCTCCAGTAGGTCCTGTCAATGAGAGACCCTGGTAGGAAATTAAAAGCAAGAGGAGAAAGGCATTTTTCCCCTCGTCTGCTTCTGGCTCTGGCAGCAGAAGCAGAGCTAGTTCAGCAGACTCAGCAGCACAGTCTTACTGGCTCCAGCAATAGGCAATGCAGTAGTAGTAGCTGAAATGTGGATTCCATCAACAGCCTAGACGAGTCCAGGGGCTTCAGTTAGCCTGTGGGCTCCAAGGTTCCTGTGGCATCAGGAGATGTGTGACTCAAGAGTTGCTGACAAACAGAAAGTCAGTAATTTGAACAGCAGAAGTGGCCATGGCAGCATGCCATTATAGGGCTCTGGGTCATTGCCTTTTTGCCCCTCCAGCCAAAGAGGTAATAGTAGTTTCCAGCAGTAAGTGATAATTACGTATATTCTCTTCCCCTTTTACTCCTCCATCATTCTAATACTTTGGGAAAAAATTCATGTTTTAAATTCCTTCTCTTTGAATTATCTAGGATGTTTCTGTTGTACTGACTAGATAAGGCTGATGATACATTGCTTTAAAATTAATTTTCAGCCAAATATCTGCCCTTTTAACAAGTATACCCGCTCTTCACGGTGCAGAAATTTCATAAGAAGTTAAATAATGCCAAGCAGTCTCCATCATCTTCATCCTTTCCATGGCCTTGTCTTGCCTTTTCTTTGTCTTTCTTATTAGCAGCATAATAGGCTGACACTGTACACCAGTAATAAGTTTTTCAAAAATGGCATAATTACCCCATCCTCTGTACTAAGCCAGAATGATATCTCTAAGTCCCTGTAAAGCACAATATTTGTAAGCACAATCATGAAAAAGTACTTTCCAGGATCATATTTAACCTTTCTATTGGTACTATATATTTCACATATTTAATAGATGTTTGGCAGAATTGACACTTGAATGCATAACATGTTATGCATAACATGTTATGCATTCAAGTGTCAATTGATATGACTGATATGATCAACTATCAATCATATCCAGATAGTTGATAATACCACCATTTCTGTGACTTGTTTGAAGGTGAGAAGTGGTGACCTAAAGAGTCTTAAGAAACATAATTATACTTGCAGGATCTTACCCAGAAAATGAAGCTAGGATCCTTTTTGCTCTTACTGGCAACCACAATTTTGTTAATTTATCCCTCTTTTCTTTTTTACCTAAGGGCCAATACACCATTCTCAGCCTTTTGGCAACAAAGAAGACTGTTGTTCCTTCAATGTGAATGTTATAAATCATGTGATTTTATTTTTTATCCTGTTACAAGGAAGATTTTAATAATTCTGTCCCTTTCTAGAAGTTCAAACACTTTCTAAAGAATATCAAGTAAAAAAATAAAAGTCATCTTTTCCCAAAGTACTCTCAGTCCAATCCTGAATCCAAAAAGTCACAGATTACCACAGTATAACCAGTTGTAAGGCACTGCCAAAATATATTTCTATGATTGTATGTATATTATACATACATGCATAGTTCCCAACATTTGCTAGGTATTATTGTTACACAAGTAAGGTTACAGTGTACATATAGTACAAAATAGATTTTTTTTTCATTTATCCATGTTAATTCAACGTACCCATGGCATAGAGCTTCAAAATCTCTTGGCTAATGAAAGTCTCATAAATTGACAAAAACTACTGTGTATTACTGAAGGTCTCATTCGCCATGAGTTCTAGTCTCTATTAACAGCTTGCATCTGATGACCAAATATTATAATTTATGCAACAGAAATGATATTAGCTCATTTCTATTCCCAGCGAAATGTGTAGCTAGAAACAACACTAAGCACCACTTCCTATCTAGCCATGAAATCAAGTTTATTTTCAATATGTGGCTTGTTAGGTTAATGTATTTTAGGTCAAAGATTCAGAATGAGGAAATCCAAGGATATTCCAGTTGTTTCCATTTTTTTCACACAAACACTGTAGGTTTTGAATAATAGCTACAAGACTCAGTAACAATGCCATTAATCATTTGTTCTTTCAAATGTTTCCTCCTGTCCTCCTTCTCATAACAAGCAATTCTTTGAAATCAGTCTTTGAAGGGCCATGACTGACAGAGATGAATAGGGTACTTAATCACATTGGCACATGCCAGAACCTATTTCTGTGGCAAACACACTCCATGTAAAGCTGCTTATTCAGTAACATCCTACAGATAATAAGGGATTTCCAAAATCAAACGTCTCTTTCCATGCTTTTTGTCACAGCCATATTCTCCGTCCTCAAAAGCCCCCTCTGTTTCCTTTAGTATTTTCTATACAGTTGATCCTCCCTATCCATAGGTTTCAGAGTATTTTTAATGATATTCTGATGATTTTCAGTACCATTTAATTTCATTTTCAGTAATCCATGCAATTGGGAAAAAGATATGTATGCAAGAATAAGATTTAATTCATTATATGTAAATTTTAAATGAAACAGACAGTAGCTTTTACATTTTCTTCCAAATTACATATGTACTTTCTTCCTTCTGTGGGAGTTCACAAAACAGGTAACACCATTTTGCATAGTCATCCCATGACATTAGTACCTTTCTACTCATTAGTTCAATAACTATGACACATTAACCATGACTAATAGAAGTCATGTCTGATCATTACTTTTTTTTACAATGAGGTATGTGAGAGTAACGATTACTCAAATTAGCAATAAAAAGATCAGTAGGTTTATAAATAGCCAGCAGGCTCAAGTGTCCTCTTTACAACTATTGTCCCGGGGTTATTACTAATAGTTCCCATTTCATCCTTAAAAGGAAACAGCCTGGATAATACTCCTCCATTTTCCCATGATTCATAGTACAGAATCAATCAAAGCCTCCCAGTAGGGAGCACCTGTAAGATCACCAAAACTTCAAAGAAAATCATTACATGTTTTCATCACTTCCCAAACTTTCCAAGATCTGTTTAAGGGCTGTTACAGGTCACACCTAAAGTGTGAATTAAGATTATTTCCTGAAATTGGAAAAAGAAAAAAGTGCAGATTTCCAAAATCCCTATGTTTCTATTCTTCTCTATGTTGTATTTGACAGCACTTCTTCAGATTTCACTAAAGACAGCACCATCCCATGCAGCAGGTCTACTGCTTATAAATGAAATACCAAAAAACAAAAGGCAAAGCAGTTAATTGTTTTACCAATATATAACTATTACATACTTTTTACTAATGCTATGTGTTTAACTCTCCTTAACTTTCCAAGTACTTCTTGATGAAAATGAGTTTACTCAGATGTCAGATGTTAACTTTGAAGAAAGAAACACACACTGATCAAAATAATTGACTTCATATTGAATGAGCCCACATATTTGATTGTCACATGGCTCTACTTTACATTATAAGCAGAAATTTTATATCACAAAAATTAATATGCTGGCCTGTAGTCTTCTCCACAACTTCATGTTCCCCCTAACACTGGAAAACATATATGAATATGACCTTACTTTTAAAAAAAAGACTTTGCATATGTAAGTAAGATAATATCATAATGAATCAGAGTACTCCTCAAAGTCCAATGACTGCTGTCCTTATAAGGCTATATGAAGACACAGATATATAGAGGGGGAAGATGAACATGTAAAGATGGAGGCAGAAAGTAGAGTGATGCACCTATAAACCAAGGGATGCCAAGGATGACAGGCAAACACTAGTAGCTTAAGAAGGGCAAGAAAAAAGTTCTCCCTCAGCCTTCAAAGGGAGCTTGGTCTTGCCAATTCCTTGGTTTTAGACTCTTGGCCTCTAGAACTGTGAGGCAATAATTTCCTGTTATTTAAGCCAATCAGTTTGTGATTATTTCTCATGACAGCCCTAGGATACTAATACATAACAAAATATATATGATATATAATAATTCCTGAGGTTATACTTTTAACTAGTCATAATGGGTTACTGAAATTATCTACAAATTATATTTCATACATATTATTTAAGTAAGTTATGAATGGAAAAGCACTGAGAATGAGTCTTACAATTTGAATTATGATTTTGACTCTCAGATCAGACAAGTCATAGCTGGAATGAGGGAATGAAGGCAGGAGGGTATTGCTAAGGTTGTAAAACTATCCTTCTCCATTGTTTATGCTAAGACATACTTATGTTTTCCCATTTCAATGAAAATCTATTTCTCATCCTTAGCATGGTTCCTCATAACAATATTTAAGTCACACTACAAAGACTAAAAAGTAATTATATACGCTGAGTTCACTGCTTTAATATTTTTCATACAGTGTGGATAATGAGACAATATATGTAAATGTTGCCCTTCATTTCTAGACATTGTCCCAGTTAAGGGTTAACTTTCAACTATGCATCTCAGTTTCAACAGGTGTTTTCCTTGTTCAGTAATATTTGCAACAAAATAGATAACTGCAACAACACTGACTTCTTAAAACCCAAGCAAATATTACAAAATCAGTATTTTCTGTTTTTCATTTTTAGGTTTTAAAACCTTTAAAGTGTTAAGATTTAAAATTCTGCAATGAGGGCTAAAATATTTTGCCCTGATAACTGTCTGGCACTAAATAGCAGCATTAGCTAGTTCACCAATGAGGACGACTTCATTCCCTTATATTACACTTTCCATAATCAAAGGAAGGAATTGCCAGATTCATACATCCTGAAAGGCCAAGATGTGCTGAAAATGTGTGTTACATCACTCACATTGTCAATCAACATAATCACAAATATTTATGAATTTTGCAATGCATCCAGAAAAAATTTTACATAAAGAAAGTCACTGAATTGCACTTTAATTTTAGTTAGCACCTCTCCCTCTTTATTTTGCTGTTCTCTTTCTATATACGTAGCTGCATTTGACTTTCTGTTTATATTCCTTAACATCTGCTGAGGGACAAATGACACATTTAGTTTTATACAGAAGGAACAGGCCGCAGAAGAGCATATTTTGAGGACATGAGATGCAGACTGCATTTCTAAACACAGAGTGAGTCTCTGAAAAGATGACTCAGCCTAGGAATCATAAAGACACATTTATGATTCAATGACATCCTCTCTTTTTCCTAAATGTAAACCTGAAAAGTCAGAAGAAAAGGATAGCTTGCTTCCCGTCTTTATCCAGTACCATCAGGTGCTAGCACCTACCAAGATCTGCTTTCAAAGAAATAAGAAAATGGGTTATACTTGTTATAAGAAGAAATTTGGTTTGCTAATAGATGCATGACAAGATTACCATATAGCGTGAAAAACCCTGACAAACAGTATGTGTGTGTGGTGTGTGTGTGCATGTGTATGCATATGTGTGTGTTTACCAGAAGATTAGTATCAAACACATAAAAGAAAAAGATAATTGGCACAGAATCCCAACTGATTTTGTACAAACACTTTGCTAAAAAATGCATTAGCATTTATAGAGGCCTTAACAGGGGAATTATAACAAAATATATCTCTAAAAATCATACTATCTTTATTACGATAACATCGAACCATATTTTCATAACAATTCTTCCTAAAATACTATAATAATATTTGAGAAAATAGCTGTTTTAATTTTGTGGTAACTTTTTTCAAGGACTAAGGGCAAGAGTTTCTAAAAATCTAAACAGATGGCTTACACTATTCAATCTGAATGGACAAATGAAAAAATTGCAAAACCAAACAGACATATAAAAGGCCCTCTATCCAATAGGTAAGTGAAGAGTCTTGCTTGTGTAAGCTGAATTTCCCATTAAGGTGATGAAATAATTCCTTGCTTTTATGGCCCTTCTTTCCCAAGTAAAACTCAAAAATCAAAATTATTTAGCCAGGATAAAGACAACGTAAGAGCTCCTTAGAAGAAAAGCAACACCGATGCAATGTGATGGAGACCTGATGCCACAGGCTTGCTGATACCTAGTCTGAAAGTAAGGTAATGGCTTGTGGCTGGTAGTTTTAACTCTTATGGCAGAGCAAAGAACTAAAAGTCATTAATGTGAGACTGAAGACAGGGACCGGGCTTACTGCTTGAATCCAGACTTTTTACACCATTTCATTGTCCACTTTAACACATGGAAGGAAGCTAAAAACAAGTAAACAAAGAAGGGTGCTGTGCAGTCTGTAAACTTAGTTTGGCAATAAGAAATCAATCATGCTGAAGAAATCCAGGTGAGGGGGAGTAAGCAAATAAACTCAACATCAGAAACAGAAAGCAAGCATGGATGAAAATAACATCCCTATGCAGTCTGAAAAGACTCGCAAGTGTATTTAAGATGTTAATGATATAAATGATAGAAAAACTTCATTTATAAAAACAATAAAAATAAAGGCAGAGGACAGAGTGAAATGAGGCAAAAAGAAAAGGACAGCAAGAATATTAGAAATGTGTATCTGCTGTCATGCATTGCTTACCAATGGGGATGCCTTCTGAGAAATGCACTGATAGGTGATTTCATCACTGTGCAAACATCAAAGTATACTTACACAAACTGGATGACAAAGCCTACTACACACATAGACAACATGGTATAGTTTATTGCACCTAGGCTACAAAGAGGTACATGGTCTTACTATAAGATAAGATCATAATGAATTAGGCTACTCCTCAAATCCAATGATTGGTGTCCTTATAAGCAGGCTGTGTGAAAACACAGATACACACAGAGGAAAGACGGTCATGTAAAGACGGTGGATCAAAGTAGAGTGATGTACCTATAAGCCAAGGGATGCCCAGGATTACAGGCAAACACTAGAAGCTTTAATACTCTAGGCTATTGTAATGCAATGGTAAATATTTTTGTATTTAAACACAGAAAGGGTACAACAACAACAACATAAAACAGTGTAAAAGATAAAAAACGGCACACCTGTGTAGGGCACTTACCATGAAAGGAGCTTGCAGGGCTGGAAATTGTTCTGAGTGAGTCGGTAACTGAGTGGTGAGTAAATGTGAAGGCCCAGGACATTCCTGTAAGGTACTGTAGACTTTATAAACTCTGTACAATTCCTGTAAGGTACTGTAGACTTTATAAACTCTTTACACCTAGGTTATACTAAATTTTACTTTTCTTCTTCTTCAACAATAAATTAACTTTAGCTCACTGTAACTTTTTTGTTAATTTACAAATTTTTATTTAACTGTGGCTCTTTCATAAAATTACTACTTAAAACACAAATATGGTACAGCTGCTCAAAAATATTTTTTTCTTTACATCTTTATTTTACAACCTTTATTCTATTTTTTTTTTTTTTTGCTTTTCAATCTTTGTGTGAAAAAGTAAGCAAAAAACACAAATTAGCTTAGGTCTGCACAGATTCAGGATCCTCAATACCACTGTCTTCCACCTCCTTATCTTGTCCCACTGAAAGGTCTTCAGAGGCAAAAGCAGGCATGGAGCCGTCATCTCGTATGATCGCAGTGCCTTCTAGAATACTTTCTGAAGAACCTGCCTGAGGCTCTTCCAGAAGAGGTGTCACACTTTTCAGAAATTTGTCCATGGTGGTTTCCTTGGTTTGTTACTTTTATTCATCATAGATTTGCTTGTTAGTAGATAATACGCCATGAACATTCTTATCTATTAATGAAAACCTTTTGGTGTTGGGGTTCATGTTTTCAAATCTTTAGGAAGCTTGCTGAGGTCTGCAAAAGCTTCTACTAAACACGTGTGAATTTTCTGGAGGATTCTTTTTCTTTTCCAGCACTTTTCTTTACTTTTGTTTCTTGTTCATCTATGCATTCCTATTCCACTCACCATTAAGCAGTATTTCAGGAACCACCTATAAGAGGTCCTCCATATCATCCTCATCCATGCCCACATTAAAGTTGTTTGCCATCTCAACCACAATTCTGTTGGTTTTTGCATCATCTACATTCTCGGTATGTTCTTTGAAGTCATCGACAAACTCTTGCGTGTCTTCTTCCCTGTACTATTCATACATTCTTTCCTGACATTATCCCAGCCCAAGCAAGATTCTTCATGTAGTCATCCTTCCAGAATTGCAACAGTGTTTTCTCAGTGTATTCCTCTGTGGTAGCAATAGCAGGGACAAGATCCTCCCCAAATTGTAGGCCATAAAAGCTGCTATAATCCATGATCCACTGGTTAGATCAAAAAGGTGTATGGAGGGAGACGCACGATTTTGTTATTGGAATGAAGATTACCAATAAAAAGAGGATATTTGGGAGCATTATCAGTGATAAGCAAAAAATTTAAAGGTACGTTATTCTTCAAAAAGTACCTCTCCATTTTGCTGGCATAGCAGCAACTCAGAAGGGCATCTTGAAGAGAAGGTGGGTCATCTACGACGTCTTACTATTCCTGTAACACATTGGCAGTGTGTTCTTACTGACATACCTGGAGACCCTGAGGGTTTCTTCTGTACCAGATCACAAACGAATTCAATTTGTAGCCCATAACACTGCCCCTAAACAAGACTGTTGTTCTGCCCTTAAAAGTCTTGAAACTTACAATTGACTTGACCTCATTTTGGATGAAAGTCCTTTTAGGCATCTGTTTTCAGAATAGAGAGGTTTCATCCATATTTAGTAATTTTCCTCCAAAATCTGCTTATCTAGAGTTCCCAAAAATTCTTCAGCTGCCTTCGCATCAACATTCACAGACTTAACACTCACTATTATATCATGGAATGAATAACAATTCTTGAATCATTTAAACAACCCATAGCTAGCAGTAAATTCAGCATCATAGACAGGTCAAGCCTTGCTTTCAATATAGTGAACAAACATTTTCCTTTAGTCATAACTGCCATGGTGCTGAGAAGGCTAGACTTCTGTGTCTGGTCTTCTGTGTCTGTGTCTAGATCATTGCAAGATTCTCCATATTTGATACAGGCCCTTCTCCATTTTTTGTTAGTTTTGTTTCTTTCAATGAGCAGATACTTTAATAATTTCTATTACTTCGTTCTTGTCATTCAAGATCATAGCTATGGTGGAATGGGACATGTCTGACTGATGGGCAATAATCATCAATTTCCCAGCTAGATAATCCTTAATCACTTTTTTTTTTTGAGACAGAGTCTCACTCTGTCCCCCAGGTTGGAGTGTAGTGGTGCGATGTCCATTCACTGCAACCTCCGCTCACTGCAACCTCCGCCTCCCAGGTTAAAGAGATTCTCCTGCCTCAGCCTCCTGAGCAGCTGGGATTACAGGTGGGACGCCACCACGCCTGGCTAATTTTTCTATTTTTTAGTAGAGATGGGGTTTCATCATGTTGGTCAGGCTGGTCTTGAACTCCTGACCTTGTGACCTGTCTGCCTCGGCCTCACAAAGTGATGGGATTACAGGCGTGAGCCACTGCATCCAGCCTTAATCACTTTTAATTTTGTTTCCAGGTTGGTCACTCCACGTGGCTTCTTGCTGAAAATATTAGCCACTGATTTTGTATGCTTGTGGTCACGATGAACAAAACAACACAAAATTAAATTGACACAAAAGAAAATGATGTAATCAAGAGACACAATAAACATGAGATATACAAGGCTGCCCACATAACATGATATACTGTATTACAGTAAACATTTTTTATAAGTAGAAGGAGTACTAAAATAATGATGAAAGTGTAGCATAGTAAGTACATAAACCAGTAACACAGTCATTTGTAATGTTCAAGTATTATGTACTGTACATAATTACAGGTGCTATACTTTCATATGACTAGCAGCCCAGTAGGTTTGTTTACATTAGCATTACCACAAATACAGGAGTAATGCATTGTGTTACAATGTTACGACAGCTACAATGTTATAAGCAAGACGAATTTTTCAGCTCGATTATAATCTTATGGGACCATCATCACATACATGTGGTTTTGTGGCACATTACTTTGCACGTGCGTGCGCACACACACACACACACACATACACATATAAGTTGGAATAATGCTAGGCTAAATATTAGACTAGACAAAAAGTGATTAATAAATTGGAATATACGTTAACATATATTATTGATAATTTATCCTGATTTACCTACAAAGAACAAGATAATTAAAAAATTATAAAAGGCTTGTTAAGAAATACAGGCAACAAACTGAAAGGTTTCAACACTTATTTCATCTCATGAGAGAATGGAATACATGAGCAGAAAATATTAATGAATTTTCTTGAAGAGAAAAAAGCAACCATCAAGAAAACCTCATGAGTTCTAAAATTAAAAGTAGACTCCGAGATTTCAGCAGTCATTACACAGACAATCATACTCACCAATTATTACTTGAATTTCCCTCTATATCTGACTCCCAATGTGGTATCACTAGAGCTGGTCAACGTAACATTAAGAAGTGATCTTTTGGTCGGGTGCGATGGCTCACGCCTGTAATCCCAGCACTTTGGGAGGCTGAGGTGGGTGGATCATTTGAGGTCAGGAGTTTGAGACCAGTCTGGCCAACATGGCGAAACTCTCTCTCTACTAACAGTACAAAAAATTAGTCAGGAGTGGTGGTGTGCACCTGTAGTCCTAGCTACTCGGGAGGCTGAGGCAGGAGGATAGCTTGAACCTGGGAGGCAGCTGAGATCGCACCACTGTACTCCAGCCTGGGCGACAGAGCAAGACTGTCTCAAAACAAACAAACAAACAAATAAAAAAACAAATAATGTTTCATCTTTGGGCCCAAACAGAGAGGTGTGTGTGTATTCTCTGCCTCCTATGATGTGATATCTCTCTGTATGAAGTCAATGGCTGTAGTTTCTCAGTGAAACATGAAACTGACCAAAGCCTACCAAGCTTTTAAAGATAATGTTATTGCCAAATAAATGATATATCTGCAATGAGGAAGTCTTTTCAGCTCTAAAGCAATTGGTGGGCCTCCAAAACTGAACCAACAGGCAATGTAACCTGTTCAACTCACAAGAATAACTCTCCAAGGTCAACTTCAGCTGTGGTTATGGATGAGAAAAATATTTTTTCAAGAGCATAACCAAAAGACACAGACACAATTCAAAAGGGCGTTTCTCCCAGGGAACAGAACAAAGTATGTGGCTAAATGTGCACAGCAATAAATTTTTCTCAAATTGGACAGACCCATGTGGTTATCATCTATATCAAAACTGCATATTACCAGCATTTTAAAAGCTGAATTTCGGGGGAGAGGGATCCAAGATGGCAGATTAGACACAACTCCAGCGCACAACACCCAGTGAAAGAGACGCAGAAACCCAGAGATCTCCTAGCTCCAACCAAGGTACCAGGTGCATTTCAATGGGTCTGGTCTGAGGGTAAGCAAAGCCCACTCAGGGCAGACCAAGGCGGGGAGGGGTGCTGCTTCACCCAGAAGGTGCATCGGACCCGCAAGTCTGAGGCTCTACCTCTAGCACTCCACTCCAGATACAGCGCTTCCCCAAAGCCTCAGCAATGCACAGAACAGGGGATCTTCACCAGTCAAGCGCCAGGAATTACAAGTGCAGAGTTGAATAAGAGTCTGCAGACTGAGCTATCGCCCCCTCCCCAGGCCCAGAGAGAGAGGGAGCTGTAAGCTGGAGCAGCCTGGGCGGCCCCTACCCCATGACCGGAAAGAGAGAAAGCTGAAAGGGGGAGACTGCAGGGTGTGGCTGGGCAGGTCCCTACCCTTCCCCACAAATTCCAGAGGGCTGAAGCTCTGACTCTAGTGGGTTGCGTTGCCAGTGCCACAGTCTGAGATGAACCCTGAATGATCCCGGCCCAGTGGAGGAAGGGCACAACCCACCACTAGAGGAGTGAGACTGAGCTACATGTTTTAACAAAAAACACAGGAAGCCTATGTAGCAACGGGATGGCATTCTTGACAACCCAGCAGCGCCTACAGGTCAGCGGAAGAGGCAGGCCTAATCTCCCAGCATAAACAAAAAAGACACAGGAAGCTTCCCTAGTAACCTGAAGGAGTCCCTAGAAACCCAGTAGCGCCCCCCACAGGCAGACAATTGACCTCATCAAGCAGCTCTCTGACACCACAGTCAGGTAAATCCACAAAGATGGGAAAAAACCAGTGCAAAAAAGGTGAAACCATCAAAGACCAGAACACCTCTTCTCCTTCAAGGGACCACAACTCCTCAACAACACAGGATCACAACTTAACTGAGAAGGAGCGTGAAGAACTGACGGAAACAGGATTCAGAAGGTGGATAATAACAAACTTTTCAGAGCTAAAGGAACACGTTCTAACTCAATGCAAAGAAACCAAAAGCCTTGAAAAAAGGTTAGACAAAATGCTAACTAGAATAACCAGCTTAGAGAAGAACATAAACAACTTGATGGAGTTGAAGAACACAGCACGAGAACTACGTGAAGCAAACACAAGTTTTAATAGTCGAATCGATCAAGCAGAAGAAAGGATATCAGAGATTGAAGATCAACTCAATGAAATAAAAAGAGAAGGCAATACAAGAGAAGAAAGAGTGAAAAGAAATGAACAAAGCCTCCAAGAAATATGGGATTATATGAAAAAACCTAATCTACGCTTGATCGGTGTACCTGAATATGACAGGGAGAATGAATCCAAGCTGGAAAACACACTCCAGGATATTATCCAGGAGAACTTCCCAAGCCTAGCAAGGCAGTCCAAATTTCAAATTCAAGAAATACAGGGAACTACACAAAGATATTCCTCAAGAAGAGCAACCCCAAGGCACATAATCGTCAGATTCACCAGGGTTGAAATGAAGGAAAAAATGCTAAGGGCAGCCAGAGAGAAAGGTCAGGTCACCCACAGAGGAAAGCCAATCAGACTCACAGCAGATCTCTTGGCAGAAACTCTACAAGCCAGAAGAGAGTGGGAGCCAATATTCAACATCCTTAAAGAAAAGAACTTTCAACCCAGAATCTCATATCCAGCCAAACTAAGCTTCATAAGTGAAAGAGAAATAAAATCCTTCATGAACAAGCAATTATTGAGAGATTTTGTCATCACCAGACCTGCCCTACAAGAGCTCCTGAAAGAAACACTAAGCATGGAAAGGAACAAGTACCAGTCACTGCAAAAGCAAACCAGTTGGCAAAGACCAAAAATGCAATGAAGAAAATGAGTCAACTAATGAGAAAGAAAACCAGCCGGTAATAAAATGGCACGATCAAATTCACACATAACAGTATTAACACTGAATGCAAATGGCCTAAACGCCCCAATCAAAAGACACAGACTGGCAAACTGGATAAAAAGTCAGAACCCATCGGTGTGCTGTATTCAAGAAACCCATTTCATATACAAAGATACACATAGACTCAAAATAAAATGATGGAAGAAGATATACCAAGCAAATGGAGAACAAAAAAAGCAGGGGTTACAATCCTAGTCTCTTGATAAAATGGACTTCAAACCAACAAAGATCAAAGGAGACAAAGAAGGACATTACATAATGGTAAAAGGATCAATCCAACAGGAAGAGCTAACTATCCTAAATATATACACCCCCAAAACAGGGGCACCCAGATACATAAAGCAAGTTCTTAATGACCTAAAACGAGATTTAGACTCCCACACAATAATAGTGGGAGACTTCAGTACTCCACTGTCAATATTAGACAGATCAATGAGACAGAAAATTAACAAGGATATCCAGGACTTGAATGCAGAGCTGGACCAAGCAGATCTAATAGACATATACAGAATGCTCCATCCCAAATCCACAGAATATACATTTTCTCAGCACCACATTGCACTTACTCTAAAATTGACCACATCATTGGAAACAAATCACTCCTCAGCAAGTGCAAAAGAACAGAAATCATAACAAACAGTCTATCAGACCACAGCACAATCAGACTAGAACTCAGGATCAAGAAACACACTCAAACCCGCACAACCACTTGGAAACTGAACAACTTGCTTCTGAATGTTGACTGGATAAACAATGAAATGAAGGCAGAAATAAAGATGTTATATACCCAAAGAACTATAAATCATTTTACTATAAAGGCACATGCACACATATGTTCATTGCAGCCCTGTGTACAATAGCAAAGACCTGGAACCAACCCAAATGCCCATCAATGATAGACTGGACAAAGAAAATGTGGTGCATATACACCATGGAATACTACACAGCCATAAAAAAAGATGAGTTTGTGTCCTTTGTAGGGACTTGGATGAATCTGGAAACCATCACTCTCAGCAAACTGACCCAAGAACAAAAAGCCAAGCACCGTATGTTCTCACTCATAGGTGGGTGTTGAACAACGAGAACACGTGGACTCAGGGAGAGGAGCATCACACACAGGGGACAGTTAGGGGGGTAGGAGAGAGACAACTGGGGGTGGGGGGGGAGGGAGGGGGGGAGGGATAACATGGGGAGAAATGCCAGATATAGTATGCACCAAAAGTGAAATAAATTAAAAAATAAATAAATAAAAATAAATAAAAGCTGGATTTCTGGCCACTTTCAGTCACCTCTACCATGACTTCTAAGATAATAGATTATTTTTGCCTGTTTTGAATCTCATATTCATGGAATCACAGGGTATCTGCTCTTTGGTTTCCAGTTTCTCTTGGTCAACAATATATTCATGACATTCATCTACAGTTCGTGTAAACACAGAATTTTTTCAATTTGTTTTATAATATTGTTATGCCTAGGATACAGTTTATTTATGTATTTTATTGTTGACTGGCAGTCGTGTGCATGTTTCTTTGTAAAGATGTGTATACATTTCTACTGTGCATGTATCTAGAGGTAGGATGACTAGGTTGAAGGGAGAGAGAGAGAGTGTGTGTGTGTGTGTTTTTGAGATGGAGTCTCATTCACTCTGTCGCCCAGGCTGGAGTACAGTGGCACAATCTCAGCTCACTGCAACATCCATCTCCCAGAAGCAAGCAATTCTCCTGCCTCAATCTCTCAAGTAGCTGGCATTACAAGCATGTTCCACCATTCCAGGCTGATTTTTTGTATTTTTAGTAGAGACAGCGTTTTACCATATTGGCCAGATGGTCTTGCATTCCTGACCTCAAATGATCCACCTGCCTTGGCCTCCCAAAGTGCTGGGATTACAGGCATGAACCACCATGTCTGGCCCGACAATGCGTATATTAAGATTTAACAGATAATGCCAAATAGTTTCCCAAAGTAGTTTACCAATTTGCACGCTCACTAGTGGCGTATGAGAGCTCCACTTGCTCCATAACCTCCTTGAAAATTGACATTTTCTTTTGCTTTCAGTCTAGCCATTTGTCATGTACATACTGAAAATTCATTCGGTTTTTAGTATTATTCCAATATATCTATTATAACAATTTTCAAAGCAAAAAAACAATAAATAGTTTTATAATGACAACCTTATATGTTCCACATAAATATTATACATACCACATAAATATTATACCACTATACATTTTTAAATTACGTATCTATCAATCCTTCTAATCATCAAGTTTTGCTTTTAATTCATTTTAAAGATTAAGCTCCTTTTCATATCTCGATTGTCTATTTGGCCATTCTCATTTCTCAAATACCACATAAGACTTTTTTTCCATTTTTCTCTATTGCATCGTCTTCATCTGTCTTATTGTTGGTTTGCGGGCATTCTTTATATATTCTGAATATAAATCCTTTTTAAAATAACTGTACTGCAAATATAGTCTTCCAACCTGGATGCTGCCTTTTACCACTCTTAATGGTTTCTTTTAATGAATAAAAGCCTTTAATATTAATATAGTTCAATATGTAATATCATTTATTTTTGTTGTTGTTGTTCTTTTGGAAGTTCTATTTAGTAAATATCTACCTATTCAAAGCTCATGAAAATTTTTTAGCTTTATAATCACATCTTTCACATTTAGAGCTCTAGTTCATTTGGTATTGATTTTTGTGTATAAGGTATAAGAAGTCAAGATATGTATGTTTTTCAATATGGATATCCCACAGGCTGCAGAATCATTTATTGAAAAATATTTTTCTCATATTATTGCAATATTATCTTGTAAGTCAGGTCACCTAAAAAATGATGGGTCTGTTTTTAAATTTTCTAGTATTTCCTGTCAGTCAATTTGCCTATCCTTGCATCAATATTGCACTGCAGTATATACTATAGCATTATAATAAGCTTTGGTATTTTGTGGTGTTAATGCCTCAATTTTCTTCTTCTTTCAGATTTCCTTGGCTAGTCTTTGAATTTGCATAAAATTTTGGAAGTGACTGATATGGTTTACCTCTGAGTACTCACCCAAATCTCATCTTGAATTGTACTCCCATAATTCCTACATGTTGTGGGAGGAATCTGGTGGGAGATAATTGAATCATGAGGGTGGTTTCCCCCATACTGTTCTCATGGTAATGAATACGTCTCATGAGATCTGATGGTTTTATAAGGGGCTTCTGCTTTGGTTTCTCTCTCATTCTCTCTTGCCACAATCATGTAAGAAATGTCTTTCACCTTTTGCCATGATTGTGAGGCCTCCTGAGCCACATGGAACTGTGACTCCAATAAGCCTCTTTTTCTTCCCAGTCTCAGGTACGTCTTTATCAGCAGTGGGAAAATTGACTAATATAGTAAATTGGTACCAGTAGAGTGGGGGTATTGCTGAAAAGATACCTGAAAATGTGGAAGTGACTTTGGAACTGGGTAACAGGCATAGGCTGGAACAGTTTGGAGGGCTCAAAAGAAGACAGGAAAATGTGGGAAACTTTAGAACTTCCTAGAGACTTGTTGAATGGGTTTGTCCAAAATGCTGATAGCTATATGGACAATAAAGTCCAGGCTGAGGTAGTCTCATATGGAAATGAGGAACTTGTTGGGAACTACAACCAAGGTGACTCTTGTTACGTTTTAGCAAAGAGACTGGCAGCATTTGCTCTGTCCAAGAGATCTGTGAAACTTTTGAACATGAGAGAGATGATGTAGGGTATCTGGTGAAAGAAATTTCTAAGCAGTGAAGTATTCAAGATGTGACTTGGGTGCTATTAAAGGCATTCAGTTTTATAAAGGAAGCAGAGCATGAAAGTTCAAAACATTTGTAGCCTGACAATGTGATAGAAAAGAAAATCCTATTTTCTGAGGAGAAATCCATGCCAGCTGTAGAAATCTGCATAAGAAACAAGGAGCCAAATGTTAATCCCCAAGACATTAGGGAAAATGTTTCCAGAGCATGTCAGAGGTCTTTACCGCAGCCTCTCCCATCAGAGGCCCAGAGGCCTCAGAGGATAAAGCCAGGCCCAGGGTCCCTGTGCTGCATGAAGCCTAGAGACTTGATGCCCTGCGTCCCAGTCACCATGCAAGGCTGAAAGGAGCCAACATAGCACTCAGGCTGTGGCTTCAGAGGATGCAAGATCCAAGCCTTGGAAGCTTACACATGGTTTTGAGCCTGCCAGTACACAGAAGTCAAGAATTCGGGTTTGGCCAGCAACCCTGAGAAGACCGACAGACCCTCTGAAGGAAACCGACTGCTCCTGCAGGACCCAGGTGGCATCCCAAAACTGTGAGTGCCCCAACTGTGGAATTGGGAAACGGAGACCCTCCTCTCTCAAACACACACCCATAATGGAGAAGCTGAAGGTCTTTTTGCAGAAGTTTCTGACTTTATCTGGCGCTGAGTCAATCTGGAGGACCGAGGGAAATCCAGTGGTAGAGGAAGCAGCAGAAAGGCCCTGGGAGCTCGCTGGGTCCCCAAGCAGGCCACTCCTACCTGGCACCACAGGGATCTGACAGGAGAGGAGGAGGGGGTAAAACTCCACAGGGAGAAGCAAATCTCCAGCAGAAGTTTCTAGCAATTTGAACAGGGTGAGAAGTTTCCTGGCCAGAATTCAGGGGAGGGCAGAAATCCAGTGTGCAGACTCCACAGGCAGAGAAAGATCCAAACCCTTTTCTTTCACAGCTGGGAGGTGGGTAGCCTGCGGCAGGTTTTCAAGCCCATATCACTCTTCACTCAGAAACAGACTGGGAGCTCTTGTGGTGGCACAGTGGGAGTGAGACCAGGGCCCTTTGGTTTGCCTGGGAGCTGGATGAGGCTTCTGACAGCTAGCTTTCCCCCCACTTCCCTGACAACCTGCATGACTCAGCAGAGGCAGCCATAATCCTCCTAGGTACACAACTCCAGGACCTGGGGATCTTACCCCCATTCCCCCACAGCTGCCATAGCAAGACCTGTCCAAGGAGAGTCTGAGCTCAATACACCTAGCCCTGACCCCGCCTGATGGTACTTCCCTACCCACCCTGGTAGCCGAAGACAGAGGGCATATAATCTTGGGAGTTCTAGGGCACTGCCCACCATCAATTCCTCCCCCATACCACCACAGCTGGTGCTCTCTGGAACGTGCCTCCTCCTGGCAAGAGGCCAACCAGCACAAAAATAGAGCATTAAATGACCAAAGCTAAGAACCCTCATGGTGTCCACTGCACACTCTGGCCACCTCCACCAGAACAGACACTGGTATCCACGGCTGAGAGACCCATTGATGGCTCACATCACAGGACTCTGTGCAGACAACCCCACTACCAGCCTGGAACCAGGTAGACTCACTGGGTGGCTAGACCCAGAAGAAAGACAACAATCACTGCAGTTTGGGTCACAGGAAGCCAGATCCAAAGAAAAGGGGGAGAGTATTATATCAAGGGAACACCCAGTGGGACAAAAGAATCTCAACAACAGCCTTCAGCCATAGACCCTCTCTCTGACAGAGCTTAACCAAATGAGAAGAAACCAGAAAACCAACCCTGGTAATATGAAAAAGCAAGGCTCTTCAACACCCCCCAAAATCACACTGGTTCACCAGCAAGGGATCCAAACCGAGAAGAAATCCCTGCTTTCCTAAAAAAGAATTCAGGAGGTTACTCATTAAGCTAATCGGGGAGGGACCAGAGAAAGGCTAAGCCCAAAGCAAGGAAATAAAAAACATGATACAAGAAGTTAAGGGAGGAATATTCAAGGAAACAGATAGCTTAGAGGTAATCTCCTTAACTATTTCTTAAGTCCCTTTTAACATGCAGCTGTGTCTCTCCCCCTCAATGGTAGAATAGTGAATCATGAGTCATCATTTTACACTATTCCTGCAAACTGTTGCCTGTAACTATTTTGCGCACTGCAAATCACCTTAATTTTAGTACAAAATAGCTCTCTTTCATCCAAAATACTAACTTTTTTCTTATGGAAACACTGAAATTAAACAAATTAAAAATCAGCAGCATTAACAGTAGAGCATTCTAACATTACATACCCCCTAATGTGATGCAATATGAGTCTACAGCATCACTTCTGAAGAATGTTTAACCTAAATTGGACCAAGCCTAAGAGATAAAGAAAAATGCTAAGTAAAATGCTATGACCCAATCAAACAACAAGAAACATCTAGAATGTGGGGATATTCTACAAAATAGCTGGCTTAGTCGCTCAAAAACTATGATGCGAGGAAAAAAAAGAGGGTGGAGCCTTTTACAGATTAAAAGTGACTAGAAACACAGAATGGAATGCATGACCTTGATGAATCTTGGTTTGAAAAATAACAGATATAAAAGATACTTTGGGGACAATTGAGGAAATTTGAGTTCATTAGATGATATTAGAGAATTACTGTTAATGATCCTAGAAGTGACTAACAAGAAAGTTCTTTTTATTTTTTAAATTCATATATGTCTTTACACATAACTGGAAGTGCTATTACAGTGCCTAAGTTATTTACAACTGTGCAGTAAAGTATTGTGAAATAAATTATCTAGAAGGCAGCAGAAAAATAAAAAAAGAAAAAACGAACAAAAATTCAGGAAACTCTGGACACACTTTTACAAATGCAAAACGCTCTGGAAAGTGTAGAGCAATAGAACTGAACAAATAGAAGAAAGAAATTCAAAGCCCATAGACGAAGATCATCAAACTAACCCAATTCAACAAAGTAAAAAGAATAAGAAAATATGAACAAAGCATCTAAGAAGTCTGGGATTATGTTAAATGGCCAAACCTAAGAATAATCAATGTTGCTGAAGAAGAAGAGAATTCTAAAAGGTTGGAAAATATATTTAGGGGGAATAATCGATGAAAACTTCCCCAGCCTTGCTAGAGACCTAGACATCCAAATACAAGAAGCACAAAGAACACTCAGGAAATTCATTGCAAAAATATCTTCACCTAGGCACACTGTCATCAGGTTATCCAAAGTTAAGATGAAGGAAAGAATCTTAAGAGCTGTGAGACAGAATCACCAGATATAACTTATAAAGGAAAACCAGTCAGATTAGTAACAGATTTCTCAGCAGAAACCCTACAATCTAGAAGGGATTGGGACCCTATCTTCAACCTCCTCAAACAACAATTATCAGCCAAGAATTTTGTATCCATAAAAATTAAGCATCCTATGTGAAGGAAAGATACAATCTTTTTCAAACAAACAAATGCTGAAAGAATTTGCCAATACCAAGCCACCACTACAAGAACCAGTAAAAGGAGCTCTAAATCTTGAAACAAATCCTGACAATACATCAAAAACAGAACTCCTTTAAAGCATAAATCACACAGGACCTATAAAACAAAAATACAAGTTAAAAAGCAAAACAAAAAAACAAAAATCAAACAAACAAAAACAAAGTACACAGGCAACAAAGAACACAATGAATGCAATGGTTCCTCTCATTTCAGTATTAACACTGAATGGCCTAAATGCTCCATATATAAGATACAGAATGGATAAGAACTCACCAACCAATTATCGGATGCCTTCAGGAGACTCACCTAGCACATAAAGGCTCACACAAACTTAAAGTATAAAGGGGAGAAAAAGGCATTACATGCAAATGGACACCAGAAGCCAGCAGGGGTAGCTATTTTTATATCCAACAAAACAAACTTGAAAGAAACAGCAGTTAAAAGAGACAAACGGACATTATACAATGGTAAAATGCCTTGTCTAACAGGAAAATATCACAATCCTAAACAATATGCACCTAACACTGGAGCTCCCCAAATTTATAAAATAATTACTAATAGATCTAAGAGATGAGATAGACAGCAACACAGTAATAGTGAGGGACTTCAATACTCTGCTGATAGCACTGGACAGGTCATCAAGACAGAAAGTCAACAAAGAAACAGTGAATTTCAACTATACCTTGGAACAAATGGACTTAACAGATACATACAGAACATTTCATCCAACAACCACAGAATACACATTCTATTCAACAGCACGTGGAACTTCTCCAAGATAGACAACTTGATAGGCCATAAAACAAGCCTCAATAAATTTAAGACAACTGAAATTACATCAAGCACTCTCTCAAACCACAGAGGAGTAAAATTGGAAATCAACTCTAAGAACCTTCAAAACCATGCAAACACATGGAAATTAAATAACCTGCTCCTGATTGATCACTGGGTCAAAAAATAAATCCAAATGGAAATTTAAAAATTCTTCAAACTGAACAACAATAGTGATACAACCTATCAAAACCTCTTGGATACAGCAAAGGTGGTGCTAGGAGGAAAGTTCATAGCCCTAAATACCTACATCAAAAAGACTGAAAGAACACAAACTGATACTCTAAGGTCAGGCCTCTAGGAACTAGAAA
Organism: Ateles fusciceps; assembly: GCA_036589455.1. Classification (NCBI taxonomy): domain Eukaryota; kingdom Metazoa; phylum Chordata; class Mammalia; order Primates; family Atelidae; genus Ateles; species Ateles fusciceps. Next base: position 1,761,243 of record JAZHEH010001419.1, on the reverse strand, counting down.
AACAAGAACAAAACAAACCCAAATCCAGCAGAAAAAGGGAAATAACCAAGATCAGAGCAGAACTAAATAAAATTCAAACAAAAAAATTACAAATGATAAATGAAACAAAAAGCTGGTTCTTTATAAAGATAAATAAAATTGATAGAGCACTGGCAAGATTAACCAAGAATAGAGAGAAAATCCAAATAACCTCTCTAAGAAAGGAAACAGGAGATACTACAACTGACACCACAGAAATATAAAAGATCACTCAAGGCTACTATGAACACCATACGCACATAAACTAGAAAACCTATAAGAGATGGATAAATTCCTGGAAAAATATAACCTTCCTAGCTTAAATCAAGAAGAATGAGATACCCTGAACAGACCAATAACAAGCTGCAAGATTGAAATGATAATTTAAAAAGTAACACCAAAAAAAGTCCAGGACCAGAGGGATTCACAGCAGAATTCTATCAGCCACTCAAAGAATTGATGCCAATCCTTTTGACACTATTTCACAAGACAGAGAAAAAGGAACCCTCCCTAATCTATTCTATGAAGCCAGCATCACCCTAATACCCAAACCAAGAAGGGACATAACCAAAAAAGAAAACTATAGACCAATATCCTTGATGAACATAGATGCTAAAATCCTTAACAAAATACAAACAAACCGAATCCAACAACATATCAAAAAGATAGTCCACCATGATCATGTGAGTTTCATAACAGGGATGCAGGGATGGTTTAACATATGCAAGTCAATAAATGTGATACACCACATAAACAGAATTAAAAACAAAAATCGCTTGATCACTTCAATAGATGCAGAAAACCCATTAGATAAAACCAGCATCGATTTATGATTAAAACTTGTAAAACTGTTCTTGTAGTAGTGAATAAGCCTCAGGTGATCTGATAGTTTTATAAAGCGTTTCTGCTTTGGCTTCCCTCACATTGTCTCTTGTCACCGCCATGTAAGAAGTGGCTTTCATCTTCCACCATGATTGTGAGGCCTCCCCCAACCAACTGGAACTGTGAGTCCAATAGACTTCTTTTTCTTTGGACTTTTGAGTTCATGCTGAAGAGTCAAGACCTTGGGGACTTTGGGGAAGGAATGATTGGTTTTGAAGTGTGAGGACACAAAATTTGATAGGGGCTAGGGGCAGAATAATATGGTTTGGCTCTTTGTGGCAACCAAATCTCATCTTGAATTGTACTCCCATAATTCCCACATGTGGGAGGGACCTGGTGGGAGATAACTGAATCATGGGGTCAGTTTCCCCCACACTGTTCTTGTAGCAGCTAATAAGCCTCAGGCAATCTGATAGTTTTATAAAGAATTTCTGCTTTGGCTTCCCTCATATTCTCTCTTGCCACTGTCATGCAAGTAGTGCCTTTCACCTTCCACCATGATTGTGAGGCCTCCCCAACCAAGTGGAACTATAAGTCCGATAAATCTCTTTTTCTTCCCAGTCTTGGGTATGTCTTTATCAGCAGTGTGAAAACAGACTAATACAGTGAGTTATCAATTTCTGCATACATAAAAACTAGAATAACCAAATGGAAAATAACAAGCATTGGTGAGGACAGGGAGGAACTGGAACCCTCACACATTGCTGGCAAAAAAATAAAAATGCTTCAGCCACTATGGAAAACAGTTTGGTGCTTTCATGTAAAGCTAAACATATAATTGCAATATGACCCAGTAATTCCTCTCCTAAGTATGTATCTGAAATAATGAAAGCAGGAACTCACACAAATAATGTACACACACGTTCACAGCAATATAATTAACAGTAAACAAAATGTGCAAAAGTCCAAATGTTCATTAATATATGAATGGATAAACAAACTGATATATACATACGATGTAATATTATTCAACAATAAAAAGGAAGTACTGACACATGCTACAATGCGAATGAATGCAAAACCATGTTAAGTAAAAGACACTGGACACAAAAAGGTCATGTAATATTTAATTCCATTTATATAAAATACACAGAATATGTGAATTCAGAGATATTAAAAAAAAAAAAAACAGACTGTCTTTGCCAGTGCCTGAGGTGGGGGGAGGAAGAACAGATTAATGGGTATGGTGATGAAATATTTTCAATCCAGATAGAGGCAGTGGTTGTACAATATTGTGAATGTACTAAACGAAACTGAATTGTTCACTTTAAAATGGTCAATTTTGTAATATGTTACTTTCAACTCAACTTTTTTAAAAAGGGGGAAAATATTAGCTGAGGTGTTTCATTGGATTACATTCATTAAATTTACAGGGTACTGAGAAATTTGACTTGTATTTCATACTGATTCTTCCAATACATGAACAGGTATATCTTTCAATTTCTATACGTCTTTATTTTCTTCAAAGGTTATTTGTAGTTTTCCCTGCAATGTTCTCGCACACCTTTTCTTAAATTTTTGATATTTTATACTATTTGTTTATTTTTAATTAACTTTATTTTGTTTTGAATTGACACCTAATTATACATATTTTTGGGGTACAGTGTAATGTTCTGATACATCTATATATTGTGTAATAATCAAATAAGGCTATTTAGCAAATCCATTACTTCAACATTTATTACTTCTTTTGGGTGAGAACATTCAAAATTCTCTCTTATAGCTATTTTGTTTTTGCTTTTTAATTTTTTATTATAATAGCTTTAGGAGTACAAGTGGTTATTGGTTACATGGATGAACTGTGTAGTGGCGAAGTTTGGGCTTTTAATGTAGAGGTCACCCAAATAGTGTACACTATACCCAATAGGTAATTTTTCATCTTCACTGCTCCCACCCATCCTCCCCCACTTCTGATGATATCATCTTATACCTGGAAAACCCTAAAGACTCCTCCAAAACAATCTTGTATTTGATAAATGAATTTAGTAAAGTCTCAGGTTACAAAATAGAGTACATAAATTGTACTATGCACCAACAACAACCAAGCTGAGAATCAAATCAGGAACTCAATCCCTTTTATAATAGCTACAAAATAAAACAAAATACCTAGGAATATACTTAACAAAGGAGGTGAAAGATCTCTACAAGGAGAACTACAAAATGCTAATGAAGGAAATCATATATGACACAAACAAATGGAGAAACATTCCATGCTCATGGATGGGAAGCATTAATATCATGAAAATAACCATACTGTCCAAAGCCATTCTAGTTATTTTGAAATATACAATATTATTGTGACCATAGTCACTCCACTGTGTAATAGGACACCAGAACTTTTTCCTCCTGACTGTAACTTTGTCCACATGGACCAATCACCTCCCCCTCTACCTTTCTTATCCCCCAGTAACTGTTATTATACTCACTAAGCCTGTGAGATCAAATTCTCTAGACTCTACACATGACTGAATTTGTACAGTAATCATCTCTATTTTTTGATATTGTTGAAAATGATACATTTTACATTTTTTTGTTTATAATATACAGAAATAAGACTAAATTTATATCTTAACCTTGTATCCAGCATTATGTTCATAAGTTTTTATCCAAATTACATTTATAAACAAAGGCAAAATGCTGGAGATGGGCCTTTAATGAAATAAAGAAATACAGTAACATTCATAGTTTCTCTCTGAAGTGTTTTATCTGCTTTTCAGATTTTCAGTGAAATAATGAAAACATAATCCTGCAAAGTCTTAAACCTGATAACAGATAATATGTAAACTAAATTAGGCAGAATGTGAACACCACATTAAGTGTTCTGTATACTTCTGAAATATATTTTTCTTTAGTAATTTTAATAATCAATTTATAAAGTTTTCACTTAAGTGATATTTATTGATGCAAACTTAGTGCTAACAATTAATGTTAAATATCAAGGATAAACTAGTAAAAATGTAGACAATAGTTGTGAATATTCACTTTATATGTTTTTCACCATACAAATTTTATTCCTTCTCTCTGGTAAAGGATTACAATTGGAGGCTTAGAGGTTCCAAATCTTAAAGAGCTATTCAAAACCATCATATAAATACTATTTTGTAAGAAAGAAGCCATTGTTGGAATGATATAAATTGTATATCTAGATAGGCATATCATAGCTGGGGGCTATGTGATAATATTTAATGACATTAGCTCATAATAGTGTCTGTTGTCAAATGTACAATATTACATTAGAATATTCAGCCTAAGAGTCTAAAGCCAGACTATTAAGTTCCTTGTACTCGGGTTGAACAATTCTATTTGTATTGAGTTAAACTTTCCAAATTGTTAGGTTGCTTACTATTCTCTAATAAATTTACACTGAAATTAGGATAATAATGACATGCCTTAGCATCACTTAAAAGGGATTTTTATCTGTTTTTCCTTAATACCTTTCTTCCTCTCTCACACTCTCTCTCTCTCTCTCTCTCTCTCTGCTTTCCAGGCATATAGGCCTCCATTTATGTCTTTTAATGTGCCTTGCTAATTCTGTTCCCACTAGGACTTATGGTCATCCCAACAATTAGTATAATGCTTATCAACAGAAAGAATAAACAGTAACTATAACATGTTGGCTGTACATATTTATTTAGTATAAATACCATATAATATTTATAATGAATATGGGAATTTCTTAGAGTATTTTTACTGGTAACCATAAAGAAACCCCTTCTAATGTGCACCAGAAAGCATCACATTTAAGGTGAGCATACAATGCTTAATTAATAACATTATTAAATCAAACTCTCTAAATCAACAATCCAAATTTAATTTTATCTTTCCAAATGTGGCCTGTAGGATGCATAAACATTCAAAGGAAAAACTTATATATACTATATACACACACAAATCCTAATTCCGTGCTTTTAATTGAAAGACTTCTTTAATCTCATTGAAATATTTTTGTAAACGTTGTTAATTATGAGGAAGAAGACGACTAAGTTAAGGATTATATTTATTAGCACAACAGGTTTTGCTTTGCTAAAATAAAATCATTTTAAGAATTTGTTTTGCTAACTATGGTACATTAATTCAAAATACTAATTGCATGGAATATAGATTACAAAAGCCTATTTAACATTTAACACCGACCCATACTTTTTGAAAGCTTCACTGGTTAGTAAAAATTCTCTAAAATTTGCAGTCCATCAATCAATCATTAAAAATCCATATGTTCTATTTTTTATTCTCATCTTAATAACACGGTGCAGGATTAATAACCATCTGGGGTTAATAATTCCCAGATGTGATTCAGATCATCAACTGTTCTAAACTGGTCATTAATTCTTTGAAATTATATTATTAAGTCTTGATAGGTATTATTTAAATGGCTGATAGGCTATTTTGCAGTTCATTTATTTTGTAGGTAAATATCTTGCCATTCCACCTTTAAACTTCTATTTTAGTGAGAGAATAAATAATGAGAAAATGGATTGTCTAAAACACAAAAATGCGAGCAAATGTATAAACTTTCTACTGGTACTTAAGAATAACAATGAATAAGAACACAGTTCAATTTTCACAACCATTTAGTTTTTTTTCCCACACTGATTCTGCTCAAAGTTGGTATCAAAGTATTCCAGCTCCAATTAGAGTTGCAAAATACAGCTTTTAACAAATATCTTATATAAAATAATCTGTTCCATGTATAGCTACTTAGCTATCCAGCCACCTTTTATTGAGCATCCCTCATACAGCACTCACTATGCCATCTACCTGACCCATAGATACAACACCCAGTCAATTACTCTAAGAGTTCACAATCTGGAAAAGGCAGACATTTAAATATTGTGAGATAAATGCTATGATATCCACTGAGTTTCAGGTGATCCCAGAAAAGAATTTGTCTAATTCAGCCTTTGGCAATATAAGTCATCAAGAAGAGACAAAAAATTTCTGTCTTAAGAGACCAATAGGAAAAAGTTAGAGAGAGAAAGTGGGGCTTGGAACGAAGAGAGACAAAAGGGAACATTCCAGATAGGTAACAGCATGGTCCTATATCCAGAGACAAGAGGAAGCAAGTCGCATGGAAGAAACTACCAAAAAGGTGCTTTTGGAAAAAGCTGGAAGGTGAAGGTGGCTGAAGGTCAGGGAATGTTAAAGATGAAGATCAGAAGAGGCAGTGTTGGCCACAAGTTAAACGGCAGGGAAGGAGAGGAGGAGTTTAGTAGAGCAGGGATATGAACATAAATAGATCTTCGGTTTAGAAAATCAGTTCTGGCAACATGATGAGAGGTGGATTGGAAAGGCTGAAGGAAGGGGCTGGAGAAAGACCCAAAGCACATAAACAATCTAGGATGCAACTATGGTAATTTAGAGAGGAAATGATGAACAGTCAAACTGATGATTGAGTGACAGATGAAGCTGATAATACAGGCTGATTTTAAAGAGCTTTTGGACGTTGAATCAATAGGATTTGGTAGTTGCCTGTAGAAGATAAGAGTAAATTTATCACTTAAAATAGAAAATAAATTTATACAAATGTCTAGGCCAGGCGTGAGGGCGCTTGGAGGATCACTTGAGCCCAGGAGTTTGAGACCAGTATGCACAACATAACAAGGCGCCCCCACATTTACCAAAAAAATTGAAAATATGGTCTATTATGTTATATATGGTTAAGTATTTTATTAATAATATCTTAGGGTTTCCTAAAATAATTAAGTATTTGTATATGCTTGCTCTGGATTTAGATACAGATTATTTTATTTATAAATAAAATAGTTTATAAATATTTTAATGACTCCAAGTAAAACAATTAGAAATTGCTGATAAAAATCAGAATCTTAGTTTTTATTTTACAATATAGGAATTTATTTTAAAAGAAATAACCAGAAATTTCTCCCGGAAGTAAAGACTGAAGTTAATGCTTTGTAAGTAACAACGCAAAAAATAAAGAGAATTAATAAAAGACTGTATTACGTAAGTCATGAAGATTTGGCTTAATGAAGCCCATACTTTTTAAAAATGTGTGTGTGTGTGTGTGTGTGTGTGTGTGTGTATTATATATCTACATATTTTTACAGAAAGACATCATCATGGCTATACATTAAAGAACAGTGGGGATACCGAAAAATGAATTCCATACATACTTATTTTTTAGCTGCCCAGAGAATATAAGGGTGATTACATATTCATGAACATCAATAAATACTTCACATCTGATTTACTAAATCATTGTTACCTGCTTTTCGGTTACTTTTCTTCCTCACCATAGAATTAATTTCATCATTCTCCAAAACATGTTCTTTCAACTAGTAAAAAATAAGGCAGCAATCCATTTTCTTTTGCAGAGGTTGCTATACAGGAAGGAATATTCTGAGATAGTGGAGAAAGAAGTGACACAAATCATAGTTGCTCAAGTATTAAATATTTAAAAATTTATGGACTCTATAATATATAAACTACACATATTCCTTCACCTATTTCTCTGCACTACCTGATGCAGGGGAGGTTATTTACCCATGCATGAGCTGATAAAAGAAAGCCAACAGCTCTGGATGATTCATGTGCCTGAATTCTCCTCAAGGAAATTCTACCTTCCATGGTCTTTCATGTTTTCTGTTCCGTCTCAAAATGGTGCTGGTGTTTCACTGTTTTTATTATTATTAGTGCAATCTACACAATCTGGCAGCCCAAATAAAAGGAATTTAAGAAAAACTAAGAATTAGATCTGAAGATTCAGCAGAAACTTGGTTGCTTTTAGAGGTGTCAACTACTCTAATCTTTCCTTTCCTTATGGCTTTTTCTTTGTATCTTCTATGTTCTCCTGTAACTACTGAATGGCCTCCCTTTAGTTATTGGATTTTTTCCTGCTCTCATAAAACTGTTATTTGCACATGACTTCAGTTCATCACAGTTTCCCTGCTCTAACCCTTCTGCATGTATCTTTCAACGTATCTTTGTGGCAGATGTTTCTGGCTATTTCTCCTGAACCCTTAACATAGAAATCCTAAATTCCTAAAAGAGGAGTCTGATTGGTTTGGTCATTTATGGAAATCCCCCACAAAAAGTGACAGGAGGTGGTCAGTCAATGAACTAGTTGTCTTCAGATTATGTGTTCATTTTTGTCTCAATAACATACGGGTGAGGAAGTAGGGCACTGTGTCACTAACTGTATCTGGTATCCCTCAGCAAGCCCCTTGGCTGGACAATTTACTTTAGAAGACATTTTGAGAATGACAAGCACTCTATCATTTCAAATGTGCTTATTTCTATAAGTTTTTTTGGACTGGACTACTCCATATTTTACACTTAATTAGCCTACAGTCAATAACAGACATGTAAAAGACATAATTATTGAGGTGCAAATAAATGAAAACAATCTCTCCAAAAGAGACACACTAAAGGAATATTTCTTTAATTCCTTTCTAAGATAATAAAATATAGAAACAATCTAAAACATGTACCAAATATTCTTAGGGTTTTAACTAAACATCTGTGAATAATTAAGCACCCTTAGTTTAATTATTAATTAAGCCTCAAAGATAAATTCATCTTTACAGTGCTTTCAATAACTATGTATCCTTTTAAACAAAATCTAACATCACTGTACCTAGATTAAGTCTGCAGCTGATCAGCCTTAGAGGGTTCTTTTACACCCTACATTGCAGTCATCACAGTGTTGAAAATAACTTCGTGATTATAGGTACACTGTAATGGCTAAAGTCTTGGCTTTGGGATTGACATGACCCCAGTTTTAATACCACTACCTTTGATCATCACAACCTTGGGTAGGTTTTGAAATTTTTCTCATGTCCAGTTTTTTCATATATAACGTGGTAATAAAAATATTTACTTCATATAAATATTACTGAGATCCAAAAAGTATGTAAAATGCTGAAATACTGAATTGCAGTTCTTTTATAGGCTCATGACACATTAATAATCTGAATATTATGGGGCAGAAATTTACACGGTTATTCCTATGAAGTCAAGACATACAGAATTAAAGGCATAAAATCTTGATTTATTGTTTAGATTGAATGAAGCTGAAAATAAAGCCAACTGCTACTGACAGTGATCGATATGAAGAGAAAGTGAAAATTTCAGGACTGTTCATTGTAAGAAAATAGAAGGCTAAGTAAAATTAAGTAGAATCATAGTTTGTAAAACTGCTTAAGCAAATGTTGTAGCCCATTATATAATGTTTGTGACAGTTGAAAATGTATTATTTTGCCTGGTACAGCATATAAGTAGTTTAGAAGTAGTCTCTCCATTATAACAAGTAAAAAGCTGAACAAACTGAAAAATGAACAACTCCACTTAGATCAGCAGGTGAAGCACTGCCCTAGAATTGGAGACATGGGACATGGATGGATGGATACAGATTTTATATATATATATATATATTTGACACAGAGTCTTACTCTGTCTTGCAGGCTGGAGTACAAGGGTACAATCTCGGCTCACTGCAACCTCCACCTTTCAGATTCAAGCAATTCTCTTGCCTCAGTCTCCTGGGTAGCTGGGATTACAGGTGCCTGCCACCATGTCCAGCTAATTTTTGTATTTTGAGTAAAGACGGGGTTTCAGAACCACATTGGCCAGGCGGTCTCGAACTCTTGACCTCAGGTGATCTGCCTGGCTCGGCCTGAGAATCACAATTTAAGGAAGCAGAAACCCAACAGTTTATGTGTAATGAGAGTATCAGATGGAAAAGTAAAAGAGAAAGGAAGAGAATAATATTTAAAGCAATAATGACAAAGAAGTTCCTCCAAATTACTGCCAGACTCCAAACCACAGATTTGGGAAGCTCAAAGAACACTAATCAAGATTAATGCCAGAAAAACTGTATCAACATATACTTTATTCAAACTTCAAAAAATATTCTCACATCAAAAAAGAAATAGAAACCAAATATAAAGAAACAACTTTGAAAGAAGCGAGAAGACTAAAATACCTGAAGTATGGAGGAGCAAGGATAAGAATTACATACACTTCCTTCTCAGAAACCATGCAAGCAATAAGAGTAGAGTGAAATACTTAAAGCATTTAGAGATTTGTTAAAGCGCACCAACCTGGAATTCTGTACCTTGTAAAATTTTCTCTCAAAAGTGAAGAAGATAAAAAGACTTTCTCAAACAAAATTCAGAGAATGTATTGCCAGCAGACCCACCTTGCAAGAACAAGAAATGTTAAACGACATTTTTCGGAGAGAAGAAAAACAAAGTAGGTCAGAAGCTTAACTCTACATAAAGAAAGGAAGAGCAGAGGAGACAGCAATTTTGGAAGCTACCCTCCGTAAAGACAGGAGGCTTCTATCCTACAATGCCATGTGTTCCTTTCTGTTGTTCCAGGAGCCACAGGGAGATCTCCAGGCAATCATGAGCTCCCCAGTGCTGACATATGCTTCAATAGGGACAAGGCCCTGAAAGGAATGGTCTGAAGAAACAAAGGCTGGTTTGCAGATTTTGTTCCTCCAACTGCAAATGAATATAAGAGAAAGTCTGAGTACTTAACATGACCATCTTCAAACAGGCTCAGTTATCACATGAGATTTTGTGTAGGAGGCTGTTCATTTACAGGCTGCTCTTTAAAATATTTGAGTTATCAAACCAAAGAAAAAAATGTAAGAACTATGTCTCAGGTATCTATCTCTTCCATGAAGAGTATTCAGGTTTACTTTTCTTTTCTAGAGAAATGCTTTCAAGGAACATATTATATGGAATATGCTGGCCTTCAAATTCTACCTTCTGGTTAATTCAATTCAGCATCTTTTGAGGGCCGTTATCACACTGGAATCTCACAACTCGGGTCAATGAGTACTTCTATTATTACTGTCCAAACTTGCTTTGGCAACTCTTGGTTATGAAGCTAACTTACTTAAATATAACATATGTTTTATACTATTCACCATTAAGATCATAACTACTATCAGACCCTAAGAGGGTTCACATATTTTTGTAACGACTATGTCCACCACCACCTCCAGTACGTAGAATAGCACTTTTTTCCACAATGTGTGGTGAAAGATTAAATGAGTGTAGATGTGTAATTTTATATTTAAATGAAAAAAGGACTCATTCTATATTTTCATCTTATTAAATAAACAAAGGCACTTTTAAATATAATTGCATGTGGTTCAGAAAAAAAATATTTGATACATGATAAAATGTGATTCTGGAAAAAGCAAAGAAACAGTCCATATAGAAGTCTGTATTTTTCACTTCTTTAAGATATTTAGCATTCTTGCTGTACTCCTAACAATAACAATAATATTTATATAATGTTTATTATGAACCAGACATTGTTTTAACTTCTTTACATATATTACAAAATTTCATCCTTCTAATAATCTAATGATACGAGTACTATTATCAAGCCCTTTCCCTTATGTGGATGGTAATACCTCACAGCTATAAAATGTCTTATAAACATGGATATTAAAGAAATGCACATTTATAGAATTAATTAACAAAATCTAATGCATTTCTTTGAAATATAGAACAATATAATTGAAATTAACATGATGGATGTTTAGAGCATTGCCATATATGTTGTGAAGTTTCTAAGAATAAAAATTAAATATCAGCTTGAAAGCAATAACTAAAACAAACCATATTCACCAACAGAAATGATCACCAAAATTTACATTTTTGGAATTTGAATATGTACATGGTAGTTTTGGATAATTTCAATGTATTGTAGGATGAATCAAAATGTAATGCTGAAATCTTGTACTATGATGAATTATTTCTTACTATATGAAATATATAAATTACATTATAAAAACAAATGATTTATTAGTGGATACTCTATTCTCTATCATAGTACATTCAATATTTGATTTTCATTTTTGGAAAAATTATATTGAGAAATAACAGGCTCTGATTAATGGAATAAAGTATCTTTCTACAGAGGTTAATTGTAATCTATGCTTCTTTTATTATAAAAATCATTAGTTGTTAGGTTTACTTACAGCTTTTATTTACACATGAATGACATGTCTTCTTATTTTCCTAACCGTGAAGGTTAATTTTATGTGTCAACATGACTAGGCTAAAGATAATTGCTAAAACATTATTTCCAGGTGTGTGTGTGACAATGTTTCTGCAAGAGCTCAGTATTTGAATCAGTAGACTAATTAAAGAATATCTGCCCTCCCTCACTAATGTAACTTAGCCTCATCCAATCCACTGAAGTGGAGCTAGAATGAGAAGATGTAGAAAAGACAAATTTGCTCCCTCTTAAGCTGGAGCATCTGTTTTCTCCTGCCTTTAGAGATCAGAGCTCTTGGTCTTGGGCCTTCAGACTTGGGAACTGATATCAGTACCCACTCCCCCAGGCCTTTGGACTAGGAATATATTACACCACCAACTTTCCTCGTTCTTCAGTTTGTAGATCATGGGACTTCACGTCCTCCATAATCATGTGAGCCAATTCCCAAAATAAATCTCAATATCTCTCTCATTAGGTAGAAAAATAGACACAGATATACAAAATAGATACAGATATATCTCTGATTGGTTCTCTTTCTCTAAAGAACCATGACTAATACACAAAGTATTTCAGGGTAAGTTTCCTAATACCAATTCACTATGTCCAACAGATAAGATCACATCTCTTGTACTATATTGCATTGCTCAAGCCCTAGTGATCATCTAAGTCAGAGCACACAAAAATTATCTATACGACATTCACAACCAATATTCAGCATTAGAGAAACACAAAGTTTTCTAATTTCTAATTGTCATTAAAATAAAATGTGATGTAATATCCAACAGCACTTTTGTTCTCTTAACATTCAATTTTGTCTTGATGTTTAATTAGTGGTACTCCACTATTGAGAAGTATATTTGATTTTGTATACTATACTGGCTATATCTAAATCCAATACTACTATGTAACAAAGATCTCATCCACCACCTCCACATTAAACACAAGGTTTTAAAAGTTAACTTACTGATGCTGAGATATGAATTGTTTACCTCAACTTAGTGAAATCCTAAGTCTTGTAAAATGTGGTTTAGCCTATGATTACAGGTCCTATTTCTCATTGCATACCTCCACTCCAGCCAAATGATTATTTTCACTGCATCCCTACATGCCAAATGATTTTCAACATTCCTAAAACTTGATGCATACATGAAATAATTCTATGCCTTTGTACAAGACACTCCTTTCCCCTAGAAGTTGCCTTCTACCTTTTCTTCAAGCCTGTATGTGATTCCTTCACAGTTTTTTTCAAAGAGCTGACATGCAACTTCTTATTCACAATTTTACCTGACCAGAATTAATATCTCCTTTTATTATTTTTTTCACAAAACTTACTCAGAACAACCTGAAGACACATTCTTTGGCCTAGTGATTCTGTATAATTATCGCTGTGGTTCAATAGTCCTTGAGGGTAGAAAAATCTGTCTTAAGCATAGTAACAGGGTATTTGGCATAGAGAAGCATAGAACAGAAGTAATTGAATTCAGGATAATGCTTAAAAGAAAATAAAGTATACTTTAAATGCTGACACAAATGAATTGATAAGCAAGTGTTTTAGAAAATTAACAATTCTCTTTCATTTCGGTAAGCCTAAAACGTTATTTGTTCAGACTATTCATCCTTTTTCCATAATTACTAACCAGGGATGTTCAATTTCTTACTGAAATGACTATTTATTGGTGTGTTCACAGGCGCACTCTGAATGCCTAACTCTGTAAAGTATATCAGCATAGAACAGAGGAAGGACTATTTTAAGTAAAAAAAAAAAATCTATGGAATCAATGAATAAATTTCCTATATTTTATGTAGCATTTCAAAAAAATCTCCTTTATAGAAAGAGTTTTTTCAATTAAAAAGTTATTCCTAGGAAATGCATTAGTTATAAAAATACCAGATACATTTTATATCACATATTGCCAATTATATTGTCTACCTATCTTTTCCACTCATGATGTATTTGTAAAATCAACTGAATTAGTGTCTATGTAAAAATGTAATTGCTAAAATGGTCAATCAAATTAGCATGCCTCAGTGAACCTGAATACCTGAAAAATTTACATGATTTCAATTAGATATAATTACAATTTTAATGTATGCATATAAGTGCTAGTTTACATGTTATAAACTGATTAATGATTCTGGTGGATTTTAAATACTGTAACGTATATTGATAACTCGATTATTTTCATTCTTGGCATTTTTAGTAGCCTCTTTAAAAAGTTCTTCATCCTTACCAATTAGTTGCTTATTTTAACCTATAAATAGCATTAAGTAAAGCTCCATTAGTACCAGTAATCTATCCTCTACATTAAAAAAGGAAAAAAATTAATTGCATATTTTCTTTAAAACTTATTTATATCATCTATCCATTTCACTATGCATAAGATTTTAAATATCTGCTATTTAGACACACATGCACACACACACACGGTATTTTAGAAACATTTCATTTATTTCTTAAAAGTGATAAACATGACCTACTTAAGATACTCAACAATACTAATGTTTATTCATTTTAATGGAAATAAGACAATGAAGATAAAAGAATAACCCTAGTTTCAGATACATATCTCAGAGTTTGATGAGAGCTCCAGTAGAATAAATGAAAATTTCAGAAAAATAAACTCACAGTATATAAAACTTACAAATCTAAAGAAGTAAATGGGCTGCTAAAGTAAGAGAGGAAGATTTAACTCTTCATAGGATATTTTAGTTGAAAATACATGCTTATTTGTGAATAATTATTGAGGTAAAATGTCAAATTCAAACAGCAATATGTGAAAGATTTTAAGAAAATAAAATATATTTGGATCAATTTCTCCTTTGAGATTTAAATTTGATGTTATACTAGAAGAAGCAATGTAAAAATGTCAAGTAAGAACGCGATTAATGAGAAAACTACTATGTCTAAGGAAAAAAAGGAAAGCTAACCCAAGTGTATCTGAAACCATGTGACTGGCTTTATTATTGAATATTTTGTTTAACTAGACAAAAACCAAAGCAAAATGCTTCAAAACCACGCTTTTATTTTAATTTAATGTGAAAACAAGAAGTAGAAATATACTGTAAAGCAAAAATGATGCAAAATATAGAAAAATGCATAAAAAGTCAAGTACAACCATAGCTAAAATCTTGGTCCATTAAAAATTATATTTTGCAAATTACACATCTTTATAAGCCCTTAAATACAACTACTTTCAGTTAACTAAACAATCACCTTGTATCTTCCTACCAAGTTCAAAAATGCATACTTTAGTAGATTTGTATGTTGTAATAAAAATCAAATTTTTAACACTTGCACAATCCACTTATACTATGGTAGTCCAAAGTTTATTTATGCACATTCACAGAGGATATTAAATTTAACATATATATAAATGTATACATAGAAATTTATATTAAAGGAAAATACTTATATGGGAGATTCTAATGTTACTATGTATAATAAACAAAGTATTAAAGAATAATTACTAATTTAGGAGAAAGGAAGGATCTTTATGTATCATTTCCACTGTTTACCAGTTCTAATTGTATTTTAATCTTTACTTTGAGATTTAAGTTATATGCCAAAATTCATAACAAGTAGACCCCAAAATTCACCGTTCCATCAATTCTTATGAGATCTTAAAAACCTAACAAAGATGGTGATTTTTCAAAGATATTCAAAGTTACCCCATTTAGTGGATATGTTTTCCATCCTAGCTCTCCCAGCACAGTTGTTGTATCAAGCAACACAACTGGAATTAAACAGAAAAAAAATTTCATGAATTTCTCAACACAAAATATATTATTAGTTATTTAAATCATTAATGTCAACTATGCTTACTATTATTCACTGAATTAAGTTTAATGAGTTGTCTTCAAAAATTATTTACATATTAATATAAAATACTAAGTAATGATAAAATGCATAAAGTGGTTAGAAATTAAAGTATGTATATTTTTGTTTAACAATGCTAAATGAAATGATAGAACACAATTAAGTCAATTTTAATAGCAGATGTTTAAAACTGGTAAAATAACTACCTTTGCATTTCCCCCCCCCCATATTCATAAACAGTCTTTTTAGACCACATTCAGGAAGAAAATCCTATATTAAAGCAGACTTCTTTATTCTTTTTGTGTTATTAATTGTCCTTATACATAATCAGCAAACTATTAAAAAAACTCATTTTGAAAAATCTTACTATCTTTAAAGCATTGACTACGTTATTAAATATACTCGGTAGGTTACTTATGGCCAAGGGATGCAAAAGCAAACATAAAAGCCATCCATCTCTTTTCCTGACCAAAAGCAATTCATAATCTGGTCAAAAAGGCAGACATGTAAACATATAACAACACTTTCTGTTAAATTATAAAAGTAAAGACTATATTAACACCCTAGCAATTAAGTTAGGCTAAAGTTGGGTTGGCAGGTCTGGGATCACAAAGGGGATCCAATTTGAACTGGTCTAGGATGAGGGGGTTTCAATCGGATACAAGATTTTTTTTCCTTTTAGAATATTTTTTATAAACTAACTGTAAGATGACTAAATCAGTTCACTTTTGTAGGAGTAGAGACTCTTTGGGGGAAGTTAGATGATAGAAACAATGCTGAAAGACAGATGGAGATCAACTAAGGAGGGTTTTTGCAGTGTTTCCAGCAGGTAAATACGGAGAGCTCATGTTTTGGCAGATCTTTATTTTTAGCTACTATCTCCCAAGCCTCCAGATGTCAGCAGGCCATGGACCTCACTCTGAGAAACAATGGTTTGGTACCTCATCATTAATTTTGGTTCCTCGTCTTGTTAAGGAAGTGGGATTTCTTTTTCCTTTAGAGACAGGTCCTGCTCTGTTGCCCAGGAGTTCAGTGGCACAATCATAGCTCAATGAAACTTTGAACTCCTAGGCTTAAGGCAATCCTCCTGCCTCAGCCTTCTAAGTAGCTGGGACTACAGGCAAGCACTGCTGTGCCCAGCTAATTTTTTCATTTGTTGTAGAGACAAGGTCTTATTCTGTTATGCAGACAGGTCTTGAACTCCTGGCCTCAAGTGATCCTCCCAATTCGGCTTCCCAAAGTGCTGGGATTACAGGCATGAGCCAAGGTACCTGGCTGAGGGTTTCTCACTTACAGTTTTTAAAAATGCAATTGTGAGTATGTTATTTGGTATTTGCTATTTGGTGTCCACTCTAAGGATTTCAAGGTTTTACTTAGGTGAACCACTGTGATAAATTTTATTGATACATTTTTAAATACGAAACTATCCTTAAATTCCTGGGTTAAACTCTACTCACTAATTGCAGAATATTCCTTTAGTATTATTAAAATCTGTTCAGTAAACATACATTTATAAAACTAAGCCATAATTTTTTAATTAATTTTTGTTGTGAAAAATTTTTAAACACCTTTTGAAGTAGAGAAAAACAGTACAATGAACCCTCACATAACTCATCACGCAGGCTCAATAATTACCAATTTATGGCCAGTCTTGTTTCATCTATACATTTTTACTCACTCCCCAACTGCAAGATTTATTTGAAGTAAATTTTAGGAATCATATCATTTCACCTATAAAAAAATTCAACATGTATATCTAAGATACTATTTTAATATACCTATAATATCTTAATTCATTAATAGGAAAAGAAATTGCTTAATGCAATGAAATATTCAGTCAGTGTTCAATATTCTTTACTGTCTCAATTAATTTGAACAAGAAACCAAGATTTAAATAAGTACTAATAAGTTAGTTGGCATTCCTGTTTAAGTGCATTTTAATCTATAAATTTTCCAATTGTTTATCAAAAAATTTATTAAAATTTGTTTGGCTTACAACAAAGTACACCCTCTTTCAATGTACATTTCTGTAAATCATGACAAACTCATACACCCATGTAATTATGGCTACAATCAAACTAGAGAGTATGTCTATTACTTTCCCAGAATTTCTTGTGGCCCTTTTTTATTTATTTATTTATTTATTTTAAATGCCTACAGCACCCGGCATTCCCAGGCAGTCTCCCATCCCAGTACTAACCAGGCCTGACCCTGCTTAGCTTCTGAGGTCAGGCACACTCAGAGTGGTATGGCCATAGACTCTTGTGACCCTTTATAAAGAATTCCTTTCCCACCCCATCCTCTGGCAACCACTAATCTGATTTCTTTCTTTGTAGCTTTGCCTTTTCCACAATGTCGAATAAATGAAATCACATAACATGTAGCCTTCAGAGCATGGTTTCTTTCACTTAGCCTATACATTTGGGCCTGCATGTTTCAACTGTTCCTTTTGATTGCTGAAAACTATTCTATTGCATGGAATTCTCTAGTTGATGGACATGTGGGCTATTTCCAGTTAAGAACATTATATAAAAGGCCATTCTAAACTTTCCTATACAGATTTTTATATGAACCTATGTTTTTCTTTCTCCAGGATAAATAACTAGGAGTAGGATTACTGAGTTATTTAAAAAAAAAAAAAAAAAAAGTTTGTTTTTTAAATAAACTATCCATCTGGATTCCAAAACTGCTGTGAAATTTTACATTGAGAAATAGGGAAATGTATGGTTTTCCCATTCCTGTACATACCAGGGCTTGGTTTTGTCCAGTTTCTTAAAACCATTCTATCAGGTGTGCAACAGTATCTCATTATTGTTTTAATATGTACTTCACTTAATGGAGGGGAAACATCAGTATTTATTTATTTTTTTAATTTAACCTCCATGGCATGTTTGTAACTATGCAACAATCCTGCAGGATGCAGGATGTGCACATGTACCACAGAGCCCAAAGTACAATAGAAAAAAAATAGACTTTATTGTTCAGAACAGTTTTAGACTTACAGAAAAATTGGAAGATTGTACAGTTTCCATCTACCCCATTCCCAGTTTCCTGTATTAACACCTCACATTAATAGGATACATTTGTTACAATTAATGAACTAATATTGACACATCATGATTAACTATAATTCACACTTTATTCAGATTTCCTTACTGCTGCCTTTTTTTTTTTCACCTGCTGCAATTCTTCTATTCTGAATTGTCATATCTCCTTAGACTTCTCTTGGTGGTGACAGTTTTTCAGAACTGTATGCATTCTTAATTTACACAGAAGGCACTGTTTTGTTTTTTCTTTCTTTTAATGCTTGGAAGTTTCATTCTAATTTTCTTATCAAAGATTTCTGCAGAGAATTCACTGGTACAATCTACAAATCACAACATTCAAATCAAAGGGTTCACTGGAGCTAAGTGTCTAAAAATCTCGAAGGTGTACTGAAATCTATCAACAGCTATTTCCTATTTATAAGTTTTATATAGGAATTATAACCAATAAGTTCATTCTTTCATTTAATTATTGTTTCTAAAACATATTAAATCTGCTTTGTTCTCAGTATTCATAATTGTAAACTGTGACGTATATTAACTTCAAAACAAACAAAAAAGGAAAATATGTATGTACCTATTACAGTGCAAATGCTTAGGAAACATTTTGTGGTAGTTCTTGTATCTTCCAGAAACAAGATTTACCTAACTGCTTTATTTCTTTAAATTGCAATCATACCGCTAAAAAAATTCTTAAAAATAGTAAGATTCCAAACTTGCATTTCAGACAGGTGAATGATACTTTAATATTAAAATAAAATTTAGAATTTTGGAGATATGTAGTACGTATTTTAATTTGATCATTCGTTTCACATACAAAACCCCACAAATTCAGATTTTTTCAGGCACACTAATTACATTGAACCCAGCAAGGTGAGAGCTCCTCCTGCTGGCTTCAAACAAAAGTTATCTAGTCCCTACCAGAGTGCAAAAACACTGTAAACTCAGCAGGAAGAAAAAAACATCAGCATTAACATCAGTAAAAAAAGCCAATATTTTTCAATTTTTAATATAATAGCAATGTTTAAATAGCAAGATTAACACCTATTATTTATGTAAAAAGTACAAATGAAACTATTTATTCATAGCATAATAAATGAGAAATTGGATAAAACAAAAAATAAATAGGCTGGGGCCATCAAAATAAAGTTTTGAAAATACACATTTTGTAAGCAACATAGTGAGTAGAACATGACTGTAAAACTGCATACAATTTTTCTATTAACATATAGAAAAATTTTCCAGCATATTATATTTCTTTCTGAACATATCTTTTAGTTTATCAAAGTTGCCTTTATTCATGCTTTTGCAAATTATATGACATTTCATGTTTTAAAAGAAAATATCAACTGATAAAGACAAATTTAATAGTACTGTATTAAATATGAAAGTAATGATTACCTAAGAATAAAAAGCTCAATATTAATTTCTTGCCTTTAAATATTTTATCAATCTTTATGCCTTTTTAGTAAATCTAAAAGGTATTAGTTTAAAAACAATTAGCATATTGATTTATAGTATATAATAGATCATCTTTATTCAAATAGCACAGTAAGAAAAGGATGAGATTTTATTTATACATCACTTTGAAAAATTAAACAAGAAAGAGATAAATCAAGCCATTAAGAAAGTCGCTATTCTTTTAAGATAATTTTGTTGTAAAAATTTAAGTCAATGTCATGTGAATTGAGTCCAAAGATTTATCAGTATCTTTTAAAGTTCAGACAATCATAAATACATGTTTGAAAATTTTCTCTAACAAACTTTATGGAAAAAAAAAAAAAGTAAGAGGTTTCTTCCTTTAGCATCCAGCACAGCAAGTTACTAGGTCAGTAACAACACATCAGCAGAGATTTATGATGGTTCTATGTTCTACTAACTGTAAACCTCCCATAGCTCTAAAAAACACAAACAAAGGCAATACTTCTGACATCATGACCAGATACAGAGAATACTTCAAATTATAGATATATAAACAAACATGCACCTTTATACATTACATTTCAGAAGCAGCACATTTGAATGTAATACTGTTTAAGTGCTTTAAAGTGACATTTAGATTATCAAATTAATCCAGTTTTGACATCACTGTATATTTCTGAAAGGTAAAAACCAAAAATTTTTATTTTAAGATATACATATAATATGGGTACCTACCCTCACACAGAGTTAGAACCAATATTTAATTCTGAAAAAAAGTCTAACATAGATTGCTTTAGGTAAACATCGAATTATGTTTATTCCTGGTATGGCCCTCTCTGTATTGGCAATATTTTAAGGTAAAATCTTCCACAGAAAATCCTACTTTCTTAAAAATAATGAAACTACTGTTACCTAGAACCCAAGATCAGTATTTGTTCATTGGGTGTACTTATAGCATTTTCTTTTGTTGTGGTTGTTCTTATTTTTTGTCATTTTTTGTAAACTTACACCTTTCAGTTTTCTACTCTACTAGAGAATATCTTTTTCAGAAAACATTCTAATATCTGTTTCTGTCCCTGCTTAAAAATAGATGATGATTCTCTTGGTCATCTAAAATTAGCTATAAAAACCAAAAATGATTTTTTCTTCACTGTTACCTTAAATAGAAAAAAAGGGTAAAACACTCAAGCTATATAATATTCTACCTAATTAAATTACTTTCAGGATAAATCAAGTGAAGCAGCTTGTTCTTATTTAGAAGGCAATTTTTACTCTAGAGCAAGAACTGTTACTGAAAACCTTATGCAAATAATGAATGGTTAATAGTTGATTAAAATATAAATAGTGATGTTCATCTTGACTTTCATACCTTCTTATTTTACTCACTCCAAGAACCTCCAGATCCTTACCTTGTCTGACAGAGATATATTTGCTTCAGGCTTATAATCATTCCTAAAACCTGCTATTACCAGCACTTACCACAGAGACCAAAGGATAACTTGGGTGTGGGTGTGATCTGTCACAAGGTCACTAAACTACAGGTTCCCTCCTGGGCTCCAGAGCAAGGTCACCGAGACTTATTAATGATTTACCTCAGAAGATGTGCTTTCATATAAAATTGTTCTGTTATCTCTGTGGTTAAAAATGAGTAAAAGAAAATTTGACGTGTCCCTAATTAATAGCATTAGATGACTCCTCTATTTTGACATTTTCAGCACTTTGTAAGTAAATTAGATTACTTAGTTAGACATCTATATTATTTACATTTGTCTCAATTACTCACGGATTAAATAGGTAGAAAAGACTATTTGACTATAGTCTTAGATTTTCTAGTCTTATATTTAATAAATGTTGTGAGTCTCTCATCTCTCACAAAGAAGTGCCCCATTTAGCTCAAACCATTGAACATGTTCCCCATTGCTTACACAGCATCAAAGATGTGTCTTGCCTTTCTAGTTCTAACCTTTCTTACATTCTCACTTGTCTTTTATGGGCTTTGGACATTTTCCAATTTTTGAAGAATATCATCAAACTTAAGGTCTGAAATATACTTAAATCATTGGTTTAACAGTCCTAATAAAATAGATTATAACTACTTATTTGAAAGTCCTGTCTACAATATAATGGCCATCTCAATGCAAAACTATTTGTATAAAATGGAAGAAAGGTCTAAAAGAAACTACTGAAACCATTACTAAAAAAAAAAAAAATGGCTTTACATTGAAAAGGAAGAAAATAACATTTACTTGAGCCTGTGAAAAATAATTATGAGAATGAAAGTTTGTCTTTTTTCTTGAAAATGAAAAAATTTTTCTTCCTGCAGTTTTATTTCCTTCATTACACTTACATGGATGCAATGAAAATAGACGTTAACTTCCCTAACTAGGACCTAAGCAGTCAATAAATGTTACCTAATTTTACATAATACATTTTGATGTTATTTCAACAAACATTTATTGAGACTCTGTTATATTTAAGACTGTATTGGACACTGTACGATGTAGAAAGTCTGTAAGTCACAATGTCTACCTTCAAGGTATACCAGTTGTCTACAACTTTCGCTACTAGGATTTTTGTGTCAATTCACATGTCATAGTTTAATCAAACACATATATAGCATATCAGATTAAAATGCCCTTATTTAGAACGTGCTGACGATCATGACTGCAGCTATTTAGTAGATTGTGCAGAATTAAATTGCTCTTCTAAAAGGGCAGATATCCCATATCACATCATTAAAATCATCAAAATTGTAATTGTACCACTTATCTCACTTTTTATAGATGTGCCAAGGCCTAACTGCATCCCAGTAGTCAACAGAAAGGGAAATAATTTCCTACCTGTAGGATACTCTCCAAAACAATTCCAAACACAGGAAATGTCTGCTAAATTCGTCCAAAGAGATACTGTTTTACATAGAGTGGGAGATGTTTTAAAAATGAATTAAACCAGCCTAGGCAACATACCAAGACTCTATCTCTACAAATTACAAATTAAAAAATTAAAATTAGCCAGGTGTGGTTGTATGTGCCTGTAGTCCCCGTTACTCAGGTGGCTGGGATGAGAGGACTGCTTGAGCCCAGGAGTTCTAGGCTGCAGCAAGCCATGATCACACCATTACACTCCAGCCTAAGTGACAGAAGAAGGCTCCATTAAAAAAAAAAAAAATTAAACATTATCAGAAGTAAACACTTTTGTAATCTAACCTTTAGTCATCAGAAATAAGGTATTACCAGATAAAAATTTTAATTGTGCTGCCACAATTTTGAAACAAATACATATTAAACAACTTGAAAATGACAGAAATCTTTTGTCCATTGAAATTACAGCCAAATCAAGACACCACAATTATAGCTATTATTTTAACATGTGTGTGAGTGCGTGTGTTGGGGAGAGTTTGTGGGTATCTGTTAAAGAAAATGAATGAATGAATGAATGAATGGTGTAATCAGACGGGAGCATGAGGAGGAAATGCATGCCTTAGAAAAGAACGTTCCTAACCAACTATTGAAAAAGCAGTACAGTGTAGGCAAGAAGGCAGGTGCTGGGTAAAATTTAAACAACCATTGTACTTGGTTTTCGATGGAAAAAGTCAGAAGCTATTTACATATGATTTTTCTGGGAGGTAGTAGAGAGGCAAAGTGGTCTCTAGAAAATAATAAAATCAAAGTGGACTTTTGTTTTGAGCATATAATGGGTTGTGAGAAGACACACATTTGTATCTTTTGGAGTTGTCTTCTCTGTTCCATCTTGGGCCCAATCCCTGAAGTACTGACTGACCTCAGACTGCTCACTCTCAGTCCAAACCCTGGACACTTATCCCCATCTCTGTGTACAGTGTTCAAATCATCCCCCCTATTATCTGACAATCAACTGAAAACATCCATCATATGAAGAAAACAATTTAAAACAGCATACAAATGTGCTTATGAATAATCATTTCTTCTCTTCCTTTTTGCATTATTTATTTATCCAACTTAAATGTGAATTGATTATAGGGCCTTCCAGGTAACACTGACTTGGGACTTTTTCAAGGAATACCTATTTCACAACACACAAACAATTTTTCACAGAAATATATTGAAAGAGATTTCCTAAAACTCCAACTTCTATCATGTCCCAAGAAATTTCCCACTGTTTAGATTACATCTTTTCCTGTCTACTTCCTGAGTTCTACACTTTGCTTTAATACTGTGTGCTTGGTCAAGTCATATTTCTTATTCTACTAATTGCCGGGTGTTGCTCTACCCTAATTCTCTAAGCATAGTATCAACCTTAACTTGGCTCTCAATGAACTCTGATCTTCTTACCCACCCTACTAGAGTAGCATGGCTACCCTATATATAAAAATAAGAGTAACACACAAAAAGTTTGCTTGCTCTGTCATGGGTCATAACTGCCTCTTCTTCAAACCTTTGAGTCTGTCTTGTTCATTAATCCACTTGAAGAGTCTTCAAGAGAGATCTAAGGACAATGTTTTGTTTTGTTTTCTTAGACTCCCCCATCGCCTTTCTCCAGCTGATTTCTGAAATATCATCTATACTTTAGTTCTGTTAGATGCTAAAAATGGTGGAGCTGTACTGCCAATATTCTTCAAGCAGCTAACTAAATTATATTCATGAACATTCAGATTTCACAGTCACCTGCTCACAAAACACGGTTATTGGGTCATAAAACTGAATACAATAATAGACATCCTGGGGAGATGCTATAAAAATAATTTGAATAAAAATGTTATTTTCTAATCATTTTACCCTAATTTCAACATCTTTGACTGCCTAAAAATTATATGTTGTCATCTGTATAGCTAAATTGGATTGTAGTAGTTTAGTAAGTAATATTGCCTGTAGAATAGAATAGTCTATAACGAGAGAAATGGGCAGGAAAAATGTGAAGACTTAAATAAAATATTAAGACAACCAGTTGTCATATCATTTACACATTAAACAGCTTTTAGTACAATTATTTGATAAATAAAATCATGAGAATTTTGTAGGGCAAGTTCCTATTGGAAACTACTGAGGAAATGTCACAGTGAATGTGATGCCAAATTTAGAGACACATGAACTGTAAGACAGCTAATCTTTTTTGGCATATTTCCGTATTGCAGACGAGTCAGGAGGAGTAATGGTTCATAAATGAAACATTTACAAACGTGACCCATGCCAAGAGCAGCATGGCTTCAAAATAGAGAAAAGAATGACAGATGGAAGCTTTATGGTTGGCATAAAAAATAAAATACAATGAAAGCATTATTATCATTATCCTGTAGGGAAGCAAATCATTACGTACTATTGTCAAATTGTTTATCATCAGAACCTTCTGCAATAAAGTAAATGCAAAAGAGAAGATAATGACATTTTAACATTTAAGAAATAGAAAACATTTTATTCAACATGGGTTCCCCAAGTATAATTAAGCATAAAAAAGCAAATGTAGGCATTCATAAGACATTGATCAGTTTTCTTAACTTATTGATTACCCAAGATATAGATTATGGCAAAAAATCTATAATGTTCAGAAACTATTAATATTTTGATGACTAAGTGAAATCATCAGGTTCCAAATTCTATCCTCAGCTTTTGTGACTGAGGATTAATTTTTATCCTTCCAAGGAGGCATAATCATATTTTAAGAGACTGGTTCTTGTTAATCAGGCATACAGAAGACTTATTTATAAACGATGAATTTATTAATTCACTGATGATTTGTCTCCCCAGGGAATCTGCTTCCCTACAGGTAAATCCATTCAAAAGACAAAATTACAGATAAAGATTTCTTAGAGAGCACTAAGTTACTGGACAGGAGTGATCCTGTTTTATTTTTTTTTAATTCTCTAGATCTATTTCCACTTAATAAACGAATGATTGTAACTACCCATTTTAAAGCACTTAAATTTGACAGTGCTGAAGAAACACAGACAAATTTTTCTACTTACAGTAATTGTTTTTCAAATACAGGTATTATCAACTTAACACTGGTATTTCAGACACTTTTTACAAAATACGTTATAGTTCTCATAGTTATTGCTTATCCTTTATTGACTAAATTTTGGAAGGCCTAGTTTTAATTTTTTTGGAAAGAAACATGTTTCTATCTGTAGACTCACTTGATTTATAAACCAATACTTTTTTTTGAGGGTTTCTTACATGTGAATAAAATTCTGATTCTAAAAGTTGATTTTATTTTCAAATAAGGACAATGACATTTGCTGACCATGACCCATGATTAGGGGGAAAAAGCTAAACTTTTAGGCATAGGGTCCAATAATAAGTGACCAGTTTGCTTCTGCTTTTTTTTTTTTTTTTTAGACAGGGTCTCCTCTGTCACCCAGGCTGAAGTGTAGTGGCACAGTCTCCGCTCACTGTAACCCCCACCTCCCAGGCTCAAGTGCTTCTCCTAGACTCAGCTTCCGAAGTAGCTGGGACTACTGATGTGAACCACCACATTCAGCTAATTTTTGTACTTTTTTTCTAGAGATGAGGTTTCCCCACGTTACACAGGCTAAACTTTAACTCCTAGGCTCAAGTGATCTGTCTACCTTGGCCCCCCAAAGTGCTGTGATTACAGGTGAGAGCCACCAGGCCTGGCCGCAAGTTGCCTTTTACAGAGGTAAATATACTGCAGTTCTAATTTTTACTGATGAAGAATAGTAAGAGTTTTATAGACTTAAAACTACTGATTCATCCCTGGACATGATGGCTCACGCCTGTATTCCCAGCACTTTGGAAGGCCGAGGCAGGCAGATCATCTGAGGTCGGGAGTTCAAGACCAGCCTGACCAACATGAAGAAACCCAATCTCTACTAAACCTACCAAAAAAAAAAAAAAAAAAAAATTAGCCGGGCGTGGTGGAGCACACCTGCAGTCCCAGCTACTTGGGAGGCTGAGGAAGAAGAATTGCTTGAACCCAGGAGGTGGAGGTTGCGGTGAGCCCAGATCACGCCATTGCACTACAGCCTGGGCAACAAGACTGAAATTCAGTCTCAAAAAAAAAAAGCCATTGATTTATCAATTAAAATAGTTTCTGTATAAATTATCTTAATATTTTTATTCTACTTCAGTTGTTCATATTTCATCATATTCCACAGAACTGCCATATTTTGAAAAATGCAAAATTGTGTGTTCTTTAGAAATCTCTTCTGTATTTTGTTTTCTTACTTTTCAAAGAAAATTTATCAGTTTAGGTATTTCAACTATTATTTTAATGCTGTCAACCTCCAAAACAGTATTTCCAGCACAAATTTTCCTCTATGTTCAGACACAATTCAGAGGCCTCTCCCATGTACGTTCACATCTGAACTCACTGTTTTCCCATTAAATGGGAACCACCTCCTGATTTCTCTATTTCAATAAGTGTTACCCAGCATCTGCCCAAGTACACAAATTGTGAACCAACATCCTATCCTTAATTCATCCCTCAGTATTCACACAAATCTATCAGTTTGCAAACAGGATGTTGTAGGCAGAATAGTATGCCTGTCTCCCAGGTTGTCCCAATCCTGATCCTAGGAACTTATGAATATGTTGTTACATGGAAAAGGAAAATTAAGTTTGCAGATGGAATTAAGGTTCTAATCTGCTAAGGTTGCTAACAACCCTTTAAATAGGGAGACATTTTATATTATTTGTGTGGGCCCAATGTAATAACAGAGGTCCTTAAAAGTAAAAGAGACAACCAGAGAACCAGAGGAAGATGTGACTCCAGAAGAAAGGCAGAGATGCAATATTGCTGGCTCTGAAGAGAGAGGAAGGCAGCTGAGGAACGTGAGTCATCTCCAGACATTTAAAAGGTCAAGAAAATGGATTCTCTCCTAGATCCTGCAGAATGGAATGCCAATATACTAACACCTTGATTTTAGCCTAGGAATATCCATGTCAGACCTCTAACCTACAAAACCGTGCAAATAAATGTGTGTTATTTAAACTACTGAATTTGTGGTAATTTGTTACAGCAGAAATAAAGGATAAATACAGTAAGGTTCTTAAATCACCTTCAAATATATGGCTTTCTAACCCCTACCAATTCCATTTCTTAACTCTACTAGGGTCTCTCGGTCTTGTTCCTTTCATTGAATTCAATGCAGCCTGAATGGTCTGCCTAAAATGAAAATCTGATTTCTCCATTTTCTGTTCAAAACTCCTCATTTTCTCTTCAAATTTTTCCTTCTCATTTAAAAAACACCTAAATATTTGCTACAAATGTGTATTTCTTTATTTCACATACACACTCACACACACACACACACACACACACACACATACACACACATACAAAACAATCCACTAGGTTCTGTGTATAAAGTTGGATCAAAATAAACATAGGCTCTGCCTTCAGGGTAATTACAATCTCATGTGAAAAACAGAAAATAATAGAAAGTATAAAATAAATATATAATTATATATTACGAGAAGTGCTATAAATCTAATTTAGATTTCAGGCTCATAGAAAATCTCTTTAAAAATGTCAAGATATCAAGACCATCCTGGCCAACATGGTAAAACCCTGTCTCTATTAAAAAATACAAAAATTAGCTGGGTGTGGTGTTATGCGCCTGTAGTCCCAGCTACTCTGGAGTCTGAGGTAGGAGAACCACTTGAACTGGAGAAGCCGAGGTTGCAGTGAGCTAAGATCATTCAGCCTGCTGACAGAGCAAGACTCCATCTCAAAAACAAATAAATAAATAGTCATGATTAAACACAATTGAAGTATTCTATATATCTTTTTTAGATTCACGATGTAAATTGTATAATAATAGATAGAAAAATATATAAAATATCACAAGTATTTTTAACTTAGTATTCTCCACACTTTTTTTTGACACTAAATCTGCTTTTGTATTTAATTTATACTAATATTCTATTACAAAATATCCAAGGGAACATGGTTTGAAAACTGTTGCCTTACAAGGTATAATCTGAATTGCTTTCCATTGCATGCAAGATGGTTCCTGGCTTAGTCCCATTTACCTGTGCAAATTCTACCTCTTCCTCTGTAGCATACCTACCACACCTTCCCCACACTACATTACTCAGATATGCTGGTGATCCTCAGACTCACCTTGTACTCTCACCTCGCTACATTTTGACTCCCTGCTACTCCTTTTTCTTGCAATATTCTCACCCTATTGGTCCCACAAACAGACTCCCAGTCATGCTTATGGCTTAGCCTAAATGTAATTTCTTATAAAAATCTTTCTTAATTTATCCCCAAAGGATGCAGATGCACTTATTCTTATGCCCCACTGAAATCTGTACATATTTCACTAACAGCAATTATCTTACTTTATTTTACCAAAATGTATATATTTCCTTGTGAAACTGTTCTCCCACAGACTCAATTCCTTGAAGGCCAGAAATTTATCTTTCAATCCCTAAAGTCTTATAGTCTTACACAGGATTGACTATTTTGAAAATAATAAAAACCTCTCAATTTTGCTGTGAAGCTAAAATTATTCTTTTAAAAAAGTCTTTAAAAAATGGTTAACTGAATAGAACAGCAAACTGAAAATGAGGAGATGAGGAATTTATAACTAGATCCATATAACTGCAGTTAGTAAATGGCTCAAAAATGTAAATAACACTGATTATCTGAGACAACACAAACAAAAAACACAGAATACTTTAGTTGTAAAATATTGAGAAAAGTACATTGGATAGGGAATAGCTAAGTCCCTACGATTTTATAAATCCAGTTTTCTAAAAACAATCATAAGATAAACTTCATGCTTTTGTATCATATTGTGTCAAAGGAAGTGACTAGAACAGGGTGAAAGCACTGACAAACCACAATAATTATCTTAAAATCCTGATCATGAAGGGAAGAAAAAACAGAAAAAAATAATGATTGAAAGAAAAAACAGAAAAAAATAACAATTGAAATCATGATTCAAGAACTTAAAAAACTAAAGAATAATAAATTTTACTAATTTTAGAATTTAATGTATTCAGATTAGTTTTGTTTTTATAAATGTATATGTACATACATATTACTAATCTGAACGAATCCACTCGACTACTTCAATTATTTGTAAAAAATTTAATAGAAAGAAGCACTATTTATTCAGAATAAAACAAATCAGATGGTACTCTCAACACAGAAACAGCCAATGCATTATGGCCACTGAGGTTGGAGAATGAGGGGAAAAAAAACATCAAATGGCGTTTAAAAGCATTTAAAAAGAGCTATAGAAGTGGCTATAAGATCTTTGAAGTTAAATATAGGGATCCCACTGATTTGACACTTTCATCTTGAAGTGGCCAGAAGGATACCTTCTACAGAGCTCCTATCTGGTTGTGTTTTCAAATAAATTCAATATTTCTGTAAAGTTTCTGCTCTATTAGATAGCAGATATAGTGAAACTTCAAAAAATAAAACAAAATACTGAAAAATTTTCATACCTATTATTGCTCTCAGGCTGTAATTATACATTTTGATGATATACCTTTATGCCTTAGAGGAGCAAACTGTGAATATATGGAGGTATGGAAGCATCTATAGGCCAAGATTGCACATTACTGCTGGCACAAGAGTTGTCTCTTTTCTGAACAGGGGAAGTCAAAATGACATCAACAAGAAATAGGTTACTCCTACCATGAGGTCAGTAGTAATTATCTGGTATATCCTCTATTATAAGGACAATTATATCCTACTCACCTTATTTACAAAGAAATGGATGATATTATCTTTAAAAAGTTTGGGTGCTCAAAGAAAATGTAAAAAGCAGAAAATCTTATTAACTGAATAGTTCTGTCTAAGGTCCCAATCCCAGGTAAGGAAGCTACTGACGTTAGAAACACCAATAGATGCAGTTATCATCTGCATCTCCTCATGACCTTTGTCAATCATCTGTTCAGTACTCTAAACCCAAGAACTGCAGGAGACACTCAAATAAATATGGAGCAGAGGGCAAAAGGTTTAAGTGGAGCAAGCATTTTACACCAGGAGGTGACTTTTTTAGAGATACTTCAAAAACTAAATAACATACTGTACCATGTAAAATTTTGAAAACCAGGGTAACTGAGAACACTTAGCAAACTGATCTAAACTTATGGAGGAACTATGGAGACAATTTTGACTTTATCCTGTCCAGAACATTAAACTTCACCTTTTTTATTCCCGAGACAGAGTCTCACTTTTGTTACGAAGGCTGGAGTGCAATGGTACCATCTCAGCTCACCGCAACCTCTGCCTCCTGGGCTCAAGCAATTCTTGTGCCTCAGCCTCTGGGGATTTCACCATGTTGGCCAAGCTGGTCTTGAATTCCTGGCCTTCAATGATCTGCCCACTTCAGCATCCCAAAGTGCTGGGAATACAGATATGAGCCACTGCACCTGGCCCAAACACCCTGTTGATGTAGCATTGGACTCAGGTTGAGAAAAACTGGCATTTCCATTTTTTCTAGAAATTTAAAACTCCAGTTGTTCCAGGCCAACTCCAAAATATCAAATATTACACTGAAATTTTCCTACCATATCACCTTTAATAATGATGAAACTGAGCTAAAACATCTGGTCAATTCAAAAAACAAAACACAATTTGTAAATATGTACTTGCATTTTATTCATTAAACCTTTCTTTACCTACATTTCTCTTAAAGATGGTAGTTCTCAAGTATTACATAATTCAACAACTACTCTGAGAAACTCTCAGAAGTGGCCAACATTATGTTTCTGTGTCCCTGCGTCCCTGCAAGATCTTGGTTCTCATCCCTCAAGCCTTTTTTTTTCACTATTCCATCCCTCAAGGACAGCACTCCAGGTCGTACTAAATTTATTTCAAGTTATGAAAAACATCAAATTCTTTGGCCCTTTCCATAAGTTAATATATTCTGATCTCAGTGACTACCTACTCACCCTCAGGCTCAGCTTAAATGACAGTGCCTGTTAGTAGCATCTTCTGATATCCTTCACCTAAAGGTGGGGAAGTGACAAGTTTCAATGGTCTCCTTAAACTAATGCACTTTCCACCATCAAAAGGCATAACTTTATTGTAACTATTGATTTATCTCCCTGAAAAGGCTGTTGATAAGTTTAGGGACCTTAGTCACCTTGTTCACTGAATTTTCTAGAACCTAGCATAGTATATCAGAAAGCTATTCTAAGAGTCCAGATGAGAAGGAGAAGCAGGGGGAGTGGCCAAGATGGCCAAATAGGAACAGCTTCAGGGAGCAGTTCCCAGCAAGAGCAATACAGAGGGCAAGTGATCTCCACATTTCCAACCAAGGTACAAGATGCATCTCAATGGGTCTGGTTGGACAGTAGGTGTAGCCCCAGGAAGGTGAGCCAAGGCAGGGTGGAGTGCTGCCTCACTCAGGAAGCGCAACAAACCGGAGGAACCCCCTCCTACCCAACAGTGGCCATCGGGGGGTTTCCGGCCACTCCAGCACTCTGGTCCAGATACTGCAGTCTTTATGGTCCACAGACCAGGAGATATCCACTGGGTGACAAGTGCTGCAGGTTTCCAGCACAGCTGTTTCAGCCGGTGCCACAGTTTTCTAGCACAAAAACCCACACAAATCTGGGCAGCCATTTTAACTGGTGCCTGGAATGCGTGGGAGACAGAGCTGCCCATTCACCTGAAAAAGACAGGGCTGAAAGCAGGAAGCCAGGTGATCTGGCTCAGTGGGTTCCACAACCACAAGGAACAGCAATCTGAAACGCACTGGGTCGAGAGTTTCGCAGCCAGTGCAGCAGTTTGAGCTTGACCCAGGATGGTTGAGCTCCATGGAGAGAAGGGCATACGTCATTACTAAGGCAGTCCGCCATTACCAAGGCAGTCTGCCATTACCAAGGCAGTCCGCCATTACTGAGGCAGTTCTAGCTTTACCTGTGTAAATAAAACTGCAAGGAAGTTTACACAGCAGCCGGGCAGAGCCCATGACATCTCAGCAACACCTCTGCAGGCAGATTGTGACTAGACTCTCGCCTTGCTGGGCACGGCATCTCTGAAAAAGGCAGCAGCACGTCAGGGACTTATAAATAAAGCCCCAACTCCCAGGATAGAGCACCTGGGAAAAGAGGCATTGTGAGTTCCACTGCAGCAGACTTAAATGTCACCATCAGCACCTCTGAACAGAATAATAGAGCTCCCAGCACAGCACCTGAGCTCTGAAAAGGGACAGACTGTCTCCTTGAGTAGCTCCCTGACCCCTGTATATCCAAAGAGGTACCTCATAAAGGAAAGCTCTGGTTGACATCTGGCAGGTAGCCTTCTGGGATGAAGATACCAGAAGAAGAAACTGGCAGCAACCCTTACTGTTCTGCAGTCCCTGCAGGTGATTCCCAGGCAAGCAGGGTCTGGAGTGGACCTCCAGTAGTCCTGCAGGAGAGGGGGCTGAATGTTAGAAGGAAAACTAGAAAACAGAAAGAAATACCTTCAACATCAACAGAAAGGACATCCACTCAGAGACCCCAGCCAAAAGTCACCAACTTCAAAGACCGAAGGTAGATAAATCCACAAAGATGGGAAGAAACCAGTGCAAAAGCTAGAAAATCACTAAAAATCAGAATGCCTCTCCTCCTCCAAGGGATCCTAACTCCTCACCAGCAAGGGACCAAACTGGATGGAGAATGAGTTCAATGAATTGACATAAGCAGGCTTCAGATGGTGGGTAAAAAAAACAAACTTCTCTGAGCTAAAGGAGCATGTCCCAACCCAATGCAAAGAAAATAAGAACTTAGAAAAAAGGTTAGATGAAATGCTACCTAGGATAACGAGCTTAGAAAAGAACATAAACAACTCGATGGAGCTGAAAAACACAGCACAAGAACTTCATGAAGCATACACAAGTTTCAATAGCTGAATTGACCAAGCAGAAGAAGGGATATCAGAGATTGAAGATCAACTCAATGAAATAAAACGAGAAGTCATGATTAGAGAAAAGACGAGTGAAAAGAAAGAACAAAGCCTCCAAGAAATACAAGATTATGTGAAAAGATCTAATCTACATTTGATCGGTGTACCTGAATGTGATGGAGAGAATGAATCCAAGCTGGAAATCACTCTTCAGGATATTATCCAGGAGAACTTCCCCAACCTAGCAAGGCAGGCCAACATCCAAATACAGGAAATACAGAGAACACTACAAAGATATTCCTCAAGAGAGCAACCACAAGGCACATCATCATCAGATTTACCAGGGTTGAAATGAAGGAAAATATGCTAAAGGCAGCCAGAGAGAAAGACCAGGTTACCTGCAAAGGAAAGCCCATCAGACTCACAGAGGATCTCTCAGCAGAAACCCTACAAGCCAGAAGAAAATGGGGGGCCAATATTCAACATCCTTAAGAAAAATTGTTCAACCAAGAATTTCATATCCAGCCAAACAGCTTCATAAGTGAAGGAGAAATAAAATCCTTTGTGGGCAAGCAATTGCTGAGAGACTTTGTCACCACCAGGCCTGCTTTACAAGAGCTCCTGAAGGAAGCACTACATATGGAAAGGAATAACCAATACCAGCCACTGCAAAAACATACCAAATGGTAAAGACCACTGACACAATGAAGAAACTGCGTCAACTAATGGGCAAAACAACAGCTAGTATCCAAATGGCAGGATAAAATTCACACATAACAACGTTAACCTTAAATGTAAAAATGCTAAATGCCCCAATCAAAAGACAGAGAATGGCAAATTGGATAAAAAGTCAAGACCCATAGGTGTGCTGTATTCAGGAGACCCATTTCACTTGCAAAGACACACATAGACTCAAAATCAATGGATCTAGGAAGATTTACCAAACAAATATAGAGCAAATAAAGCAGGGGTTGCAATCCTAATCTCTGATAAAACGGACCTGAACCCAACAAAGATCAAAAGAGACAAAGAAGGGCATTACAGAATGGTAAAAGGATCAATGCAACAAGAAGAGCTAATGATATTAAATATATATGCACCCAATAAAGGAGCACCCAGATACATAAAGCAAGTTCTTAATGACCTACAAAGAGACTTAAGATTCTCACACAATAATAGGAGGAGACTTTAACACTCCACTGTCAATATTAGACAGATCAATGAGACAGAGAATTAACAAGGATATCCAGGACTTGAACTCAGATCTGGACCAAGCAGACCTAACAGACATCTACAGAACTCTCCACCCCAAATCCACAGAATATACATTCTTCCCAGCAGCACATCACACTTACTCTAAAATTGACCACATAATTGGAAGTAACTCCTCAGCAAATGCAAAAGAACAGAAATCATAATGATCAATCTCTCAGATCATAGTGCAATCAAATTAGAACTCAGGATTAAGAAACTCACTCAAAACCACACACGTGGAAATCGAACAACCTGCTCTTAAATGACTACTGGATAAATAATGAAATAAAGATAGAAATAAAGATGTTCTTCAAAACCAATGTGAATGAAGACACAACATAGCAGAATCTCCGGGACACATTTAAAGCAGTGTCCAGAGGGAAATTTATAGCACTGAATGCCCATATGAGAAGCAAGGAAACATATAAAATCAACACACTATCGTCAAAACTGAAAGAGCTAGAGAAGCAAGATCAAACAAATTCAAAAGCTAGCAGAAGACAAGAAATAGTTAACTAAGCTCAAAGCAGAACTGAAGGAGATAGAGACACAAAACACCCTTCAAAAAATCAATAAATCCAGGAGCCAGTTTTTGAAAAGATAAACAAAACAGATAGACTGCTAGCCAGACTAATAAAAAAGAAAAGAGAGAAGGATCGAATAGATACAATAAAAAAGGTTAAAGGGGATATCACCAGTGATTCCACAGAAACACAAACTACCATCAGAGATTACTACAAACAACTCTATGCACATAAACCATTAAATCTGGAAGAAATGGATAAATTCCTGGACACTTACACCCTCCCAACACTAAACCAGGAAGAAGTTGAAATTTTGAATAGACTGATAACAAGGGCTGAAGTTGAGGCAGCAATTAATAACCTACCAACCAAAACAAGTCGAGGTCCAGATGGATTGACAGGCGAATTCTACCAGATGTATAAAGAGGAGCTGGTACCATTCCTTCTGAAGTTATTCCAAACAATACAAAAAGAGGGAATCCTCCCTAACTCATTTAATGAGACTAACATCATACTGATACCAAAACCTAGTAGAGATACAACTAAAAAAGAAAATTTCAGGCCAATATCCATGATGAACATCGACGCAAAAATCTTCAATAAATACCAGCAAACTGATTGCAACAGCACATTAAAAAGCTATCCATCATGATCAGGTCAGCTTCATTCTGGGGATGCGAGGCTGGATCAACATCCACAAATCCATAAATGCAATGCATCACATAACATAACCAAAGAAAAAAAACACATGATTATTTCAACAGATGCAGAGAAGGCCTTCAACAAAATTCAACAGCACTTTATGCTAAAAACCCTTAATAAACTAGGTATGGATGGAACGTATCTCAAAATAATAAAAGCTACTTATGAGAAACCCACAGCCAATATCATACCAAATGGGCAAATACTGGAAGCATTCCCTTTGAAATCTGGCACTAGACAAGGGTGCTCTCCCTCACCATTCCTATTCAACATAGTATTGGAAGTTCTAGCCAGAGCAATCAGGCAAGAAAAAGAAGAGGAAGTCAAATTGTCTCTATGTGCAGATGACATGATTGTATATTTAGAAAACCCCATTGTCTGAGCCCAAAACATCCTTGAGATGATAAGCAACTTCAGCAAATCTCAGTATACAAAATCAATTTGCAAAAAACACAAGCATTCCTATACAACAACAACAGACAAACAGAGAGCCAAAGCATGAGCGAATTCCCATTCACAATTGCTACAAAGAGAACAAAATACCTAGGAATACAACTAACAAAGGATGTAAAGGACCTCTTCAAGGAGTACTACAAACCACTGCTCAAGGAAATAAAAGAGGTCACAAACAGATGGAAAAACATTCCATGCTCATGGTTAGGAAGAGTCAATAGCATGAAAATGGCCATACCTCCCAAAGTAATTTGTAGATTCAATGCTATCCCCATCAAACTACCATTGACCTTCTTCACAGAACTGGAAAAAAACACCTTAAACTTCATATGGAACCAAAAAAGAGCCTGCATAGCCAAGACAATTCTAAGCAAAAAGAACAAAGGTGGAGGCATCACGCTACCTGATTTCAAACAATATTAAAAGGCTACAGTAATCAAAACAGCATAGTACTGGTACCAAAACAGAGATATAGACCGATGGAACAGAACAGAGGCCTCAGAAGTCATGCCACACATCTACAACCACCTGATCTTCAACAAACCAGACAAAAACAAGCAATGGGGAAAGGATTCCCTGTTTAATAAATGGTGTTGGGAAAACTGGCTAGCCATGTGCAGAAAGCTGAAACTGGACCCCTTCCTAACACATTATACAAAAATTAACTCAGGATAGATTAAATATTTAATCATAAGACCTAAAATGATAAAAACCCTAGAAGAAAGCCTAGGTAATACCATTCAGGACATAGGCATAGGCAAGGACTTCACAATTAAACACCAAAAGCAATGGCAACAAAAGCCAAAATAGACAAATGGGATATAATTAAATTTAAGAGCTTCTGTACAGCAAAGGAACAATCAGTAGAGTGAACTGGCAACCAATAGAATGGGAAAAAAATTTTTTAAGCTACCCATCTGACAAAGGGCTAATATCCAGAATCCACAAAGAACTAAAATAAATACACAAGAAAAAAAACAAACAACCCCCTCAAAAAATGGGCAAAAGATATGAACAGACACTTTTCAAAAGAAGACATTTATGTGGCCAACAAACATCTGAAAAAATGCTCATCATCACTGGTCATTAGAGAAATGCAAATCAAAACCACATTGAGATACCATCTCATGCCAGTTAGAACGGCAATCATTAAAAAATCAGGAGACAATAGATGCCGGAGAGGATGTGGAGAAATGGGAACACTTTTACACTGTTGGTGGGAGTGTAAATTAGTTCAACCATTGTGGAAGGCAGTGTGGTGATTCCTCAAGGATCTAGAAATAGAAATACCATTTACCCAGAAAACCCATTACTGGTATATACCCAAAGGATTATAAATCGATCTATTATAAAGACACATGCATACGTATGTTCACTGCGGCACTGTTTACAATAGCAAAGACTTGGAACCAACCCAAATGCCCATCAAAGATAGACTGGATAAAGAAAATGTGGTACATATACACCATGGAATACTATTCAGCCATAAAAAGGATGAGTTCATGTCCTTTGTGAGACATGGATGAATCTGGAAACCATCATTCTCAGCAAACTGACACAAGAACAGAAAACCAAACACCGCATGTTCTCACTCATAAGTAGGTGTTGAGCAATGAGAACACATGGACACAGGGAGGAGAACATCACACACTGGGGTTTGCTGAGGGGTGAGGGGCTAAGGAAGGGATAGCAGGGGGTGAGAAGTTTGGGGAGATATAACATTAGGAGAAATACCTAATGTAGGTGACTGGGGGCGGAGGCAACAAACCACCATGGCATGTGTATACCTATGTAACAATCCTGCAAGATCTACACATGCACCCCAGAACTTCAAGTAAAATATTTTTTAAAAAAAGAGTCCAGATGAGAAATGATGGTAGTCTTGTCATAAAAAATTATACTGACTGATCAAGGCCATCACGATTTCTCAGCCTCTAAATATATTTAACAAGTCCATTTTTGCTTCTAATTGGAAACTTTGCATATATCTGTTTATATTCTCTTCACATTTGTTCATCATTGGAGTTTATAGTCACCCAGATCTGTATTGTTACTTTCTGAATAATATAAAATAGCTGTCTTTTACAGATGAGGAATAGGGAAACCTGTAAAGATTAGGAAACTTACTAAAGATCACTCAGGTAATTAGCATTAGCACCAGACTAAAATCCACACCTCTCTCCCAGGCATACTGCGTTTCCCACTATGGCATAATAATTCCATATTCTTAATTAGCATTCATGCTGGCAGGAGAAAATAAGATTTAGAATATATTTCCTCTAACTACATCACATAGTTGTTAAGGGTATATTTGATTATATTAAGTGATAATTATTTTTAAAAGAGTTGAATTTTAATTATTTTGATAGATGGTATTTTCATTTGTTTTATTTGTATATATTTTTATTTTATTTTTCTGCCACTTTTATTTACAAAATTCTCTGTGAATCAGCTTTATCCCATCCACCCATGAAAATTCAGGTGGTAACATTAATTTTCCATGTCTTTTTAGTCATAAAATGTTCTCTTTGAAAAATCTAGACAATTTAGCTCTAGAAAAAAACCAAAATTCTAAATTCTTACAACTCTGCACTTCTTTTCTTCATTAATTTGCTTTTGTTTAAAACCTGGAAGCTTGCAATGTGAAAGAATATGTCTTTAGATTCCATTCATAATCTGCCACTCACCACAGTCAAGCCAATGGGATGAGTGAAGTGGAAGATGGTCAAAGCTGACTCTCTCTTATGTGACCATCTTAAGAAAATTCTGCTGGAAAATTCCAGTTTTGTGCCTCTTCCAATTAGTTATTTTCAACTTCTTTCTCACTTCTTCGATCACGTCATGCCACCAGGAAGCCATTTGAGCATTTGAGACAGCTCTTTGTAAAGGCTTCTAGGACAGTTTCTTTCTTAAGGACCCACATCCAGGCGATGAAATATGCACCTCTGACCCCTACGCACTAATTATGGGGCTACCTCCTGGTGCAGCCCAGCTTCTGACTCTGCTCTCCTGTCTCAGGTCACCTAGCCACAAACTCTCACATCATTCTCATGTTCCCCAAATTACAGCAAACATGAATTAATCTTTGAATTATCCCCTGAATGTCTCCTGCACTAAAGCACCCCTGCTCACTCCAAAGCACAACTCCTTCCAATCTCCCCAAATAAATCACTTATTGTAGTTCAAACTGGACATCTCTAATGCTGGAAAGACAGGTTTTTAAAAACTTTTAACTATGAGCTGTACAGGGATGGTCTAGTGACTCACTTTAAAATTTGTAAGTACTGGCACCCGTATATTGCTCTTGATCTTGGAATTTCAGCTCAGTTTATGAATCTCATTCTAAACTCCTATTGTGTAATATAATTATGTTAGCTGGCAATTCTAGAGTGATTCCTGTATGTCAGGCACTCTGCTAAGCATCCTCTAAGTGCATTACCTCATTTATTATTTATTTCAAATTTATTTTTTTTTAACGGCCTTACTATAAATCCCACTTTACCAGTTGAGAAATCAAAGTCCTGAAGAGGTAAATAAACTCCAGGCAGCACAGCTAGTGAGAGGCAAGACCACCTGAATTTAACACCAGCCAGCTGGGTCTTAAAACCCAAGTACCTAACCACTATGCCTAAGGCCTCTCTGATCATGTGAATGAAAAATAATAAGAAAGTTTAAGAATAAGGAAAATTTATAAGAATAAGATTTGACATTTTGGAGGGATCCTGTACTCTCTTGGTTTCCCATTGATGGATTCTAATAAGCAACTATAAAAAATTAACACAGCAAGACTTAAAAGTTAACATGACTTTATATGGAATTTTTCCTGACACAAAGCCAAAAAAGAATTACCTTCATATTTATTTAGAATTCTAAAAATAAAATACTGTAAGACTTAATTTTAAATTCAACTGATTTTATAAGGATTTTCATATTATTATCCAAACTCCCACAGTGTGAAATGAATAAATACCAAGTCAGA
Organism: Ateles fusciceps; assembly: GCA_036589455.1. Lineage (NCBI taxonomy): Eukaryota > Metazoa > Chordata > Mammalia > Primates > Atelidae > Ateles > Ateles fusciceps. The sequence continues at coordinate 1,720,371 of JAZHEH010001419.1, read as the reverse complement.
ATCACCCACATTTCTATTGATAAATAAAATATTTAAACTGGCACTTTTTAATGCTATTATCTTTGAGTTTTAGAATATTTCAGACCTAATCAGCTCAACTGGACCAAGGTAATGAACAAATCTTATGACAAAAGGCTATGGACATTTTTATTTGGTCAGCAATTTCTAAATTAAAGCCTGCTAGGAAGTTAAACTTCATGTCTTATTTACTTCAGCTTTGAAGCCTGCCCAAGAAGACAGCTCTAACTTTTGATAAGCATATATTTTCCTCCCAGGAATTTTCCAGTTTTATCCAAATTGTATCAGAAAAAGCAGTTACTATGTTAAGTTACATAGGCCAAAGAGCATAGTTACATCTATGACTGTAATTTTGTATGACTGTAATGACTGAACCTCAATGTTTTCACATGTGTTTAAACTAGATTACTAACCTTAGAAAATTTTATAAGAAATATAAGCATAGGCCAGGTGCAGTGACTCACGCCTGTAATCTCAGACCTTTGGGAGGCCAAGGTGGGTGGATCACAAGGTCAAGAGATTGAGACCATCCTGGCCAACATGGTGAAATCCTGTCCCTACTAAAAATACAAAAAATAGTGGGCATCATGGCAGATCCCTGTAGTTCCAGCTACTCTAGAGCCTGAGGCAGGAGAATTGCTGGAACCCAGGAGGTGGAGGATGTAGTGAGCTGAGATTGTGCCACTGCACTTCAGCCTGGCAACAGAGCAAGAATCTGTCAAAAAAAAAAAAAAAAAAAAAAAAGAAAAGAAAAGAAAAAGGAAGAAAAGAAAGAAAAAAGAAAAGAAAAGAAAGAAAAAAAAGAGAAAGAAAGAAAAGTATAACACTATTCAGATAACCTAAGAATAAGGAAAATGAGTAAACTCTAGCCTGGAATGAAATACATCTTATTTTTTAAGCATATAGACATGACACATTTACCCTATCTCAAAGGATTCCAGAACACTCTTAAATTATTTGGTATTTTATAGCATAATAAAGCATGTAATCAAATTTTCAAATAACCTTTTAAAATATGAAGATTTTTTTTTCTAATAGATGGAGTCTCATTCTATAACCCAGGCCAGAGTGCAGTGGTGAGATGTCGGCTCACTGTAACCTCCACCTCCTGGGTTCGTGCACTATTCTTGCTTCAGTCTCTTGAGTAGCTGAGATTACAGATGCATGCCACTATACCCACCTAATTTCTGTATCATTAGTAGAGACAGGGTTTCACCATGTTGGCCAGGCTGGTCTTAAACTCCGGATCTCAAGTGATCCACCTGCCTCAACCTTCCAAATTGCTGGGATTACAGTAAACACTTTTATAACAATTGATTTGGTAACTAATAGTATTCGCAAATCTTTATTTCAACATATTCTCTTGCGTTCTTAGACCTGAACCTGACCAAATTTTTATTAAAGTAGAAATATTAAAAATAATTAAAAACTTAATCTAGGGTTGTTATTACATTTAGAATTTTAATATACATTCATATAATTTCACTAAGTAAAAATAAGCATATTAAAATTAATAACAAAATCTGATTTGTAAGATAAATTTAATGAAATATATATCTAAATAAGACTGTCTACATATACTCATGCAAACAATAAACCATTTTGAAATTTTTTTTAAATTTCAAGCCTATGTAGAAAGAATGAACACATTTTCTGTAGCTAACAAGTACTCCAAGTAACTATTCCTTGCTATGTCCAACAAAACTGTGAATGTTATCAAACATGTCCCAACAATTTTTTCCATCTTCTTAACACTGGCTTTTGGTAAAATCACTATCTAATAAGCTACTGATAATGTGTACTGAATGAATGAACATGATCTTTTCTACTCTACCTACCCCTAGATTACCTGCCCAAATTGTAAGTGACCTACAATAACTTTATTGCATATCTTTAGAAGGGAAACTGAATTTTGGCTTTCTATAAAATTGCACCATTCCTAAGTATGCAAAAATATATACATATTTTTTATATGATTTATTCCCTATTTAGCAAAAATAACTTCTTGTATAATTCTCTTCTTAAGGATTACAATCCTAAAGAATCTTTTTAAATGTTTCCTCATTTCATGAATTATTCATACTGATATACCTATTTATTTAAGCATAGCATGCCCTATCTATTCTATAAAAATACCTGTTCTTTCTTCTTAAGAGAAACATTACTTTATTTTGCACAACAGCAATGAGGAAACATTAAAATATGGCTTGAATGCAGGGGATTCTTTGAGTTCTCTTTGGATCATCTCACCATTTTGGAATAGAAAATAAAAGAATATGTCAATCTATGTTTTGATAAATATCCAAAATTCTTTAACAATTATTATATATTCTTTCAGGAGCAGGGGTGAGAAATGTAAGAAATTACTGAATACTTGATTTTAAGGAGACTAGATCCAAGATGGCCAAACAGGAAGAGCTCTGGAGTGCAGTTCCCAGCAAGAATAAAGTAAAGGGTGAGTGCTCACCACATTTCCAAATAAGTTTTCACTGCCCACAGACCAGAGATTCCCAGGCCAAAAAGTGCCACAAGTTTTCAGCATGGGTGGTGCCACGGGTAGGCGTACAGAAATGCACACAAATCTGGGCGGCCATTTCAACTGGTGCCTGGAACACCTGGGAGACACAGCCGTCCATTCAACTGAAAGGGAGGGGGCAGAGACAGGGAGCCAGGTGATATGGCTTTGCCAGTACCACCCCCCACAAAACAAGCAATCTGAAACGCTCTGGATTGAGAGTTTGGCAGCAAGTGCATATGGATCCAGGATGGGCCAACTCAGTGAGGGGAAGGGCAACTGCGACTACTGAGGCAGTCTGCCAATATCGAGACTGTTCACACAGCAGCTGGGCAGAGCCTGCGGCAGCTCAGCAATACCTCCGCTAGCTGACTTTGACTAGAATACTCCATGCAGGGAAGGGCATCTATGAAAAAAGGCAGCAGCATGTCAGGAACTTATAAATAAAGCCAACCTTCCTAGGCCAGAGCGCCTGTGAAAGAGGTGGTGATGAGTTTCACTACAGCAGGCTTAAAGGTACCTGCTCAGCAGCTCTGCACAGAACGGAGCTCCCAGCATGGCACTTGAGCTCCTATAAGGGACAGACTGTCTCCTCAAGCAGCTCCCCCACCCCTGTATACCCAAAGAGACACCTCATAAAGGAGAGCTCAGCCTGACATATGGCAGGCACCCTTCTGGGACGAAGATACGAGAAGAAGAAACCGGCAGCAACCCTTACTATTCTGCAGCCCCTGTGGGTGATCCCCAGGCAAGCAAGGTCTGGAGTGGACCTCCAGCACGCCTGCAGCAGAGGAGCCTGACGGTTAGAAGGAAAACTAAGAAACAGAAAGAAATAGCTTCAACATCAACAAAAAGGACGTCCACTCAGAGACCACATCCAAAGTCACCAACTACAAAACCACAGGTAGATAAAACCACTAAGATGGGAAGAAACCAGCGCAAAAAGGATGAAAACACCAAAAACCAGAGTGCCTCTCCTCCTCCAGGGTATCACAACTCTTCACCAGCTAGGGATCAAAGATGGATGGAGAATGAATCTGATGAACTGACAGAAACAGGCTTCAGAAAGTGGGTAATAACAAACTTCTCAGAGCTAAAAGAACATGTGTTAACCCAATGCAAAGAAACTGAGAACATAGTAAAAAGGTTAGATGAGATGCTAACTAGAAAAAACAGCTTAGAGAAGAAAATAAACAACTTGACGGAGCTGAAAAACACAGCACAAGAACTTCACGAAGCATACACAAGTTTCAACAGCTGAATCGACCAGGCAGAAGAAAGGATATCAGAGATTGAAGATCAACTTGATGAAATAAAATGAGAAGGCAAGAATAGAGAAAAAAGAGTGAAAACAAATGAACAAAGCCTTCAAGAAATATGGGAGTATGTGAAAAGACCTAATCTATGTTTGATAGGTGTACCTGAATGTGACAGAGAACAAATCCAAGCTGGAAAACACTCTTCAGGATATTATCCAGGAGAACTTCCCCAATCTAGGAAGGGAGGCCAATATTCAAGTCCAGGAAATACAGAGAACACCGCAAAGATACTTCTCAAGAGAGCAACCCCAAGGCACATAATCATCAGATTCACCAGGGTCAAAATGAAGGAAAAAATGCTAAGGGCAGTCAGAGAGAAAGACCAGGTTACCCACAAAGGGAAGCCCATCAGACTCACAGAAGATCTCTCAGCAGAAACCCTACAAGCCAGAAGAGAGTAGGGCCAATATTCAACATCCTTAAAGAAAAGAACTTGCAACCTAGAATTTCATATCCAGTCAAACTAAGCTTCACAAGCGAAGGAGAAAGAAAATCCTTTACGGAAACACAATTGCTAGAGATTTTGTCGCCACCAGGCCTGCCTTACAAGAGCTCCTGAAAGAAGCACTAAACAAGGAAAGGAACAACCAGTACCAGCCACTCAAAAAATGTATCAAAGGGTAAAGACCATCGACACAATGAAGAAACTATGTCAACTAATGGGCAAAACATCCAGCTAGCATCAAAATGGCAGGATCAAATTCACACATAAAAATATTAAACTTAAATGTAAATGGGTTAAATGCCACAATCAAAAGACACAGACTTGCAAATTGGATAAAAAGTCAAGACCCAATGGTTTGCTGTTTTCAGGAAACCCATCTCACGTGCAAGGACACATATGTGCTAAAAATAAAGGGATCCTGGAAGATTTTGCTAGCAAATGGAGAGCAAAAAAAAGCAGGATTTGCAATCTGAGTCTCTGATGAAATGGTCTTTAAACCAACAAAGATCAAAAGAGACAAAGAAGGGCATTACACAATGGTAAAAGTATCAATGCATCAAGAAGAGCTGACTATCCTAAATATATATGCACCCAATACAGGAGCACACAGGTACATAAAGCAAGTTCCTAATGACCTACAAAGAGACTTAGACTCCCACACAATACTAGTGGGAGACATTAGCACTCCACTGTCAACATTAGACAGATCAACAAGACAGAAAATTAACAAGGATAGCCAGGACTTGAACTCAGATCTGGACCAAGTGGACCTAACAGACATTTACAGAAATCTCCACCCCAAATCCACAGAAGATACATTCTTCTCAGCACTGCATTGCACCTACTCTAAAATTGACCACATAATCGGAAGTAAATCACTCCTCAGCAAATGCAAAAGAATGGAATTCATAACAAACAGTCTCTCAGACCACAGGGCAATCAAATTAGAACACAGAATAAAGAAACTAACTCAGAATGACACAACGTCATGGAAACTGAACAACCCATTCCTGAATGTCAACTGGAAAAACAATGAAATGAAGGCAAAAATAAAGACGTTCCTTGAAACCAACGAGAACGAAGACACAACATAGCAGAATCTCTGGGACACATTTAAAGCACTGTCCACAGGGAAATTTATAGCAATAAATGTCCACCAGAGAAGCAAGGAAAAATCTAAAATCGACACCCTAGAGTCAATATTGAAAGAACTAGAGGAGCAAGATCAAAAAAACTCAAAAGCTAGCAGAAGACAAGAAATAACTAAGATCACAGCAGGACTGAAGGAGATAGAGACATAAAAAACCCTTCAAAAAATCAATAAATCCAGGCGCTGGTTTTTTGAAAAGATCTAGACAGACCACCAGCCAGATTAATAAAAAAGAAAAGGGACAAGAATCAAATAGATGCAATAAAAAACACAAAAGGGGGATATCACCACCGATTCTATATAAATACAAACTACCATCAGAGATTTCTACAAACAACTCTATGCACATAAACCAGTAAACCTAGAAGAAATGGATAAATTCCTGTACACTTGCACCCTCCCAAGCCTAAACCAAGAAGAAACAGAATCCTTGAACAGACCAATAACAAGGGCTGAAGTTGAGGCAGCAATTAATGGCCTACCAACTAAAAAAAGTCCAGGTCTAGATGGGTTCACAGCTGAATTCTACCAGACATACAAAGAGGAGCTGGTACCATTCCTTCTGAAACTATTCCAAAAAATACAAGAAGAGGGAATCCTTCCCAAATCATTTTATGGGACTAACATCATCCTGATACCAAAATCCAGCAGAGACTCAACAAAAAAAGAACACTTCAGGCCAATATCCACGATGAACACTGATGTAAATATCTTCAATAAAATACTGGCAAACCAATTGCAACAGCACATCAAAAAGCTTATCCATCATGATCAAGCAGGCTTCATCTTGGGGATGCAAGGCTGGTTCAACATACACAAGTCTATAAACGTAATCCACCACATAAACAGAACCAAAGACAACAACCACATGGTTATCTCAACAGATGCATAGAAGGCCTCTGACAAAATTCAACAGCGCTTCATGCTAAAAATTCTCAATAAACTAGGTATGGAAGGAACATATCTCAAAATAATAAAAGCTATTTACAACAAACATACAGCCAATATCGTACTGAATGAGCAAAAGTTGGAAGCCTTCCCTTTGAAATCCGGCACTAGATGAGGATGCCCTGTCTCACCACTCCTATTCAATATACTACTGGAAGTTCTAGCCAGAGGAATTACGCAAGAAAAAAAATAATAAAGGTATTCAATTAGGAAAGGAGGAAGTCAAACTGTCTCTATTTGCAGACAACATGATTGTATATTTAGAAGACCCCATTGTCTCAACCCAAAACCTGCTTAAACTGATATGCAACTTCAGCAAAGTCTCAGGATACAAAATCAGTGTGCAGAAATCACAAGCATTTATATACAGCAGACTAACAGAGAGCCAAATCATGAGCAAACTCCCATTCACAATTGCTACAAAGAGAATAAAATACCTAGGAATACAACTAACAAAGGATGTAAAGGACCTCTTCATGGAGAACTACAAACCACTGCTCAAGAAAATAAGAGAGGACACAAACACATGGAGAAACATTCCATGCTCATGGTTAGGAAGAATCCATATCATGAAAATGGCCATACTGCCCAAAGTAATTTATAGATTCAATGCTATCCCCATCAAGCTACCTATGACCTTCTTCACAGAACTGGAAAAAAACACCTAAAACTTCATATGGAACCAAAAGAGAGACCGCATAGACAAGAAAAGCCTAAGCAAAAAGAACCAAGCTGGAGGCATCATGCTACCTGACTTCACACTATACTACAAGGTTACAGTAATCAAAACAGCATGGTACTGGTACCAAAACAGAGATATAGACCAATGAACAGAACAGAGGCCTCAGAGGCAATGCCACACATCTACAACCATCTGATCTTTGACAAACCTGACAAAAACAAGCAATGGGGAAAGGATTCCCTGTTTAATAAATGGTATTGGGAAAACTGGCTAGCCAGGTGCAGAAAGCAGAATGCAGGACCCCTTCCTGACATCTTACACTAAAATTAGCTCCAGATGGATTAAAGACTTAAACGTAAGACCTAACACCATAGAAATCCTAGAAGAAAACCTAGTAAAACCATTCAGTAGATAGGTATAGACAAGGACTTCATGACTAAAACACCAAAAGCATTGGCAACAAAAGCCAAAATAAACAAATGCGACCTAATTAAACTCCAGAGCTTCTGTGCAGCAAAGGAAACCACCATTACAGTGAACTGGCAACCAACAGAATGGGAAAAAATTTTTGCAATCTACCAATCTGACAGAGGGCTAATATCCAGAATCCACAAAGAACTAAAACAGATTTACAAGAATAAAAAAACAAACAAACCCATACAAAAGTGGGCAAAGGATATGAGCAGACACTTCTCAAAAGAAGACACATATGGGGCCAACAAACATATGAAAAAATGCTCATCATCACTGATTATTAGAGAAATGCAAATCAAAACCACATTTAGATACCACCT